>JAGTTD010000012.1:7532023-7953944 GCA_018398585.1 Simmondsia chinensis | reverse complement strand
AAGGCTGGGATAGAGTAAAACAACACCCAAAACTAAGAAAAATTTACTAACTAACGTTAAACAAAGGCCCCGGCCATTAAGGCTGGGAAATCGTAGAACAATACACAAAACTAAGGAAAATAAACTAACCAACGTTAAATAAAGCCCCCGGCCGTTAAGGCTGGGAAAGAGTAAAACAATACACAAAACTAAGAAAAATTAACTAACTAAGGTGAAACAAAGCCCCCGGCCGTTAAGGCTGGGAAAGAGTATAACAATACGCAAAACAAAGGAAAATTCACTAACTATCATTAAAAAAAGCCCCCGGCCATTAAGGCTGGGAAAGTGTATAACAATACACAAAACTACGGAAAATAAACTGACTAACGTTAAACAAAGCCCCCAGCAATTAACGCTGGGAAAGAAGAAAACGATACAGAAAACGGAGGAAAATCAACTAACTAACGTTAAACAAAGCCCCCAGCCGTTAAAGCTGGGAAAGAGGAAAACGATGTACAAACCTAAGGAAAATCAACTAACTAACGTTAAACAAAGCCCCCAGCCATTAATGTTGGGAAAGAGCAAAACGATATACAAAACTAAGGAAAATCAACTAACTAACGTCAAACAAAGCCCCCAGCCGTTAGGGATGGGAAAGAGTAAAACGACATACAAAACTAAGGAAAATCAACTAACTAACGTCAAACAAATCCCCCAGCTGTTAAGGATGGAAAAGAGTAAAACAATGTACAAAACTGTGGAAAATCAACTAACTAACGGTAAAAAAAGCCCACAGCTGTTATGGCTGGGGAAGAGTAAAACAATGTACAAAACTAAGGAAAATCAACTAACTAACGTTAAACAAAGCCCCCAGCCGTTAAGGCTGGGAAAGAGTAAAACAATTTACAAAACTAAGAAAAATCAACTAACTAAGGTTAAACAAAGCCCCAGGCCGTTAAGGCTGGGAAAGAGTAAAACAATATCCTAATCTAAGGAAAACCACTATCTAACGTTAAACAAAGCCCCCAGCCGTTAAGGCTGGGAAAGAGTAAAACAATGTACAAAAATAAGGAAAATCAGCTAACTAACGTTAAACAAAGCCCCCGGCCGTTAAGGCTGGGAAAGAGTAAAACAATATACAAAACTAAAGAAAATCAACTAACTAACGTTAAACAAAGCCCCCGGCCGTTAAGGCTGGGCAAGAGTAAAACAATATACAAAACTAAGAAAGATCAACTAAATGGCGTAAAACAAAGCCCCCAGCTGTTAAGGCTGTGCAAGAGTAAAACAATATACAAAACAAAGGACAATTAACTATATGACGTAAAACAAAGCCCCCAGCCGTTAAGGCTGTGCAAGAGTAAAACAATACACAAACCTAAGGAAAATTAAGTAACTGACTTTAAACAAAGCCCCCAGCCGTTAAGGCTGGTAAAGAGTAAAACAATATGCAAAATTAAGGAAAATTAACTAACTGACGTTAAACAAAGCCCCCAGCCGTTAAGGCTGGTAAAGAGTAAAACAATATAAAAAACTAAGGAAAATAAACTAACTGACGTTAAACAAAGCCCCCAGCCATTAAAGCTGGGAAAGAGTAAAACAATATACAAAACTAAGGAAAATTAACTAACTAACGTTAAACAAAGCCCCCGGCCGTTAAGGCTGGGAAAGATTAAAACAATACACAAAACTAGGGAAAATTAATTAACTAATGTTAAACCAAGCCCCTGGCCGTTAAGGCTGGGAAAGAGTAAAACAATGTACAAAACTAAGGAAAATCAACTAACTAACGTTAAACAAAGCCCCCAGCCGTTAAGGCTGGGAAAGAGTAAAATTATTTACAAAACTAAGGAAAATCAAATAACTGCCGTTAAACAAAGCCCCCAGCCGTTAAGGCTGGGAAAGAGTAAAACAATATACAAAACTAAGAAAAATCCACTAACTAACGTTAAACAAAGCCCCAAGCCGTTAAGGCTGGGAAAGAGTAAAACAATGTACAAAACTAAGGAAAATCAACTAACTAACGTTAAACAAAGCCCCCAGCCGTTAAGGCTGGGAAAGAGTAAATAAATGTACAAAACTAAGGAAAATCAGCTAACTAACGTTAAACAAAGCCCCCGGCCGTTAAGGCTGGGAAAGAGTAAAACAATTCACAAAACAAAGGAAAATTAACTAACTAACGTTAAACAAAGCCTCCGGCCGTTAGGGCTGGGAAAGAGTAAAACAATACACAAAACTAAGAGAAATTAACTAACTAACGCTAAATAAAGCCCCCGGCCGTTAGGGCTGGGAAAGAGTAAAACAATGTACAAAACTAAGGAAAATCAACTAACTAACGTTAAACAAAGCCCCCAGCCATTAAGGCTGGAAAAGAGTAAAACAATGTACAAAACCAAGGAAAATCAACTAACTAACGTTAAACAAAGCCTCCAGCCGTTAAGGCGGGGAAAGAGTAAAATTATTTACAAAACTAAGGAAAATCAACTAACTGCCGTTAAACAAAGCCCCCAGCCGTTAAGGCTGGGAAAGAGTAAAACAATATACAAAACTAAGAAATATCCACTAACTAACGTTAAACAAAGCCCCCAGCCGTTAAGGCTGGGAAAGAGTAAAACAATTTACAAAAATAAGGAAAATCAACTAACTAACGTTAAACAAAGCCCCCAGCCGTTAAGGCTGGGAAAGAGTAAAACAATGTACAAAACTAAACAAAATCAGCTAACTAACGTTAAACAAAGCCCCCGGCCGTTAAGGCTGGGAAAGAGTTAAACAATATACAAAACTAAGGAAAATCAACTAACTAACGTTAAACAAAGCCCCCAGCCGTTAAGGCTGGGCAAGAGTAAAACAATATACAGAACTAAGAAAAATCAACTAAATGACGTAAAACAAGGCCCCTAGCCGTTAAGGCTGTGCAATAGTAAAACAATATACAAAACTAAGTACAATTAACTAAATGACGTAAAACAAAGCCCCCAGCCGTTAAGGCTGTGCAAGAGTAAAACGATATACAAACCTAAGGAAAATTATGTAACCGACTTTAAACAAAGTCCCCATCTGTTAAGGCTGGAAAAGAGTAAAACAATATACAAAATTAAGGAAAATTAACTAACTGACGTTAAACAATGCCCCGAGCCGTTAAGGCTGGTAAAGAGAAAAACAATATAAAAAACAAAGGAAAATAAACTAACTGACGTTAAACAAAGTCCCCAGCCATTAAAGCTGGGAAAGAGTAAAACAATATACAAAACTAAGGAAAATTAACTAACTAACGTTAAACAAAGCCCCCGGCCGTTAAGGCTGGGAAAGATTAAAACAATACACAAAACTAAGGAAAATTAACTAACTAACTTTAAACAAAGCCCCCCGCAGTTAAGGCTGGGAAAGATTAAAACAATACACAAAATTAAGGAAAATTAACTAACTAACGTTAAACAAAGCCCCCGGCCATTAGGGCTAGGAAAGAGTAAAACGATACACAAAACTAAGGAAAATTAACTAACTAACGCTAAACAAAGCCCCCGGCCGTTAGGGCTGGGAAAGAGTTAAACGATACACAAAACTAAGGAAAATTAACTGACTAACGCTAAACAAAGCCCCCGGCCGTTAAGGCTGGGAAAGAGTAAAACGATAGACAAAACTAAGAAAAATTAACTAACTAACGTTAAACAAAGCCCCCGGCCGTTAAGGCTGGGAAAGAGTAAAACAATGCACAGAACTAAGGAAAATCAACTAACTAACGTTAAACAAAGCCCCCAGCCATTTGGGCTGGGAAAGAGTAAAATGATACACAAAACTAAGGAAAATTAACTGACTAACGCTAAACAAAGCCCCCGGCCGTTAAGGCTGGGAAAGAGTAAAACAATAGACAAAACTAAGGAAAATTAACTGACTAACGTTAAACAACGCCCCCGGTCGTTAAGTCTGGGAAAGAGTAAAACAATACACAGAACTAAGGAAAATTAACTAACTAACGTTAAAAAAAGCCCCGGTCGTTAAGTCTGGGAAAGAGTAAAACAATACACAGAACTAAGGAAAATCAACTAACTAACGTTAAACAAAGCCCCCAGCCGTTTGGGCTGGGAAAGAGGAAAACAATGTACAGAAATAAGGAAAATTAACTAACTAACGTTAAACAAAGCCCCCGGCCATTAGGACTAGGAAAGAGTAAAACGATATACAAAACTAAGAAAAATTAACTAACTAACGTTAAACAAAGCCCCCGGCCGTTAGGGTTGGGAAAGAGTAAAACAATATACAAAACTAGGGAAAATCAACTAACTAACGTTAAACAAAGCCCCCAGCCGTTAAGGCTGGGAACGAGGAAAACAATGTACAAAACTAAGGAAAATCAACTAACTAACGTTAAACAAAGCCCCCAGCCGTTAAGGCTGAGAAAGAGTAAAACAATGCACAAAACTAAGAAAAATCAACTAACTAACTTTAAACAAAGCCCCCAGCCGTTAAGGCTGGGAAAGGATAAAACAATGTACAAAACTAAGAAAAATCAACTGACTAACGTTAAACAAAGCCCCCAGCCGTTAAGGCTGGAAAAGAGTAAAACAATGTACAAAACTAAGGAAAATCAACTAACTAACGTTAAACAAAGCCCCCAGCCGTTATGGCTGCAAAAGAGTAAAATAATGTACAAAACTAAGGTAAATCAACTAACTAACGATAAACAAAGCCCCCAGCCGTTAAGGCTTGGAAAGAGTAAAACAATATACAAAACTAAGGAAAATTAACTAACTAATGTTAAACAAAACCCCCAACCGTTAATGCTGGGAAAGAGTAAAACAATATACAAAACTAAGTAAAATTAACTAACATTAAACAAAGTCCCTTGCCGTTAAGGCTGGGAAAGAGTGAAACAATATACAAAACTAAGGAAAATTAACTAACTAATGTTAGGGCTGAGCCCAGGGCTTATTTAAAATGTTGTAGTATTTGGGTCCCCTTAGTGGTTCGGCGACGCAAAACTGTCCCCACACTTTAGGGCACCCACTACCACTCCTGTTTTTAAAACCCTAAATCCCGCTCTTTTTCATCATGACCCTGTAGCCTCTGCGCACCTCCCTTCTCGCTTTTCGCTCCTACCCGGTTTGCGTCTAGATTTCAAGGTAATTTGTAGTTGATTTGCGAGTATTTTGTCGAATTTTTGGTGTGATTTTGGTTTTCCAAACGTTCTCTCTGTTTTTTTTTTAAGATTTTCGAGTTTGGTTGTACTTATCAGAGCCTCTTATGGAGGATTCCGATGAAAATGACCAGATTGTCTCCGACTTTTTGGCGAGCCTAGCTACTAGCCCTGGTATTGGGAGGGGGGAATGCTTCTTGACCTAGCGGTATCCCCTTCCTTTTGTTGGTCTGGTTCGGGGAATGCCTCCATGCCCTCAGGTACGAACGCTATGACTCTGTCCGTGAGGAATTTTGTTGGGCTATCTCATAATTGTCGGGGTAAGACCTTTTCCTTATGACCTCTTTTCTTTTTATCTTCTTGTCTTTGCTGTTTCCTTTTAGAATATGGCTCCGAAAAGATCATGACCAGGTCAGAGTCACCATAGTGGTGCTGGGGAGGTGTCCATAGAGGAAGGTTTGGCGTCAGAATCGCTGTCTTGGCTGGCTCCTTCGCCTGCGCAATCCCCGAAGGAGGAGGCGGTTCATGCCCATTTTCCAGAGGCGGCATTAGCGCTTCCTTTGGGGTTGCTTGTATCCTCTCTGTCTTCTGTTGAGGGAATTAAACAATTTCGAGATAAGTTCTACTTTCCTAATGACTACGAGATTATCGGTCCAGGGGAGAGTGACAACATCTTGTTTCCTCGCCATCCGGGGTCTTTCTCGGTTACTTTAGATTCTTTAGAGGCGGGATTAAGGTTTCCCTTGCCCAATATTTTAGAGAGTGTTTTTAGGCAGTATTCTTTATGTCCTAGTCAGATTAGCCCGAACGGGTATAGGGACATTTATGGATATTTAATTACTTGTTTTATGGCGGGACTGACCCCTTCCACTCGCAGTTTTGATTATTTATTTCGGGCTAGGCAATTAAGGGGGGTGGTCACATTTGAGGGAAGGTCGGGAGTGAAGTTTGTAGAGAATAACCTGTCTAAGGTGAGTCTGTGGCAGAATAAATTTGTGTGGGTGAAGCCTTCGGAACCCTTACTCCTTCCTACGTATTGGACAAAAATAAATAAGGTCAATACCCCTTCTGCAGATGAGCTTTCGTCTCTTGATAGAGAGGTGGTCCGATATTTTGAACGGGAATTGGATTCTCGGTTTGTGGCCACCAAGGAAATTTTTGCTCAGGAGAGGGTGCTTATAAAGCAGGTTTATGTGCTCGGGCAGTAAGTGGTAAGAGATTCTTTGGCCCAGAAATGGGGGGCTTCCCCTTCCCTTTTTTGTAGTCAGTTGTCAGATTTTGTTCTAACTAGCTTTTTTTGTTTGTTGTTGTTGTTCTAGGGCCGAAGGCTGATGTAGACATTATTCGGCTTACCGAGGATTATCGTCAGGGCAGCGATAGGGTAGTCAAGAGAGAGAAACGGGGCAGCGTTGCGGGTCGTGTGTCGTCCAGGGTGGAAAAGAAAGTGTCCGCAGAAAGCATAGAAGAATCTTCTAGGCCACGCCCAAAAAAGCGGCAGAAATCTAAGGCTGCAGCACAGGCGGAGGAAGCTATGGAGACCATGCCTTCTTCGCAGGGTGAGGTGACCGATATTCCCGTGGTACAGGCCTCTCCTGCCCCAGGGAGGTTTGTTCTTTCTTCGGATGTCGGGGTGACTGAGGCCGTGGCTGGTTCTTCAGAGGGTATCGCTGTTGACACTGTAATGGCCTGTGATGAATCATTGCTCCCTTCTTCCGAAGGGAGGACCGATGATGCATCTACGGTTGTTGTTACAGAAGCGGCTGGGCCACCTCTTGGTGGAGGGAAGGTGACCGTTGTTGCCACTCCTCCAGAGCCTCCAAGACTTTTTCTTAAAGATATACCAGTTGGCGTTCCTATCACAGCTATCCCAGAGGCGGCTGACCCCCAGGCCCCCGTGAGTTTTCGGGCGTAAGTGAGGTACCGGTAGTTGAACGAGGTCCCGAGAGGCCAGTCATAATTGAGGAACCTTTGAGGGAAGATGGTGCTGAAAGGGTGTCTGTTCGTACCAAGTTTTTAAGCCAGACACCTCCTTTGACCCCTTTTCTTTGTGATCCGGAGGTTGGGGGTGATGATGGTGCTGATAGGTTCTCACCTTTCTTTCGAATTGATCTATCATTAGTATCGGACCCTTTTCAGGGTCCTTCGTTATGGCAGGAGCTACCCTCTTCGCAGGATGGGGCAACGGCCGGTGATGGGAGTTTTCCTCCTGGAGTTCCTTCTTTCGATGGCTCTTCTGTCCTTTCTCCTCGTGATGGTGTAGATCTTATCCAAAGGGTGAGCCATACCGCACTTCCTTTCGAAGCGCCTCCGGCGGCTACGGGAGACACGATCACGACCTATGCTCTGAAGGTAGTGTCTTTATTGTGTTGGAGTTTTTATGACCGTTTTTGTACTTATTTGTCCATGTTTACTTTCGTGGTTGTAGGCTAGCTCATGGATTACCGCTATGGTTTCGGGTTGGTTCTAGGAAAAGGACAAGGTCACTAAAGAACTCGCCCGGTTAGAGGGTGAAAATAGGGATCTTGCCATTAGGGTACAGGAGCTGGGATTGGCTAGAGAAGAAGGAGCCCAGACACTGTCCTTGTTACAAAAGGAGAAGGATACTGCTCTAAAGGAGGCGAGGCAGAGTCGTGAGGAGAAAAAGAGGATAGCGGAGGAGAAGGTAAGAGAGACGCAAGCATTAAGGGAAGAAATGGCGTCTTACCAGATGCGCATAGAAAGATTACAAGACGAGGCGCAACGATGTCAGGTAGAGAGCTCAAGAGCTGTGGAGAATGCTGCGAACGCCGTTACTCAATTTAAAACTAGCGTGGAGTTTCACTGTTTGATGAATTCTTCCTACTGGCGGGGTTTTACTTTGGGTCTTTCACGCTTTGCCAGCCACCTGCTTCAGAGTCGTCCTGGCTTGGGTCAAGAGCTGCTTCAATGGGTGGCGGATCAGCTTCATCAGGATCTTGCACGTACTAGAGGAGGATCTAGCAGCCAGCAGCCATAGTTACCTTCCTTTTTCCCTCTTTCTAGCTGCTCTTTTTTTGTTTTCTAGATAAGAGTCGTTCTTAATGTAGAAAAGATCCTTTTTCGGGGCCTATGTCTATGCCTTTTTTTTTTGTAACAGTAGTTCACAGGCGCATTTTATAAACTTGTGATCTGCGGGCTGTGTTCTTATGGTGGTTTTTGTACGCAACCTATAGCACATAATGTTGTAGACAGGATGTTTTATCGTACAGTATTATATATATATTAGTACATATTTTGAGATCGTACGAGCTCTAAGATCCTTAGGCCTATTATTGAGTGGTTTACAAGGTTTGACTTGTTAACTACACACCTTGTCCTTTATACATAATATTTTTTAAGATTCGTCATGTTCCAGGATCGCGGCATTTCGAGACCATTGAGGCGTTGCAGCTTATAGCTCCCGTTTCCTAGTTTCGCACTTACGCGGTAGGGACCTTCCCAGTTTGCGGCCACCTTTCCTGATCCGATGCCGTGGGTAATGCTTGCGGGATGGAGTGCTAGGTCTCCTATTTCCACACTTCTAGGCCTTACATGCTTATTGTAATACTGGGATATCTGCTGCTACTGGGCCGTTATGCGGAGAAGGGCATTTTCCCTGGTTTCCTCAATTAGATCAAGGGAGTGTCTTCATAATTCTCCATTTTCAAGCCGGCTGTATCCTTGAGTCCGATAGCTGGGCTCTCCTACTTCTACGGGAATCACGGCTTCTGCGCCATAAACCAGCATGAAGGGAGTTTCTCCAGTAGCTACACGGTAGGTGGTGCGGTGGGCCCAGAGAACGCTAGGTAATTCTTCCAACCATTTCCCTTTTGCTTCGTCCAACCTTCGCCGTAACCCTACAAGTCTCTGCTTGTTCTCGGCTTCTACTTGCCCATTGCTTTGCGGGTAGGCTACTGATGCGAAGTGGAGCGAGATCTTCAGGTGCGGACAATAATTGCAGAATCGCGGTGAACTGAGCTGTGTTCCATTATCCGTTCTGATGGCTCGTGGGATTCTGAAGCAGGTCACGATGTTCTTCCATAGGAACTGGCGGGTGGCGTGGTCGGTGATACTGGCTACTGCCTCCGCCTCTACCCATTTGCTGAAGTAGTCTACGGCCACTATCAGGAATTTCCTTTGGCCACTGGCTATCGGGAATGGGCCCAAGATGTCCATCCCCCATTGGTCAAAAGGTATGAGGTCAATGATGGGGTGTAGTGGTACCGCTGGGGCATGGATCAATGGTGCATATTTCTGACATTTATCGCACTTTCATACTAGCGTGGTGGCATCTCTTTCCATGGTGGGCCAAAAGTACCCAGTTCTGAGTGCCATTCTTACTAACGTTCGCTTCCCGACGTGTACTCCATAAATTCCTTCATGGATCTCTCTTAGCACGTAATTTCCCTCCTCCAGGGTTAGGCATTTCAGCAGGGGGTATGTGACCGACTTTTTATAGAGCTGTTGGTCGATTATCACGAAGCGGGCTGCTTGTCGTTGTAACTTTTGCCCTTCCTTTTTGTCCGCAGGTGTCTTATTTTGCACAAGGAAATCCACGATAGGGCGCATCCATCCTTCCTCATACTGTATCTGCATTGAGTCGTATGGAAAGGTTCGGTTTAGGTACTTCACATCGACTTCTTGTATCTGAACTTCTCCTTCCTCTTTTTCTACTACGTGTCTGAGGCTAGCCATTCAGCTTAGCCTATCGGCCCGTTTATTGTCTTCGCTGGAGATTCCCCATATACTGAAACTCTCCAAGCCAGAGATTCGTATCAGGACTAGGTCGAGGTATTGTGCCAAGTGGGGTTCCTTCACTCCGTATTCCCCAGTTACCTGATTTACTACCAACTCTGAGTCGCTGAAAGCCTCGACATGCTTGGCGCCTGCCGTTATAGCATAGTCGATGCCCAGGAGTAGGGCCTCATACTCAGTTTCATTGTTGGTGGCATAAAAGTTGAGTTTTACCACATATTCCATGGGCTCACCTTCTGGATTTATTAGCACGATACCGCGCCGTTACCCCCCTGGTTGATGGAAACGTCGATGAACAGCCTCCAGAGGTGACCTTCTTTAGGAGAGATTGTTAGTTCGGGTATCTACATTCCACCAGGAAGTCGGCCAGGGCTTGCGCCTTGATGGCGTGGCGGGGCAAATACTGTATGTCATGCTCTGAGAGTTCTACTGCCCATTTCAACATCCTTCCTGAGCAATCCAACTTTCCTAACAGTTTTCGGAAGGGGAGATGAGTGAGCACAGTGATAGTATGGGCCTGAAAATAGGGTCTCAACTTTTGTGCTGCGGTAACTAGGGCTAACACCGTCCTTTCGATGGCGGGGTATCTCTTTTCTGCATTCTTAAGGGACTGGCTTACAAAGTACACCGGGAGTTGCTTGCCTTCTCTGTTGGCTATTAGCACGGCACTGGTGGTGCTTTCTGAAATGGCTAGGTAAATGCTCATTTGCTCGTTTGGCTCGAGAGAGGTAATAACAGGAAGTTGAGCTAAATATTGCTTTAATTACTGGAAGGCACATTCGCATTCCTCATTCCAATGGAAAGGTTGCGTCTTTCATAATGCCTTGAAGAACAGCATGGCCTTGTCGGCCGAACGGCTAATGAATCTATTGAGAGAGGCCATGCAGCCGGCGAGCTTCTGGACGTCTTTGGAGGAACAGGGTGACCCCATTTCGAGGATAGCACTTATCTTTCTAGGGTTGGCTTGTATTCCTCTGTTGCTGACAATAAATCCCAAGAACTTTCCTTCAGGTACTGCGAATGAGCACTTCTCAGGGTTGAGTTTCATTTTGTACATTCTGAGAGCTTCCAGAGCCTCCCTTAAATCCTCAATGTGATCCAGGCTCCTCCGGGATTTAACTATCATGTCGTCCACATAGACTTCCATGTTGCGGCCGATTTGAGAGCTAAAAATTTTGTTAACCAGTATTTGATATGTGGCGCCAGCATTTTTGAGGCCAAATGGCATGACCTTGTAGCAGTATGTGCCTTCAGCTGTTATGAAGGAAGTCTTTTCTTCATCATCAGAATGCATGTGGATCTCATGGTAACCTGAAAAAGCATCCATAAAGCTGAATAGCTCGAAACCTGCTATTGAGTCTACTAATTTATCTATATTGGGCAGAGGGTAAGAATCCTTTGGGCAGGAATTTTTGAGGTCCGTGAAATTGACACACATCCTCCAACTCCCGTTCGCCTTTTTTACTAGGACCACGTTAGCTAGCCATTCTGGGTAGGCCACCTCTCTAATGGATCCCGCGCGGATCAGCTTTTGTACCTCTAGCTTGACGTCCTCGTTTCGCTCAGCGCAAAAGTTGCGCTTTCGTTGTTTCACTGGTTTTTTGTCACTTTGAACATTGAGCTGATGAGTGATCACGTCAGGTGGTATTCCGGAAATTTCGTCTGCAAAAAATGCGAAGACGTCCTGATATTGCTTTAAGAGTCCGCCGATTCTTTCTTTCAGGTGAGAAGGGGCCGTGGCGCCTATATATGTGTACCCCGGCTCTAACTCATACTTCTCTAGGGCTGAGGAAGCCAGGTCCAAGCTCAAGGGAGGCTGAGGTTCTGCTGGTTCGGCCGTGATTAAGGCTGAATCGGGGAAGTTGTGGTAGTATTCGGAGAGGGAGCCTTGTCTGCCACGAACGGTCATGGTGTTGCCAGAGTTGCTTTCGAACTTCATGGCCAGATGACAGGTGGAGATCACGGCTCTTAGTCGATTCAAAGAATGCCTTCCAAGGATGGCATTATAGGATGAAGGAGCGTCTATGACCAAGAATTCAATCTTGATGGTGCGCTGTCCCCCTTCGCCCTGAAAGGTGGCCGATACAAGTATCCTTCTTTTAGGTATAACGGGATTTCCAGTAAACCCTACGACGGGGCTTGCCGTGGGGATAAGGGAACAGGCGGACATCCCCATCCGGGCAAAGCAGCTTAAGAAGAGCACATCTACAGAACTGCCTTGGTCGACCAAGATTCTGTGGATGACGTATCCACAGATATCAGCGGTTATGACCAGAGGGTCCTCTTGGTTTGTGTCAATTCCTTGAGCATCCTCTTCTGTGAAACCTATGCATTTGGGTTTGCCATGCGTAGGGAAGGACCCCTTCCCTCTTTCCTTGACCTCTGATTTCCCTTTTGCTGGCGGCTTTCCCCTTATGATGGTGGCGATGACCGGGGGCATGGTCTCGCTTGATCCTGGGTCATAGGCGTCTTCATCGCGGGTTTTTCCTGTTTTTATTCTTTGTAAGCCTGCGTACTCTACCCACTGTTCCGTGCATTCTGCTTCTTCTAAGCGGGCTTGCAATACGCGGCATTCTGCGGTATTGTGGGTGGCCATTTGGTGATAAGCACACCATTTATTTTTTTCCTTGCCTTTTAGGTCCTTTGGATGTTCTCCTACTTTTATTGCCAGTAGCGGCCTTGCGGCTTCTGGCAAAATTTTCATCGTAAAGGTGGGCTTGCGCCGCTTGGGGTGGCCGGGCGCCCCCTGGGGGTGGTTTGAAACCCTCTTTTGGCCTCAGAGAGGTCCCCACCTGAACTACTTCAGGTCTTGGTGTTACTTGCATCACGGCTTCGGCGGCGATATATTTATTGGCTTTACGCCATAGGTCGTCTACGGTTACCGGCTGCCCCTTAGCCAGCGCAAACTTAAAGGGGGAATTCTGTAATCCGTTGACGAAGGCAGTGATGGTTGGTCCGTCAGAGAGGTTGGCGACATCGATCGTGGCGCGAGTGAATCGTCTTACATAACTTCTTAAGGGTTCGAACTCATTCTGCTGTAGCTTAAGGCGATGTGCAGCCGTTTCCCTTCTTCTTTTATTACTTACGAAGTGGCGTGAGAATCGCTCAGAGAGCTCCATAAATCCATCAATGGATGATTGTGGGAGGGAGGAGAACCAGCTTTGCATAGCCCCTTTGAGGGTGGCGAGAAAGCATTTGCACCGAACCTCCTCCCCTGCATCGTGCAAGTACATTCGTGCCGCAAAACTGGCCAGATGGTCCTCAGGATCCTGAGTCCTGTCAAATGCATCCATGTTAGGGATTTTTACCTTTCCCACAGGTGCCCGGAGGAGTCGGGATGTAAAAGGCGAGTGGGTCCCCGGTACTGGCGGCATTACCCCCAATCCGGTGTTTTGCTGGCGGCTGTGACTCGCATAGTTGTGGTGGTCATTAGCGTTAGACTCAGTGACTGGGCTTTGACTTTCGGTTGGAATGTGCCTGGAGGCTCCTGGAGTGGTGGTGGAGTGGCCGGGGTTTGGGACCCCTATGGTGCCATTATCTGCCATTTGAGTAAGAAACTGACTGAGTTGATGTTGTAATTGGTTTAATTGTTCTCAGGTTACGTATTCTGCGTGGTGGTCCCCCTGACGGAGGGGGATAGAAGGACTGGTGTTTGACATGAAGGAAGTGTTAGTACCCTTCCCACAGACAGCGGTAATTGTTTCGGGAATTTTTGGTTAGGTTCTTTTTAAGGGAGGACTGAGCTCAAGTCCCCTTTACTATGGTAGCTGAGGTTATATTTATAGTGATTGGGGGGAGAAGCCTCCTTGAAGTTTAGGTGGCAAAGAAAGGGAAAGTTTGGATGTGGTTGTGAGTGAGTGCTGTCAAGATGGGGAGCACCGCCAGGGTAAGGATGCCGCCAGGGTAGAGGCTCCGTCAGTGGTAGGGGCACCGCCAGGGCAGGGATGCCGCCAGGGTAGAGGCTCCGTCAGTGGTAGGGATGCCGCCAGGATAGGGGCACCGCCAGGGTAGGGATGCCGCCAGGGTAGGCGGTAATCCCAGTAAATAGGGTCCTTCCCTAACAGGTTGCTTCCTTTTTTTTTTTTTCAATATTCTATCTTATTGAGTTTGTTCCAATTATCGAGAAAAGAGAAGCATGATACTCGATACATATGAATCATTACTAGTGTTGTTTTTGTGATGTATAAAGAAAAATCAAACATGTCAATATTGTTTCTAAAATGTATATTTATTTTTATTCAATTTCTTAAATATCACTCTTAAACCATTTATGGGTCATGTTAAATGACTATTTTGGGGCGATAATAGCATTACCATATATATATATTATCGTTATAAAATTATTATTATCAAAATAAAATTATAACATTTTAAAATGCTCTTATATCTCTTATTATTTATAAGTTACGTTCTTATTATGATAGTAACGCTCTTTGCTTTAATATAACGACTCTATGCATGTATGGCCTTTTAAAAATTTAATGCAAAAGAAAAGAAAAAGATTAATTATCTACATTGACCTCGAAAGGATGCGAAAATCCGGTAACACGTTGCCATGTAAGCAGCAGTCAGATGACATCACAATATCTTTCCGCCAGCTCATCACCTGGTGGTCCCAACGTGTGAGCAACTGGGCCCCACATTGACCTTCTCTTCGATAAGTACCGCCAGGCACGTGAACGGAACGACCTTTTGTCTACTTGGCAGGCTATCATTGGCCGCAATGCTAACTGTCACGTGGGTCGAAATCAAGGAAGCGGTAGAGTTGTATCTTGGAATGCTAAAAATACATGAAAAAGAAATGAAAATATACAATCTAATCCATCTCTAGAATTTGTTCTTCCCCCTCCCCCCCCCCCCCCCCCCCCCAAAAAAAATCCATATTTAGAAAATGCAAAGTAAAGCATATATTTTCAAAGATAATTTTTTGTTCATTTTATGGAACATATGAGGAGAAAATGGATTAATGAGTATTTAAAATTTTATTCAGATAGAGAAAATTGACTCGAGATAGAAAAATTGAATAAAAAAGGCCAAACTCGGGGCTTCAAACCGATTAGATCTCGAACTAAACCAACTCGACCTTGAACAAGGGTAATCTCGAGCTTAAAATTCTACCTTAAACACAAGAATGAACGAATAGCAAGTGTAATTAAGCAAAAGATGGAAACAAGAAACAATGAGTTCGGGATGAAACTAAGTACAATAGTGCCATGGAGTTCAACATTGCTCTAACTCATTATTGCCCATGCATCAGTACAACGTGACCAAATTACAATTCGACTCCCATGATTAACATGATGCCTGACGCTATAGTATACAATCCAAAAAGATAACCTAGGTATGCTCAATTTATCAAAGGTCCAAACAGCAACCTAAGAAAGGGGTGCATTAGGTTCTTTCATGATAAAATAAAAATTTAAACTTCTAGAACCAAAAAAATCAATGAATGAATAAAATGTAACGGAAAGAATAAAACAATACACAATGATTTTTAAAGTGGTTTACTTCTAAATTAGAAGTTAGTCCATTCCTTAAGTTACTACTCTTTGTCACTAGTCTTTCACTAAGCTTGATGATCCTTTTTAAGACTAAGCTTTGGATCTAACATTTACAATTAGTCTTTTTGCACATAGACTCAAAACCCAACCTTTACAACTGACCCTTTTGTAACAGGAGGCTCGAGATCCAATTTTTACAAGAAAATAAAATAAAGCAATGAAATACTTCACTCTTTCAGGAGTGAATTGATACTAGATCAAGCTTAGCTAAAACTATGGATATGCCAATTAAGCTCAAAAAGAGAACAAGGGATGTTCAAGAAAACTTTAAGACACACTCGAAATTAAAACGTTAAAGCGCAAGAAAACAAGAGCCTTTTAATCAAAGAATGCTTAGAGATGATTGGATGAATTAAACCAATGCATTCAAGCCCTATCTATAGGAAAATGAGAGGCTTAGGGACGTTTACAATGTTCAAGAAAAGATTAGGAAATAAATCAAACCAAAAGTAGCCATTTGGAGTTGTTGGAGTTCTATGTGTCGACTCACACGGGCTGTTTATCGACACACAAAAGCCCCAGGTGGCTACTGCAATTCTGTGTGTCGACACTTAGCATGCATGGGTGGATTTGAGCAATTTTGACCATTTAGCTTAATTGATTGATTTACCATATTAGCTTAATTTTTTGAATAAATTTCCATGTATGACTTATTCATTTGAATAAATGATTGATTTAATTAAGCCAAAATATCGCCCTAATAAAATTTTCGATCTTATTATTTTTGGGTATGCTTTTCATAATGCCAATTCAAAATATTCTTGTTGAAAAACTTGATTGGCTTGAATTGACTTGAATATTTTTCAAATAGCATTTGGAAATCAAATTTAAAAAATATTTTTATTAGTGCATCAGATATAAATATTTGAGATTTTACTGAATTAATATATCCTGATCCTAAGACCTAAAAAATCAAAATAAATGACTTAAAGCACCTGCACTCAGTTCTCATTTTCTTGATTTATGATCAACCTTCTCTTCAAAATGCCTCGGTTTCCTTTGAATCCATCATCTTTGAAAGCTTAATATCAATATGATTAATCTTGATTTTTTCTAGGTTTTTTGTCAGTCGCTTTCAAATAAGATTAGAACAATTAAAACATAATGATTTACTAAATGATTGTTATCATCAAAATTTTAATATAAATAGTCTTTAAGGCCAACAATCTCCTCCTTCTTGATGATGACACACATTTGTTATTTTCTCTTAAAAATATGAAAGTTGAAGTATAGAATGCACCATAAAAGTATTGACAAATCAAATCATACAAATCTCACTTTATCTCAATTTAGGGAGTTATATATAACATGTTAAAATTCAAACTCAAGTATCGCCCCAAGGAAATGAAGCATTCAAGAGCTTAACATCATATTAACTATAACTCAATCAAACACAATTTTCACAACATGGTTTAGGGTAAGTTATTCAATAACTCACACCAAACATCATTCTTGCCACATGAATCAACAACTAAACACCAATTTTTCTCCCCTTTTATTATCAACAATAAGCACAAGTTAAGGACAGAGAAATTGACAACTCTGCCTAGTAAAAGCAATAATAGCACACATAAACAAAACGGAATGATATACATTATCTAATAGTCATAAAATTCATTCAATTCAAGCAAAATAATGTACAACAAATGAAAAATGTAGCTCCAAATGTTTGAAAGAAAAGAAAAAAAAAATTAAAAATCTAAGGAGTTGGGGGTCTTTGTCTATATGAGAGAAAGTCTAAAATCTTTTGTAGTGTAGATAGTATTTCATCGCGGAACTCTTCAAGATTTTAGTGTAAGCATGACGCTTGTTCATGTGAGGAAGAGACTTGTTCTTCCAAAGGGGCAAGTTGGTCACTTACGCTTCTTCTTTTCAGAAGTCCTTGTTAAGGTTCTTCCTCATTAACCCCATCCTCTTCTTCATCAAAAATTTTCTCTTCCTCGTCTCTATCTTCATCTATTTCTGCTATTTTCTTAACTCCTTTTCTTTCTTTACCCATTCATTGTTTTTAAGAAACAAACCCATTTTGTTTTTCAAAAATGTCTCAATAGAGTCATCTTGATACGGAATGGGGTTCGAAAGAGATGCTCTATTTAAAGCACGTTGAAAAACATAGGTAAGAAGCATGCCATAAGTAGGATTAGTTTTTGGGGAATGAATATAAAACATGAATTTTAAGACTAAATCCCCAAGATTAATTCTTTGGCCATTCAGAAGTCGAGATAAAAGAAATAAATGCAAGTTCGAGACCAAGTTAAAGCTAGTCGATCTTGGAGTGATGTTTATACATATCAATTTATGTGCTAATTAAAGCACCACACTCAAATCATTTGAGTTTGACTTCTTTTTGTTAGGAAGTGCTATTTCATCCCCAAACTTGTTGAAGTAAGGAATTCGGAGAGGGAATTGGTGGAGTTTCTGGGGAAAACATAAATATTCTTCTTCTTCAAAAACAAAACCAAGTAATTCATTTAGAGATGATGCATCAATTTTAATTACTTGACCTAAAACTTTTGAGGATAATATTCTAGAGGACTAGTTTTAAAAATTTTAAGGTTAAAGTAAAATTCGTGTAATAAATTCGGATATACCAATTCCTTTAAATGACAAATTTTAGTCCAACCTTCTCCTTCAAACAAAGCAAACAATTCCCCAAGTTGTTTCTCCTAACTCAAGTCCAATCTACACATCTGCTAATTAACACTTCCTTTTTGAGGGAAGGGTTAGAGGAATCTACTGAGCTAGGACCCCAAGAAGAACAAGTACCTTGATCACTTTCAGACCTCATCTTTGAGAGAGCTTCCGACTTCTTTGTACGAATCATGACTTAAAATTTAAAGACATTTGAGCGAAATTCATGTTTAGGGTTAGAGTTTGAGAGAAAAAGGTGAAATCTAAATATTTTTTCAAAATTGTTCAAAAGAATTAAAGATTTAAGCAAGATTGTTAAAAAAAAAAAACCTTAGAGAATAGTGAAAATAGATCATTTTTCACTTAAAGCAAGGCAAGTGGAAAAAAAAAAAGGAATTTAAGAAACAATTGGGTGGTTCGTTTTTGGGTTAGGGTTTGTGAAGAAGATAAAATCTTGGCAAAAATCTAAGGTTTCGATGTTAAAATGTTGATAAAAACTTGATTTCTAGTAAAAATTTGAAAGAAATTTGAGAAAAATCGATGATTTTGGATGTGTTTTGAGAATTTTTTGAGGAGATAGGTTAAAGTTTGTGAGAGAAGAAATGAACAAGTGAAGATGAAGAGAAGATGTAAAAGAAGGTGGAAAAAAAATGACCCTTGCGTTTTTCACTACAGACCTGTGATGGGACTTCGTGTGTCGACACATAGCAAAACAATGAAGCTCACTATTGGCCTCTGTATTGACACACAGAGAGCAGAGCGTCACTCATCTTTTCTTGGTGTACCTTTTTTTTTGGTTAAAAATACTCTTTAAAAAAATAAAGTACGGGATCCTATATCCACGAATTGGATAAGAATGCTTGGTCTATTGGAACTCTTTTATGTTGAGTATTGAAACTCACTGTTGAATGCAAATGACTAATGCAAGTAATCAAAGCCAAGTAGATAAATTACACATGCTGATTTTACTTCTAATATCACAAAAGCTATTTTTACATAGAGGTTTAGTAAAAATATCTGCTAATTGATCATTCGTGGAGACAAATTTCACAATGATGTCTCCTTTAAGCACATTATCACGAATGAAGTGATGTCTAACCTCAATATGCTTTGTTTTAGAATATTGAGCAAGGTTTTTAGTTAAGCGTATAGCACAAGCGTTATGGCACATTTTGGGAGCATGATTAATATGAATACCATAGTTATTTAATTAATGCATTAACCACAACATTTGAGCACAACAACTTCCACATACAACATATTCGTCCTCGGCAATGGATAAAGCTACATGATTTTGCTCTTTTACTAAACCATGATATCAAAGCATAACCACGAAATTGACAAGTACCACTAGTCGATTTTTCGGCCTACTTTCTATCCAGCAAAATCCGCATCACTGTATCTAGCAACAATAACAACAACAACAATAACAATAAACCTAGTGTCTCAAGGGCTCCCGCATAAGCAGAGTCTTGGGAGGGAGGAGGATGTATACAGTCTTATCCCTTTAAGGTGCTTCCCCAAAGGGAGGTTGTGTCCAAGGACCCCCAACCTGAACACGTTTAGGATATAATAGGCCTAAGGTAGGAGTACCAACTGGGTATCAAAAAATTGTTTTTATGGCACATAAATGAGATTTTTTAGGATATGCTTGGAATCTAGTACAAAAGCACAAACTAAACAAAATATCAGGCTTATTTGCAGTAAGGTAAAGAAGGGATCTCATCATACCTCTATGTAACTTTTGATCCACATTTTTACTTTTTCATCCTTGTCTTGCTTGAGTGTTGAGCTCATCGGGGTTGCGACTGTCTTGGAATTTTTCATGCCAAACCTTTCAAGCATTTCCTTGATGTACTTGGCTTGGTTGATGAAAATTCTTTCATTGCCTTACTTGATTTGCAATCCAAGGAAGTAATTGAGTTCTCCCATCATACTCTCATTTTGAATTCCCTACTCATAAGATTTGCAAATTCTTCAAAAAGAGATGGATTAGTAGCACCGAACACTACATCATCGACATAAATTGTACATTGAGAATATCATTTCTAGAATGTTTGATAAAAAATGTGGTGCCAAGATTTCTTCTTAAAAATTCATTTTGCATTAGAAAAGAACTCAATCTCCCAATCTACAGGGAGCCTTTTAAGTTTAAAAATATGGTTGGAAAATTTGTCATCCTCAAATCCATGAGGTTGTTCAACATAAACCTCTTCTTCAATAAAACCATTTTAAAATGCACTTTTCACATCCATTTAAAAAAGTTTGAATTTTTAAACGAAGCAAATGCACACAAGAATCTAATAGCTTCTAATATAGCAACGAAAGCAAAGGTTTCCTCATAGTGTATACCTTCTTCTTGGTTATATCCTTTAACTACTAACCTTGCCGTGTTTCTTACCATATTACCTTCGACATCTTTCTTGTTGTGGTATACCCTTTTGGTACCGATGACTTGATGATCTAGGGGTCTATCTGCAAGTTCCCACACATCGTTTCTCTTGAATTGATTTAGCTGCTGCCTATCTGGGATTCTGTTGACTTCAGGCCCAGGCCGGGGGTAGCTGATAGTGTGCGGTGGATGGGTGACCCATCTGGGGTCTTCTCCACTAGATCGGCTTGGGAGATGATCCGTAGCCGGAGGGAGGAGGACTCCATCCACCATCTCCTTTGGTTCCAGCTTCATATGCCACGACATTCCTTCATCCTTTGGCTCGCCTCCTGTGAGCGGCTTTGGACTTCTGACAGACTGCTGAGGCATAGAGTGCAGGATGTTCAGGCTACTTGTGTGCTGTGTGGGACGGATGATGAGTACCACAGTTATCTCTTCTTCAGCTGCATCTTCTCTGCTACTGTCTGGTCCACGGTGTCTTCTCGCACCTCTGTCGCCTGGCCTTTGCTTCCTTGGCATGAGTTGGTTCAGTGGGCCGCTAACAAGCTCCGTGGTCACGGGGTGGATCCTACCCATGCCCAGCTTTGTCTCTCTGCGACGGTTTACATTCTCTGGTACGAGCGTAACCTGAGGATTCAGCGCTCCCAGTCCAGGCCTTCTGCAGTTGTCACTGAGGAGATCACAGGATTGGTTCGCAGCCGTCTCATAGCAGCTCACATGCTTCGCAGTGCCCATTGTCACTCACAGCTGTTGCAGGAGTGGGGGATTGAGCATTAGCTTTGTTTTGCATTTTGTGCTTTGCTTTCTTGTTGTTTGGCCGTGTTGGCCTTCGATGCCGATGTTTGATTCTTTCTTTGGATTGATTCTTTGATGTAGGCCTTAGGCCTTGGCTTGGGGTATGCCCCTCTTAGACTTGTACATATATTCTTTTGTATATATGATATTCTCACACTGATTTACCAAAAAATAAAACTTCCACCATTGCCATGATCCAATTTGTGCCATTAAGAGCATCTTCTTATTCTTGGGTTCTTCAAGAGGGATGAATGCGGCTAGATGGCAATACTCGGTCGAGATATGACTTATTAGTACACCTTGGGAGGGATCATCAATGATCTGACTTGTTGGGTGATCCTTTAAGAATTTTCAATCTTGTGGCAAGTCTTCCTCTTTGGATCCTATATTTTGGTCATTTCCTTTTGGTCCATCCATTGGAGCTTGAGTTTATCCTTCTATTGCTCTTCGGATGAGGGTGTGATATTTATTTGTTTAAATACTATATCATCATCACAAGGAATTCTACAGGACAAGACATTAGTTTCATCAAAAACCACATGTATAGATTCTTCTATAATCTTTGTCTTTTTATTATAGACCCTATATGCTTTGCTAGATAGAAAATATCCAATGAAAATACATTTATCCACTCGTGGATCAAATTTACCAAGGTCAGTTTTACCATTATTGTGAATGAAGCATTTGCATCCAAACAAGTCCGGTCATGACAATACTCTACCCTTAAGAGATTCTTGTCATCAAGAATCTTTGTAGAGAGTCGAGACTTTGAAGAACCCTTATTGATGTAGAAGTTGCAGCTGAAGAGATTATTTGCATCTGAAATATAAACATTTGAATATGAATCTGAATAGCTTGAAGACTTGCTACTTGATGTTGATTTCCCGCTGTAACCGAAGAGCATAGCCAAGGTACTAGTTATTGTTGTATAGTGCCGTAATCAGGTTCTTAAGCTTCTGCCCATATGCTTGTATCTGAGTTGTAGAGTAAGTGTTAGGAGGTCTACCACTGCCATACCAAGTTCGCCAAGCTCTAGTGCAACCATTAACCATTAGGATTAACTTGTTGTGGCAACCAATGCAGCCCAACATCACCAAATTGTAGCAGAAGCTCATAGAAGGCCAAGTGTACTGCAACTACAACCATTAAACCTCAATTCTCAATCTGAATCTATGTAGCTCCAACCTTCCTTCACTGAACTAGATCTTTATGTTCCTGTTAATCTTGCCAAACTCAACTCTTCCCTTGTTGTGCTACACAATGCTGGCATCTAGAATTGATCTAAGTGCACACTAAATTTTCCAACAGAATCATTTTGGTGAGTGCTATCATGCTGATTAATTACCTCAACTCTGATGCACTCTTGACCCACACTCAAGCGATAACTCCCTTCACAATCATTTTCAGAATCAGCTTCTTGCATCCAAGGAAAACTTATCATTTCCCCATGAACAACTTCTTGTAGTTGCAATTAAGGCCAAAGGAATTCAGGAGGCCTTACTTTCAGTGCTACTTACACCAACACTAAGCTCTTGATCGAAATTACCTGCTATTGCAGTGCCATGGACACTTCCAAAAATTTAGTAAATTGTCCGTCCGCTTTTGTTTTTTTCAAACATGGAGGGAATGGGACCTTTAATTTATAGGGTTAAGGTTCAGGCCTTTTTGGTTCATTTTTGTTTTGGATTTTTTTCCCTTTCCCATTTTCTATTTCTTAGTTCATGTCTGTGGACATGTCAATTAGAGGTTGTTTGTTTTGTGCAGTCTTGGTTACCTAAGTTTGTTCATTTAGAGTTTTCCCATTTATTAATTCAATTGCTTGTACGTGCTTTCGTGAGTAAGTAACTGTGTCACCAGGAAAGGAAACTTGAGACCTTTCAGAGAGTTGATTTGAGATTTGTCCAATTTGATTCTTGAGGTTTCCAATCAAAGCTTCTTGATTTTTGATATAAGCTTTTTTATTTCGAAGATTTGCTTGTGTTTGTTGCATGAAACTTTTGGTTTCTTGCATAGACTTACTGAACATATTTTCAAGATCAATTTTATTTTCTTGCTGTGCGAGAATGGGTTGTTTTGAAATCCCTTGGTTATTCCACGAAAAATTTAGGCGGTTTCTCCACCTAGGATTGTAAGGTGTTGGAATAGGGATTCTGTTGTGATTTTTGAAAATTTGAAGCAAAATTTTCTCATGATTTGAAGAGACTATGGCAAAGGGGTTCCCAATCTGACAATCTATGCTCGCATGATTTTCTGTACAATACTCGCATGTTTGCAGAGGAGATTGTATTGCATTAACACCAATGTGACCCAACTGTTTCTGAATCATTGAAATTTGAGCTAACAATGTGGTTAATGCGTCTACTTTGTGAATACCTGTAGGCTTCCTTTGCGTTGTTCTATCACCTGTTCTGACATTGTTGTTGCTAGCCATGACCTCTAGCAACTCGTATGCTTCGTCTAGTGTCTTGTTGTTTAGGGCTTCTCCAACAGCTGCGTCCACCATTTTTGGGTATTAGGTGCCAAACCATTGTGAAATGTTTGGACTTGCATCCAAACTGGTAAATCATGGTTTGGGCACCTTCTTAAAGGCTCTTTATATTTTTCCCACACATCATACAATGTCATTCCTCATTTTGGCTAATTTGGCTGTCGGAAAATATTTAGCAAAAATTTTTGTGCCAAATCATCTCATGTGATGGTACTTGGTGGCAATGACATTAACCACGCTTTGACCTTGTCTCTTAGTGAGAACGAGAACAGTCTTAAGCGAATGGCATCATCACTGATGCCATTGTGCTTAACTGTATCACATATCTCAAGAAAGTTAGTGATATGCAGATTCAGGTCCTCAATAGGTAGACCGCCAAACTGAACATTCTGTTGAGTCATTTGTATTATCGCGGGTTTTATTTCAAAATTGTTTGCTTATATGGGTGGAAGTCGGATGCTAGAAGTGCATCCACCAATAGTTGGGATAGCGTAATCTTTTTGAGCTCTTTCATGATCATTACTTTCTTTAGCCATTGTTTCAGTTCGTTTGGTTTTCCTAATTTGTCGAAGTATTCTTTCGATTTCAGGATCCAAAGGGAATATTTTGTTTTCATTTTGATTTTGCATATAAAGTATGAAACACAAAATTTAAAAGTCAAAACAAAGATAATAATAATGAGAGAGAACGATAATACTACAATATAATACAGGACTTAACAAAACCCAATTTTAAAACGGGGTAGTAATACCAATGTTTCGAAAAGCCCTAAAAATATAAACTTAACTTTCAAAAAACTTATCTAGGTGTATTAAAAAGCTAAGAGAAAGATAAAACTAATAAGAAAACTTAGAAGTACAACAGTCTAATACAAAAATTTAACAAAAACCAAATTTTAAGAGAGGGAGGGGGGGGGGGGGGGAGGGGTAAGGAACACTAATGTTTTGAAAATCTTAAAAATAATAATTTTAACTTTCATAATTCTTTCAATGTAAAATTATAAGTAAAAGAAAGTTGAAAATAAACAGAAAACACAAGAAAAACAAGAAAATAACACAAATTTAACAAAACTTAACAAGAACATGATTTTTGCAGGGGGTGTTATATGAAATTTACAAGTAAAAATAACTTTACAAATACAATCAACTGAATGAAGTAAATGAAAGAAAAGAAATTTCATCTTCAAACCAAAAATAATTTGCAACTTCAAATTAATGCTAAAACTGGTTGGTATCAATATCACTCAAATAAGAACAATCCCCAGCACCAACACCAAAAACTTGATGCTGCTTGGTGTTTGCTTAGCTAGTGCACTAAATCGTAACAAGTAATACAGAGTGAGTAGAGTATCTTTTCCACGAGGATTGATTATTGAGTGAGTACCAAAATTGGTAGCCAAAGCACCATTTGAAAGACTAAAATGTAGTTTTTGAAATGAAACAAACAACATAAAATGAACTAAATTAGGTTACTGATTATTTGAAAGGTTTCCTGATTTTTGATGATTTTTATAATTAATAAGATCCAGAGCATCCGATTTCACCTTGTTGCATCAATACGCCTTTCTATTCTCAATATTGAAGTTTTTATTACGTGTTGATGGTCAGAAAACTAATTGACTACATATTATCTCTCGAGCAACATTTAGAATGCTCTTTTAAATATTAGCTCATTAATTGCGTCAATCTATCTGTGGCATTCACTCAATCTGTGGTGTTTATCACTTTAGGATTCATCATAAATCTCCTCTCGGACTCATTATGAATCATTATAGGCTTTAAATGGTGATCAATCATTCAAAACTCATGATGAACAATGATAAACACTCAAACAGCGCAATAAACAAACTTTAAATACGTTGAATTAGAAAAAAAGCGTATATTACAACTTGGGCTACATTATGGCCTTGGAAAGACAAAATTAGTCCGTGGTATACATAATTATAAAGCAAAACTAAAATAAGGTCCTGAAAAGGATAGAAAAGAACTCAAAAATGTGAAATTGCAAACCAAACTTCTTTTTTTCTCCTCCTTCCTCTTCCATATGGTTTTCTACCCTATTCTCTACTTTGTATTGGTTTTTTGATGGATGAGTTGATACAAAACACTTCCAAACCTCCCTATTTATAGCACATGAGGTTGGAATAACAAGAAAAAAAAAATTTACAAGCTTCACTCTCATTTGCTCTTCTTGCACCCATTGCCGCCCACCCTGCAAGTTGCTGCCTTTAGCTAATCTTGTCCTGTTTTTGCATCATTCCACCGCCCAAAATAAGGTCTTACATCACCATGAACATGTTCTTGAAGTGAACAAAGCATCCTTACTTTTGATTTGTGCATTTTGCAGCCCATTTTTTGCAATTTCTAATGAATCATACATGAACTTGGTTCATCCTTACCAAACCATGTAGAAGTGATGTTTTTTGCCCCATTTTTGCCTTTTTTTTTATTTTTTTATGTGTCTTGTATTAACTAGTTGATGTTGATGATAAAATCTAGCAAGATTTGGCATAAAATGAGCATTTTTGCAAGAAAAAAAGATGGAAGTAAAAAGGAGCAAATGCGATAAAAGTTTGATGTAAAATGGTTTGAAAATTAACCTAAATGATATGAATAATTATATACTAAATTATACTTATCAATTGTGTTTAAATTTTTCTAATCTTGTTTCTAAGTGACTCATAAGAAAGGTACAAAAAATCAAGGCTAATCCTATTGATACCAAGCTTGCTAAGACGTTCAATCAAGAGGAAAAGATATCAAAGTTGAAGAGAAGATTCATCCAAATTAAACCAAACGTGAACCGAGTTCGAGCACCTTAAAAGTCATTTATTTTTATTTTCTAGGACTTAGGATCGGGATATATCAATTGAGTAAAAATCTCAATATTAATATATGACGCTTTAACAAAAATGTTTTCGTAATATTTTTGAAATTTGATTATCAAATTTTATTTAAAAAATATTCAAGTTAAAATTCTAGCCAATCTAGTTGATCAATTGAAATATTTTTTTTAAGAGTAGTATTTTGAAAAGCATGATCAAATCAAATAAGATAAGATTTAAATGGGTGATTATATAGCTTGATTTAATCAATCAACTATTCATAACCAAAGTAAACTAGAAAATTAATTCAAAAATTAAGCTAATTTGGAAATCAATTAATCCATTAATTTACTTTGTTGATTTGGTAAGTCGGCCCACTGATCAAGCTAATTAATTAAAAATGTTCAAATTCACCAAGGAATGTTGAGTGTCGACACACAAAAGAGATGTGTCGACGCACAGACTTATGGTAGCCATCCAGAGCTATTGTGTGTCGACACACAAAGGCTGTGTGTCGGCACATTGATCTATGTGTCGATACACAGATCAGAAAAAGCCCCAAACAGCTACTTTTGACTTGATTTCTTTTCTAATCTGTTTTCCAACTTTTTTAACATCCCCTAGGCTCTCATTTTTCTATAAATATGGGTTGATTGCTTTGGTTCAAAATATCTAACACTCTCTAAGCATTCTTTGATGAAATGCTCTTACTTTCTTGCACTTTAACGGTTTGATTTAATGTTTTGTTTAAAGTTTCATTTGAGCATCACCAGTTCTCTTTATTATTGATCATTGAGCTTAATTGGCATATCCTTAGCTTTAGCTAAGCTTGATCTATTTTCAATTCACTCTTGGAAGACTGAAGAGTCTCATTGCTTTAATTCTTCCATTGCTTTACTTTAATTATTTATTGTAAAGGGTAGATCCTAAGCCTACATTTACAAAAGGATTGGTTGTATAGGTTGGGTCTTGTGCCTACATGCAAAAATTCCAATTATAAAGGTTGGATTTTGAGCATGTTTTTAAAAAGGATCATCAAGCTTAGTTAAGGGCTCAAGTGATGACAAGGAGTCACTTGAGAAGTGGACTAGCTTCCGGTTTGGAAGTGAACCAATATAAAAATCTTTGTGTATCTTTTTATTCTTGCCTTTATCTTTTTAATTTCATATTCATTGTCCAACTTTCAATTAAACCTTTTTTATTTTGGTTCATAAAGTTTAATTCTTCAATTATCACGAAAGAACCTAATTCAACCCCCTTCTAGGTTGCTCTTTGGGGCTTAAATTGGTATCAGAGCTAGAACTCTCTCTCTTTTTCTTTTGGTTCAACAACCTTAGAGTGATCCTTATGGCAACCTTTGCACCCATTTTTGTTGAGGGTCAATCAACCAAGAAGCCTCCACTTTTTGACTGTGAAAACGTTTTCTGTTGGAAACTTAGGGTGAGACTTTTTATCACTTCTATTGATCTTGACTTGCGGCTAATCACAAAAAATGGTTTCCTTCCATGAATAAAGAAAATGTAATTCTTAATGAATTTAAAAATAAGCTTATTCAACACGAAAAAACAAGCTTAAGACAAATGCTAACGCTCACTTCCAATTGTCATGTGCTATTACTCCCAGTGTTTTTAATCATGTCAAAAGTTGCAAGACCACAAAGGAGGTTGTGTTGTTTATGCCGGTTTGAACATTGGACAAATCTTTCATTTTGAAAATACTTGTTGTATCATGAAGGGAGAGAAAAATCAAACACGTTGCATTGAATTGATTTATTCTCTTTTCGTTGATTATAAAGGGAGAGAAATTGATCTTTAGTGATTCGTGCTTAGTTGTGTCATGTAATAAAAATAATGCTTGGTATAAGTTGATTGAACGTCTAACCCCTAGAATGCATCTATCATGGCATGAAGTTTGTGTTTGATTGAGAAATGTTAAAAATGATGATGATGTTAACCTATTGAATGTAAGATTCCTATAATGCATCAACATAGCGGGGGACAATTGAGTTTGAACTTTTAACATGTTGACTTGATAAAAAGTGAGAATATGTATGATTTGAGTAGTCAATATTTTTATGGTGAATTCTATACTTCAACTTTCATTTTTTCAAGAGAAAACACAAAATGTGTGTTAACTACCAACCCTAAATTGATAGCTAACCTTGTGAAGGATAGAGGTAAGATGAGAAATAGAAGTGAAGGGAGATGAGAAAATAGAGAAGGAGATGAGAATAGAGAGGATTAACCAAATGGTAATCTGAATTTTATCCATTGAATGCCAAGATTACAGGCTTTAGATCTATTTATAATAGATCTTGATATAATGCACCAAGACACCCCCAAACTAACCGCTACAACCGACTTTGGGCGCCTAAAACAAGCCAGCCGCCTCTTTTGACCAGATTTGACCTCATTAACAGATTTTGGAGCTTATCGGACCCTAACTACAATTCAAATTGTAAATCAACAATACCCACACATTATTACAACAATTAAAATTCAAATGAACTAAACGGATTATAACATTCCCTCCCCCTTGAGAAGCTTCTTGTCCTCAAGGAGAAAAGCCCGGGAATTGACTCTTCAAGAACGTTGGATTCTCCCAAGTGAGGATATCTTTATCCAAGTTCAGCCATCTCACCAAAATCTGATGCGAAGACCCTGTTCCTGCTGCAATCAGGCCGGATTTCTTGACAGCAACCGGTCCCAACAGCAAACTTCCATCTGATTCTGTTTCTAGTGGTGCTTTGGAACTTTTAACATCCCTCTTAACCTGTTTTTTTAGTAATGAAACATGAAACACAGGGTGAATGCACGAATGTGATGGTAATTCAAGTTTATAAGCACATTGCCGATCCTCTCCAAAATTCGGTATGGACCAAAGTAACGTGCACTTAGCTTGATGTTTCTTTGGACAACCAACAAGGATTGTCTATAGGGTTGTAATTTTAGGTAGACCATGTCTCCCACTTCAAAAGCTTTGTCTACCCTTTTTTTGTCAGCGTAAAACTTCATTCGAGAACGGGCTTGTTGCAAATTGTCCTTGAGGAGCTGAGTCATTTTCCTCCTCTGGAGAATCAAGTCCTTTGCTGCAGAACCAGATGGAGTTCATTGCTACAGCAACATTGGAGTTGGTGGTGCGTATCCATACAATGCTTGAAAGGGAGATGTGCCAAGGGAAGCATGAAAGTGAGTATTGAACCAATACTTTGCTAAAGAAAGCCATTGATTCCACTCTCGAGGCCGAGAAAAAACCATACTTTGAAGATATTGCTCGACACACCGATTGACTCTCTCTGTTTGTCCATCCGATTGAGGATGGTAAGATGAACTGAGTGCCAAGGTTGTGCCTAACAATTTGAACAACTCACGCCAAAAGTTGCTCATAAAGATCTTGTCCCTATCCGAGACAATGGATAGGGGCAATCCGTGCATTTTGTATATGTTGTCTAAGAAACTCTTAGCCAACCTTTCAGCTGTAATAGGTCGAATCAAGGCTATAAAATGGATGTATTTCGTGAAGCGATACACCACGACCCAAATTACTTCCCTACCATCGGACTTGGGAAGTCCTTCAATAAAATCCATGCTAATGTTGATCTAAGCACCCTCCGGAATGGGAAGTGGCTGCAAGAGTCCTTGGTATCGATGATCCCCCAACTTTGTTTGTTGACACACCTCGTAAGACTTCACAAAATCTGAGACAGATTTCTTCAATCCAGGCAAACTAAAATATGCCTTGACTCCTTGATAAGTACCTTCAACCCCGGAATGACCACCCCAAGCTGAATCATGAGATGCCTTCAATATCTGATCCCTCAAATCAGTCGAGGAGCCAATGTAAATTCTGCTCTGTACACGGACAATACCACTCTGCACATTAACACCAGCTGCACTGCCATTCTCGGAGCTGTTTTTAGCTACTGCTGCAGCCACGGTCTCTTGAGCAAATGTGTCCCCTTCATAAGATTTGTAGACTTCATCCATCCAAGAAGGTAAAACGATAGATTATGCCCCACAAGAACCTTGCTCGAGGTCCTCAAACTTCCTGGAAAGAGCGTCTGCTGCCAGGTTCTCTTTCCCCTTTTTATACTCGATAGCATAGTGCAACCCAAGCAACTTCATCAACCCGTTCTTTTGGATTCGTGTGACTATCTTTTGCTCTAAAAGATGCTTGAGCCTCTGATGATCCGTTCATATGATGAACCTATGTCCATCCAAATAATGCCTCCATTTCTCAATTGCAAGAAGGATTGCCAAATGCTCTTTCTTGTAGGTGGACATGGCCTGATGTTTAGGACTAAGGGCTTGACTCAAATAAGCAATCGGTCTTCCATTTTGTGAAAGAACAGCCCCACACCCAGTCCCGCTAGATCGGTCTCCAAAATGAAGTCCTCCTCAAAATTCGGCATAGCTAATACCAGTGCCTTACACATAGCGGACTTGAGGGCTTCAAATGCTTCTTGTGCCTTATTACTCCACTTGAATGCATCCTTCTTAAGAAGCTCGGTTAAGGGCTTTGCAATGGACCCATAACCATTTATAAACTTCCTATAGTAACCGGTCAACCCCAAGAACCCTCTCAATCGCTTCAATGTCATGGGAGTTGGCCAATCTTGCATCGCTTGCACTTTAGAAGGATCGGTAGAGACACCTTCATGAGAGATTATGTAGCCCAAATATTCAGGCTTGGACTAAGCAAAGGTGCACTTCGATAGCTTGGCGAAAAAACTGTGCTGCCGCATCACAATGAACACCTCCTTGAGATGATTAAGGTGATCTTCATAGGATGAACTATAGACCAATATATCATCGAAGAAAACCAGCACCGATCTCCTCAAATAAGGCTTGAAAATGTCGTTCATAGCTGCTTGGAATGTGGCCGGAGCATTAGTTAAACCGAAAGGCATCACAACGAACTCAAAGTGTCCATGGTGAGTTTGAAAAGCGGTCTTGTATATGTCCGGCTCGAGAACTCTAATTTATGATATCCTTGCCTTAAGTCCAGCTTAGAGAAAAATCGAGCTCCATACAATTCATCAAGCAAGTCGTTTATAACAGGGATAGGAAATTTATCCTTCACTGTCAACGAATTTAATTGACGATAATCTATACACATTCGAGCCGTGCCATCCTTCTTCTTTATAAGAATCACTGGTGAAGCGAAAGGACTATGACTTGGACGGATAAAGCTCATCTGCAGCAGCTCTTCCACTTGTTTTTCAATCTCTGATTTTTTAGCATGTGCATAACGGTATGGCCTGATTTTCACCGGATCCTAGTTAGCTCGAAGTGGACTGGCATGATCAACACTTCTTTGAGGAGGGAGGATCTTTGGTGCCTCAAAAATATCCTCAAATTCCACCAGCAAAGCATGAACTTCAGGCTGCAAGTTAGGCGGCAGATCTGCAAGGGCGATCAAGAACAATTGTCCAAACCATTGTATTGTCCTCTTCTTGAAGCTATCTTGCACGCATTTGCCATTAATAAATTTTAGCTGAGCACGGTCTGAAATCCCATGTAATGTGACTCTCTTGCCATGGACTTTAAAGACACGGTCATCTTATCAAAGTCAAATAACACCGGGTTAAAAGTCGTCATCCAATTAACACCAAGTACCATATCACAACCTCCCAAAGGAAGTACTCTGAAATCAAAGGTGAATTTATGGTCTTGCATAGACCATTGGAATGATTGGCACTTGTTTTGAATCATAATTGAATTACCATCAGCTACTATTACGGCCAAAGGATGAGTTTTGATGATGTCATGCTTCACCTTCTTTACCAACTTGGGATCAACGAAGGTATGAGTGCTCCCACTATCCACAAGAATGGTAATGGAAGTTTTCCCTGCCTTGCCACCAATGCGTATGGTGTTATGTGCTCCAGTCCCAGTAAGAGCCTTCATAGAAATTTCTACTTCATCTTCCAGCAACTCATCCCGTGATTCAGCCTCTGATTTGTCCTCTGCAGAACCTGAGCTCTCGGTATCTGATGCAATCTCCACATGAGAACCCCTTGCAGACATCAAGAACTTCGGATTGCACCTATGACCAGGCTGATAAGGCTGATTGCATCTGTAACACAACCGAGCAGATCTCCTGTCCACATACCAGCCAGATTTGCTGCTAGATGAGTCCTTTGGATGAGTCTTGTAATTGCTACTTTTGAATTTGCTTTTGTCACTTGAAGAAACAAGTGTAGCCACAATCAGTTTAGCCTTATTATAGGCTTTGGAGAGGGTCTTTGGCTCAATGACCTTAACCAAGCTCTTAATTCTTGGCCTCAATCCACTAATAAAGCTTGAAACATAATAAGCTTCGGTGGAGTGTGGATTAATGGCTATCATATTAGCACGCAAATTCTCAAATCTAGTCATGTACTCCTTCACCGTAGATGTTTGATAGACTTTATTAAAGCTATCAACAACATCGCTTGAATCCTCTTCACCATACCTCTCACAAAGCTCCTCCACAAATTGGTCCCAAGAAAGACAAGGATTACTCCTTAAAACACTATAAAACCATACCTCGTGGTCTCCATGAAGATGCAGAGCAGATAGCTCAACTTTTTCTGCCTCACTGATGTTATAAAAGTGAAAGTACCTTTCACATCCCCTCAGCCAAGATTCAGGCTGTTTTCCTTCAAACAGCTCAATTTGTACTCATGGCTGTCTATGAGCATAACCTCTGCCACCGGATGTAACCCCATTACTCAAATATCTCTGCTGTTGATACAAATCAGGAGGTCTATTATGTTGTTCCAGATCATCGGATGAAGTTCTTGGATGCTCATTCAAATCAGGTGGCCTACAATGCAAACCGGTACCCTGGCCACAACTTCTGAACTGTCCTTGACCTGCATTTCGATCAAAGGTTCCTGCAGCAATCTCAGCTATTGAGGTCAATCTTCTGCTGATCGAATATGCACGGTGCTTCAGCCTGAATTACAGGAGATTTGCCTCGATTCCTTTCCACATTCACATTTCTGTCCAGATGAACTTGCGATTGAGTCACATTAGAAGGAGGAACCAGCTGACTTGCAGGTTTAAGGATTGCATTGACGGATGATTCTCCTTGTTTCTTGACCTGATCTTGCAAATTCTCCATCCTTTCCTCCAATTTAGACAACCGATCATCATTCCTTTGCTGAATTGCTAACTGCATTTGCTGATTTTCCAGGTTTACTTGCTGAAACCTCGAGAACTAGCGTTCTTCTGATTGAATGATCAATGCCTGCATCTGATCAAGCGTGACACTCTCCTTTGGATTGTTCGCACCAGCCTCAGCAACATCTGATCTTTTTGTTTGAACCGCAAGTGCAACAATGCCACCACCTGCACCCGATCGAGTCCTTACACCTTCAGCCATTCCTTGATCGTGCTTCTTTGATTTTGCCAGCTCAATTCAAGCACTTGACCACTTGAACCAACTCTGATACCAAATGTTAACTACCAACCCTTAATTGATAGCTAACCTTGTGACGGATAGAGGTAAGATGAGAAATAGAAGTGAAGGGAGATGAGAAAATAGAGAAGGAGATGAGAATAGAGAGGATTAACCAAATGGTAATCTGAATTTTATTCATTGAATGCCAAGATTACAAGCTTTAGATCTATTTATAATAGATCTTGATACAATGCACCAAGACACCCCCAAACTAACCGCTACAATCGACTTTGGGCGCCTAAAACAAGCCAGTCGCCTCTTTTGACCAGATTTGACCTCATTAAAAGATTTTGGCGCCTACCGGACCCTAATTACAATTCAAATTGTAAATCAACAATACCCACATCATTATTACAACAATTAAAATTCAAATGAACTAAACGAATTATAACAGTTTGTTATCATTAAAAGGGAAAGATTGATGGCCCTAAAGCACTTATATTGAAAATTTGATGCTAACAATCATTTAGTAAGTCATTGTGTTTAAATTGTTCTAATCTTGTTTCTAAGCCACTCATAGAAAAGCTAGGATAAATCAAGGCTAATGATGTTGATACCAAGCTTACTAAGATAATGAATCAAGAAGAAAAGAGATCAAAGTTGAAGAGAAGATTGATCCAAATTGAAAAGAACGTGATCCGAGTCAAAGCGCCTTAAAGTCATTTATTTTTAGCTCATAGGACTTAGTATCGAGATACGTCAATTTAGTTGAAATCTCAATATTGATATGTAATGCTTTAAGAAAAACTTTTTTGAAATACTTTTCAATTTGATTTTCAAATTTTATTTGAAAAATACTCAAGTCATTATTAACGGCAATCTAGTTGATCAATTAAAAAAAAAATTCAAGAGTGGTATTTTGAAAAGCATGATCAAATCAAATATTTAAATGGGTGACTAATTTAGCTTGATTTAATCAATCAACTATTCATGATCAAATCAAATTGGGAAATTAATTAAAAAATAAGCTAATATGGAAATCAATTAATCAATCAATTTACTTAGGGAATTTGGTAAATCAACGCATCAATCAAGCTAATTGATTAAGAGCATTCAAATCCACCTAGGAATACTGAATGTTGATACACAAAAGGGATGTGTTGACACAGAGACTTACAGTAGCCATCCGGAGCTGCTGTGTATCGACACACATATCAGAAAAGCTCTAAACGACTACTTTTGACTTGATTTCTTTCCTAATCTTTTTTCCAACTTTTTGAACATCTCCTAGGCTCTCATTTTCCTATAAATAAGGGTTGAATTCTTTGGTTCAAAATATCAAATACTCTCTAAGCATTATTTAATAAAAGGCTCTTACTTTCTTGCGCTTTAACGGTTTGATTTAAAGCTTTGTTTAAAGTTTCATTTGGGCATCACTAGTTCTCTTTATTGCTGATTGTTGAGCTTAATTGGCATATCCTTAGCTTTGGCTAAGCTTGATCTATTGTCAATTCACTTTTTGAAGAGCGAAGAGTCTCATTGCTTTAATTCTTCCATTGCTTAGTTCAATTATTTATAGTAAAGGGTGGATCTTGAGCTTAGAGTTACAAAAGGATCAGTTGTAAAGGTTGGGTCTTGTGCCAACGTGCAAAAAGTCCAATTATAAGGGTTGGATTCTGAGCCTATTTTTAAAAGGATCATCAAGCTTAGTTAAAGGCTCAAGTGATGATGAGTAGTCACTTGAGAAGTGGACTAGCTTTCGGTTTGAAGGTGACCCACTATAAAAAACTTTGTGTATCTTTTTATTCTTGCCTTTATCCTTTTAGTTTCATATTCATTGTCTAACTTTCAACTAAACTTTTTTTTTTTTTTTTTGTTCATAAGGTTTAAATTTTAAATTATCATGAAAGAACCTAATTCAGCCCCCTCTTAGGTTGCTCTTTGGGGCTTCAATTGGTATTAGAGTTAGAACTCGCTTTTCTTTTTTTTTGGTCCAACAACCTTAGAGCGATCCTTACGGAAACCTTTGCACCTATTTTGGTTGAGGTTCAATCAACCAAGAAGCCTCCACTTTTTGACGGTGAAAACTTCATTTATTGGATACTTAGGGCGAGACTTTTTATCACTTCTACTGATCTTGACTTGTGGCTAATCACAAAAAATTGTTTCGTTAAATGAATTAAGGAAATGTAATTCTTGATTAGTTTAAAAATGAGCTTATTCAACACGACAAAACAAGCTTAAGAAAAATGCTAAATCTCACTTCCAATTGTTATGTTGCAAGACCACAAAGGAGATTGTGTTGTTTATGCCTGTTTGTACATTGGAAAAATCTTTCTTTTTAAAAATACTTGTTGTATCATGAAGGGAGGGAAATATCAAACAAATTGCATTGAATTAATTTATTCTTTTTTCGTTGATTACAAAGGGAGAGAAATTGATATTTAGTGATTCGTGCTTAGTTGTGTCATGTTATATAAACAGTGCTCGGTGTACATTAATTAAACATCCAACCCCCAGAATGCATCTATCATGGCATGAAGTTTGTGTTTAATTTAGAAATGTTAAAAATGATGATGATGTTAACCTATTGAATGTAAGATTCCTATAATGCATCAACATAGGGTGAGACAATTGAGTTTGAACTTTTAACATGTTGACTTGATACAAAGTGAGAATCTGTGTGATTTGAATAGTCAATATTTTTATGGTGAATTATGTACTTCAACTTCCATTTTTTGAAGAGAAAATGCCAAATGTTTTTCATCATTAAAAGGGGGAGATTGTTAGCCCTAAAGCACTTATATTGAAATTTTGATGATAACAATCATTTAGTGAGTCATTGTGTTTATATTGCTCTAATCTTGTTTCAAAGTGACTCATAAGAATTCTAGGATAAATCAAGGCTAATTATATTGATACCAAGCTTTCTAAGATGATGAATCAAGAAGAAAAGATATCAAACTTGAAGAGAAGATTCATCCAAATTGAAGAGAACGTGATCCGAGTCCAAGCGCCTTACAATCGTTTATTTTTAGTTTCTAGGACTTACAATTGGGATATATCAGTTGAGTCAAAATTTCAATATTAATATGTAATGCTCTAACAAAAATGTTTTTGAAATACTTTTCAATTTAATTTTCCAATTTTATTTGAAAAATATTCAAGTCACAATTAAAGCCAATCTGGTTGATCAATTAAATTTTTTTTTCAAGAATGGTATTTTGAAAAGCATGATCAAATCAAATAAGATAAAATTTAAGTGGGTGACTAATTTGGCTTGATTTAATCAATCAACTATTCATGATCAAATCAAATTGGGAAATTAATTTAAAAATTAAGCTAATATGGAAATCAATTAATCAATCAATTTACTTAGGTAATTTCGTAAATCAACCCATCAATCAAGATAATTGATTAAGAATGTTCAAATCCATCGAGGAATACTGAATGTCGATAGACAGAAGGGATGTGTCGACACGCAGACTTATAGTAGCCATCTGGAGCTGCTGTGCATTGACACACAGATCAAAAAAGCTCCAAACGATTACTTTTGAATTGATTGCTTTCCTAATCTTTTTTCCAACTTTTTGAACATCCCCTAGGCTCTCATTTTCCTATAAATAAGGGTTGAATTCTTTGGCTCAAAATATCCAACACACTCTAAGCATCCTTTGATAAAAGGCTCTTACTTTCTTGCGCTTTAACAGATTGATTTAAAGTTTTGTTTAAAGTTTCATTTGAGCATTATTCGTTCTTTTTATTGTTGATCATTGAGCTTAATTGGCATATCCTTAGCTTTGGCTAAGCTTGTTCTATTGTCACTTCACTATTGGAAGAGTGAAGAGTCTCATTGCTTTAATTCTTCCATTGCTTTACTTCAATTACTTATAGTAAAGGGAGGGTCCTGAGCCTACAATTACAAACGGATCAGTTTTAAAGGTGTAGTCTTGTGCTTACATGCAAAAAGTACAATTATAAAGGTTGGATTCTGAGTCTATTTTTAAAAAAGGATCATCAAGCTTAATTAAAGGCTCAAGTGATGATGAGTAGTCACTTGAGAAGTGGACTAGCTTTCAGTTTGGAGGTGACCCACTATAAAAAAAACTTTGCGTATCTTTTTATTCTTTCCTTTATCTTTTTAGTTTCATATTCATTGTTTAACTTTCAACTAAACCTTTTCTTTTTTGTTCATAAAGTTTAATTTTTCAATTATCACGAAAGAACCTAATTCACCCCCCTCTTAGGTTGCTCTTTCAGGCTTCAATTGGTATTAGAGTACTCGCTTTTTTTTTTTTTTTTTTTGGTCCAACAACCTTAGAGTGATCCTTATGGAAAACTTTGCACCTATTTTGGTTAAGGGTCAATCAACCAATAAACCTCTACTTTTTGACGGTGAAAACTTTTTCTTTTGGAAACTTAGGGCGAGACTTTTTATCACTTCTATTGATCTTGACTTGTGGCTAATCACAAATCAACAAATAAAAAAAATGTATTTCTTGATGAATTTGAAAATGAGCTCATTCAACACGAGAAAACAGGCTTAAGAAAAATGCTAAAGCTCACTTCTAATTGTTATGTGCTATTACTCCCAATATTTTTAATCATGTCAAAAGTTGCAAGACTACAAAGGAGATTCTGTTGTTTATGCTAGTTTGAACATTGGAAAAATCTTTCTTTTTAAAGAAACTTGTTGTATCATGAAGGGAGAGAAATATCAAACACGTTGCATTGAATTGATTTATTCACTTTTCGTTGATTACAAACGGAAAGAAATTGATCTTTAGTGATTCGTGCTTAGTTGTGTCATGTAATAAAAATAATGCTTGGTATAAGTTGATTGAACGTCTAACCCCTAGAATGCATCTATCATGGCATGAAGTTTGTGTTTGATTGAGAAATGTTAAAAATGATGATGATGTTAACCTATTGAATGTAAGATTCCTATAATGCATCAACATAGGGGGAGACAATTGAGTTTGAACTTTTAATATGTTGACTTGATACAAAATGAGAATCTGTATGATTTGAGTGGTCAATATTTTTATGGTGAATTCTATACTTCAACTTTCATTTTTTTAAGAGAAAATACCAAATGTTTGTCATCATTAAAAGGGGGAGATTGTTGGCCATAAAGCACTTATATTGAAATTTTGATGATAACAATCATTTAGTGAGTCATTGTGTTTGAATTGCTCTAATCCTGTTTCTAAGTGACTCATAAGAAAGCTATGGTAAATCAAGGCTAATGATGTCGATACCAAGCTTTCTAAGATGATGAATGAAGAAGAAAAAAGATCAAAGTTGAATAGAAGATTCATCCAAATTGAAGAGAACATGATTTAAGTCCTAGCGCCTTAAAGTCATTTATTTTTAGTTTATAGGACTTAGTATCGGGATACATCAATTTAGTCGAAATCTCAATATTGATATATAATGCTCTAAGAAAAACGTTTTTGAAATACTTTTCAATTTGATTTTCAAATTTTATTTGAAAAATATTCAAGTCACAATTAATGGCAATCTAGTTGATCAATTCAATTAAAGTTTTTTTTTTTTCAAGAGTGGTATTTTGAAAAGCACAATCAAATCAAATAAGATAAATTTTAAATGGGTGACTAATTTAGCTTGATTTAATTAATCAACTATTCTTGATCAAATCAAATTGGGAAATTAATTAAAAAATTAAGCCAATATGGAAATCAATTAATCAATCAATTTACTTAGGTAATTTGGTAAATCAACCCATGAATCAAGCTAATTGATTAAGAATGTTCAAATCCAGCCAGGAATGCTGAATGTCGATACACAGAAGGGATGTGTTGACACGCAGACTTATAGTAGCCATCTGGAGCTGCTGTGAATTGACACACAGATCAAAAAAGCTCCAAACGATTACTTTTGAATTGATTGCTTTCCTAATCTATTTTCCAACTTTTTGAACATCCCCTAGGCTCTCATTTTCCTATAAATAAGGGTTGAATTCTTTGGCTCAAAATATCCAACACACTCTAAGCATCCTTTGATAAAAGGCTCTTACTTTCTTGCGCTTTAACGGATTGATTTAAAGTTTTGTTTAAAGTTTCATTTGAGTATCACTAGTTCTCTTTATTGTTGATCACTGAGCTTAAAATGAATATCATTAGCTTTGTCTAGGCTTGACCTATTGTCAATTCTCTCTTGAAAGAGTGAAGAGTCACATTATTTTAATTCGTTTATTGCTTTACCTTAATATTTATCTTAAAAGTTGGATCCTGAGCCCACGGTTACAAAAGGATTGGCTGCAAAAATTGGGTCTTGACCTATGTACAAAAAGACCAGTTGTAAAGGTTGGATTCTTAGCCTATTTTTAAATAGGATCATCAAACTTAGTTAAAGGCTCAAGTGACGAACAGTAGTCACTTGAGAAGCAGATTAACTTCCAGTTTAGAAGTGAATCACTATAGAAACCTTTGTGCATCTTTTTATTCTTGCCTTTATCTTTTTTATTTCATATTCATTGTCTAACTTCCAATTAAACCTTTTTTCTTTTTGGTTCAGAAATTTTAATTTTTCAATTATCACAAAAGAATCTAATTCATCCCGCCTCTTAGGTTGCTCTTTGGGCGTTCAGGTTTGAAGAATGCTAGTGCCACTTACCAAAGAGCAATGAGCATGATTTTTCATGACCTCATTACCAAGACCAAGGAAGTCTACATAGATAATATCGTGGTCAAATCGAAATACCAAGTTAAACACTAGGAAGGCTTGAGGAGCGTGTTCCGTAGAATGAGGGCTCACAACCTTAAGATGAATCCAACTAAATGCACTTTTGGCATGCAAGTTTGAAACTTTCTAGATTTCTAGTACACCAGAGGGGCGTCGAGGTGGATATTAATAAGACTAAGGCTATCCAAATAGCCAAGGGGCCTTCAAGCAAAAAGGAGCTTCAACTCTTATTGGTTTAGGTTAACTTCCTTAGACATTTTATCTCAAATGTCACAGGAAACCCAAGGTCTTTTTTCCGTTGCTGAAGCTCAAATCTGAGAATGACTTCAAGTGGGAGGAGTCACATCAAACAGCATTCGAGGTCATCAAGGATTACTTGATTAAGCCGCTAGTACTAATTCCACCAAAACAAGGCAAGCCTTTCAAGATCTATGTCTCTACTTCAAAGGAATCTATTATTTGTTTGCTTGTACAGGACAATGAGCAAGGTTTTGAATAGGCAGTGCTATACCTTAGTCATTGCCTAAATGAATGTGAAATAAAGTATTCCTCAAATCAAAAACTATGTCTATCTTTGTTCTCCACCTTACCAAAATTAAGATATTATTTCTTGGCATTTACTATATATGTGGTAGCCCAGACAGATGTACTTAAATATATGCTAGATAGACCATTTTTGAGAGGAAGGTTAAACAAGTGGAGTGTAGCTCTACTTCAATTTGAGTTGGTATATGCGTTGGAAAAGTTGGTAAAGGGGCAAGCCCTAGCGGACATTTTCGCTAACCATCGAAATATCCATACTGACTTAAATGATGAGCCAGAACACCTTCTAGTGGTAGAAGCAATTCTTTGGAAATTGTTCTCCAACAAGACAAGGACCAATTCTTGTGCTGGAGTGGGAAATGTGACAGAATTCCCTAAGGAAATCATCACTAAGTTGGTAGTCACCTTGGTGGGCAGTTGCTTCAATAACATGGCTGAGTATGAGGCTCTAATAATTGGTCTTCAAACTCTTCTTGGAATGTAAGTCCTTAATGTCCTTGTCAAGGGAGACTCACAATTGTAATTTGCCAAGTAAATGGGGAGTTACAGTGTCTCAGTGATACCTCGAATCGATATTTGTCAATTGTATGCAAGATGTTGAGTAAATTCAATAAGGTACAGTTCAAGCACATCCCTAGGAAACAAAATAAGGCAGCAAATGACTTTGTTGCACTGGCATCGGACTAAAAATTACCTACAATTTTGTGTGAAGATACCATGGTCAATTAAGACTAAGGTTTTGGATCATCAGATCAAGTATACTAAGCCCTTCGAAGGTGCACCAAATGAATGTTTGGAGTACTATGAGGCACATCAAACTATCCTAAGTCAATAAAAGGACTGAAGGAAGCCTTTGACGGATTATTTCAATAACCCTCAAAATTACATCACGGACAGAAAGATGAAAATGAGAGCTCACAGATTCCACTTTGATGGCAAGTTTGGAGAACTATATAAATAGTGGGGTGCTTCTCAAATTCCTTGACTTGGATGAAGCAATGTTTGTAATGGTAGGAGCCCATGAGGGTATTTGTGGATCCCATCTAGCTAGTAATAAAATGCACTAGCTCTTCAAATGTTATTGCTACTATTGGTCATCCATGATGGAGGATTGCATTAAATTTGCCAAAGGATGCAGGGCATGCCAAAGGCATGGGTATGTGCCCAAAGTCCCTGCTGTTGAGATGCATGCCATTGTCAAACCTTGGCCGTTTAGAGGCTGGGCAATGGATTTCATAGGAGAAATTCACACTCTGTTAAGCAAACAACACTCTTAATCCTTGTGGCCACTGATTACTTCACCAAATGAGTGGAGGCTTAACCATATAGGATTATCAATCAGTATGATGTGATTGATTTTATTATGGAATATATCCTATGTAGGTTTGGCATTCCAGAGACTATCACAGTGGACCAAGCTAGGGTCTTTAATGGAGCAAAGGTAAAGGAGTTTTCCTATAGGAATATCAAATGGGTGTGATTGATTTTATTAAGGAATATATCCTATGTAGGTTTGGCATTCCAAAGACTATCATAATGGACCAAGCTAAAGTCTTTAATGGAGTATAGGTCAAGGAGTTTTCTAAGAGTTTCAATATAGATATCATGAACTCAACTCCTTATTATGCTCAATCTAATTACCAGCCAGAATCATGTAATAAGATTATGAAAGCCAACATTGAGAAGATGATTAAGGACCATCCCAGATGGTGGCATGAATTACTACTAGATGCCATGTGGGCTTATAGAACCTCTTAAAGAGATGACACTGGGACAACTCATTTTGATTTAGCGTATGGCCATGATGCAGTACTACCTATGGAGGTAGCAGTTCAATCTATTAGATGAGGTCATCAAGGGAAATTTTCTAAACATGAATATGAGCAGTTCATGATGGATGAACTCACCAACCTAGACCAAATGAGGCTTGATGCTTTGCAAAAGTTAGAAACTCAAAAGAAAAGAGTTGCCAAAGCCTACAATAAAAGGGTCAAACCTGGGTCTTTTGACTTGGGGAATTTGTTCTAGAAGGTGATCTTACATTGGCCAAAAAGACCGTGTCTTTAGTAAGTGGTCCCCAAATTGGGAAGGCCCATTTAGAGTCATTGAAGTATTTGGGGGAAATTCTCATTTACTTCTAGACTTAGATGGGAGAGCTCATCCAAGGGCCATTAATGGAAGGTTTCTGAAGAAATATGTGCCATCCATTTATGATTCCCACAAGGAAGTCCTTAAGTTTAGATTTCCAGAGTTATGGGTTCAGTTTCAATATCAATGCCTGGTAGATCAATCTCAAGCTTCCTAGGTAAAATAAAATGAAAGACAAAGGAACCATCAAACGAAGAGACAAATTGAATGAACGCAATGCGTATTTCATTAAGGTTGGGAGATAACATGGCTTACAAATATTACAAGTGAGCAGCTTGTGAAATCCAAATCAAAAGATTCTAGTCCTAATCCTCACTAAGGACTCCTCAATTGAGGATAACTGGCTAGTAGCATCATTTACCTCGAGATCTAAGGAGCGAGCTTCCTCTTGAGCAACTTGACTCTTCGTCTGAGCTTCGGCGAGGGCTTCTTCAAGGCCACCTGCCACTGAACCTTAAGAGGCATGTTGTTCTCTCAAGGAAAGCAGCTCCTCTTTAAGGTGCTGTAATCTTTCTCCCAAACTATGAATCTCATTCTGTAAGCCCTTAATTCCTTGGGCTTGTTGGTCTTGAGTTCTTTTTGTTGCTTGGATCTTTTCAAGTAAGGGCTGCATGACTCTTAGGCCAACTGAACGCCCTAAGGGCCTAATTGCATCTTGGCATTACCATTTTTTATAATGGAGGACTAGAACTTCTTACATCTTTAGGAGTACCTCCTCAAAAACTTTGAGCTCCTTGGCAATGATAGGGGCCACCGTTTGATCTTCCTACAAAGCTCTCAAGAGAGACATGGCTTCTTCGAAAATAGTTCCCTTTGCCAGGGTGAAAATAGGGAAGTGTATGATCTCCCTTAGCCTTTAAAGCATGGGTGACTCTTGGTCTAGCTGTTGAAAGGCTAGTCTTCCGCTTGCCCTGAATTTCTCTAATGGAGAAGCCACTTTTTCTAGTCTTGATGAGGGGGCAGCCCCAGGAGGAGTAATATGGAAAAGGATCAGCTAGATTAGTTAAGGATTTGACTTTCGGAACACAGCCAAAGTTCAAAAGGAAGTTCCTTTACCTTTAAAGCCTCACTCTAGGGTGTGGAAGGTGCTGATGCTGGAAGGGTTTTCGGTGGAGTTTCTAGTGAGGTTCCCACCACTAGAGTTCGGCGGCTAGTGTAGTTAATGCTAGCATTATGCCTGTCCTAAGGGGAGTTCCTAAGCATTGACACTTACATGCTAGCACTAAAAAATGGTTCAAGGCATCAAAGACGCAAAAGTCATATAAGTCTATACCTTCGAGGGGTTTCTTCATACAGATTGGTCCCCCAGGAGAAGGAATGGAGCCTGAACAAGGCGTTGAAACAAAGTGGCTTGAAGAGTTGCCACTTCAGAAAGAAAACTAAAGATTGGCTCCAATGCGGAGGTAGCCACATCTCCAACATCTCCAGCACTTGAACTTATTAACTTATTGTCTTGAGGGGGCTTGGAAAAATCTTCTCTTTGGGGTAGCACCTTGAAGGGGGAAGGCTGTGTGCATCATCCCCCCCCCCCCCCCCCCCCCCCCCCCCCCCCCTTGCTTAAGCGAGAGCCCTTGGGGCACTAGAAATGTGACCCTTAAAGAAGCACTGAGATAGCCTCTTGAGATGGAGAATCTATAATCTCAATGATATAGGGAGCTGGTTCTTCTTCTGGCTGTTGAAGGCCAGATCAAAGGACTACTTTAATAAAGTAAATGAATAAGAAAGACCAATACCTCAGCTGCAGGGAGCCTGATTCTTCTTTTCCTTCTCATTAATTGTGAGATGGGTATTTCCTCTTCTCTTCTTCTTCTTCTTCTCCTTCTGTTACTGAAGGAAGTTCTAGAGAAGCATCATCCTTCTTCCTCTTTCTAGAGCTGTCAATTCTAGAGGTTGATGAGGAAGCATCTAGGGACAATTCTTCAAGAAGAATTTGAGTGAAGCTTCTTGTCTTGGCACCTCTGGGAGTCACCTGAACAGCTTCTTTGGAAATAAAAATACAAGGGTCAAGCCTTATGACAACCACTAGCAAATCGAAGCATGCTTCAAGAGTGGTGAAACTACCAAATTGCACTTTCTGCGGGACAGACCTGGGAAGAGCTAGCTGGCCTCTATTAGAACTAGGACCTGCAATCTCTAGAGGAAGTGTAAAATGCTACCTGATGCCGCTAGCCTCCAAGTAGGACCGATAGGCTTGATACCAAGCTGAAAAACGTGGCATGGCACATTAGGTATACCTACAAGCCATTAGATACTCATAAAGAGACTTGATCTTTTGATTCAAGGCACTAAGCTCCGGGAGCTGATCAAGTTGAACAGAAACCCTCCAGGCACACCAGAGGTTCTTGGTCCCTAAGTTAGGAAAAGGAACACCCTGGACCATATGAAATTACCTGGCAAACAACCTAGGCCTATAGGTCTCAACACCTTGATGAGTCTAGTGATAAAAGATCAAATCTTGGGGGCACAAGATTGCTAGCTAGGTTTGGGAGCTGATGTCTGCTGAGACATCATCATGCAGGTCTAGTTTCTTGAACCATTTAGGACCAAGATTCTTCGTCTTGAAAGGAGTCCACTGGGGTCCCCGCCTCTCTCGAGAGGATAATAGAGTCTCAAGGCATTGGTCAAATGACCATCCTATGGGGAGCTGAACTTCACAACGTGCAAAACACTCACCAAAATAACAAAACCCCTTCTCCTGTGGGAGCATAGGGGCCTTTGGGAATAACTCAAAAAAATAGGCTTGGGACCATAATTGGACCATCCATAGGGGACAACCTACATGAGAACTACAGTTTTTTGCTATAATTTCTTTGAGCTAGCCATATACTTGAGCCAAAAACAATAGACACAAGGATAAAGGGCCACTATTAAAAGTAGGGTTGATGGCCATGGTTTTAAGGAACTTGAGAACTGAGTTAGAAGAGTTGGCAAAGAAAAACTTGTTCAAGCAAAACAAGTAAAAGCGTACCTCTTCTTTGGAACCTTGCCCAAAGTTATGAGCTTTTGTTACAAACTTTTTGACAAAAGATTCATAACCTCCAGGCAACTCAAGAATAGAGAAGGAGGAGGCAAAGGCTTCTGCCTCTGAAGAAACAAAAGAATCAAGGGGCAACTCTACTCCCCCAAGTTAAAGTCCTATCAGGGCCGCTATGTCCCCAGAGAAGACAAAAGTGTTATAACATGTATTCTAGCAATAGATAGCAATAGATTAGTGCTGTTATAATGGGAAAATCATACCTAAGGGCAATGGTTGAGAGCTTAAAGGCTTCACAGATGCGGAGTTGCTTCCAATTTTTGCCATAAGTCACCATCAGCCCACTACCAATTCAGGGTATCGTTTAGTCAAAAATGTCCACCCTTTAAAGGACGCCGCTTCCCTGCAAAAGTGTTTGCCTCCCTAAGAATAGCTTGGAGATGCTGAACGAAGAAGAAGAAATTCGTTAGTGTCAGGGAATAGTCCATCCAAACTTGGTACATCGTGGGATGGGGCCAAGATTGGCCCTTTGGCACAAGAAGGCAATGGAGAATCTTCTTTAGATAGCTAAGAAAGGTCCTTCAAGATGGTGTTGTGATCAACTGAATTCTAAAGCACACCAAAGATAACTGAGTGATCATATTGAAGGAACTGAGTCAGTTATTCAATAGGACTGTCCGCCTAAGGAATAGCCACTACATATTAGAGTTGGGCCATTATCAGATCAAAGGAAAGCAGAAGATTGAAGAGTAGATTGAGCTGAGGAATTTAGCAATTCAAGAACGAAGACAAGAGATTGCAAAAGCGCCTGATAGCAACGAAGAGAAAACGAAGCAAAATGTGAAGAGTTCAAACCCTCATCATCACACTTATAGAGATGCGAAAAAGAATAGCAAGTGACATATGTGTTCTCTCAAGAGGTCCATGTAGCCGTTAAGGGTTATATAGACCAAATTTTACCCGTTGTAAATTTAAATATACCAAAAGCTAAAAGAAGGGCATTTGTTTAAACCCTAATCTTAATAGGGCGGGGACGACGCTATTTTTGAGTAAATTGCCTCGTGGTCATTACGTGAGGTTCTACTTGAGGGGCGTTAGGCCTTTGGGTAGTACCATAACAGAGTCTCGAGCCTAGTTCTTAGAAAACGTTATTACCCTTTACAAGGGTATCAACCACTCAAGGCTCAAGACGGCTGAAGGGTGAAATAAGCTCAAGCTCGAGCAGCGACCACGAAAGCTGCAAGACTAGTAGTTTCCAAGTTCGAGGAAGTTACTTAGAGTGTAATTTTAGTTGCTTCAGCCTTATGCTTAATTCAGGGGAACATGGAGAATCTAAAGGGAACTTCTACTAGAATTACGGACGTGGGCATCAAGGATTTCATGCCAAAACTCAAGACACATTGGTGAAGAATAAGCACGCGAAGAAGAAGAGCTTAGTTTCCAGAAGTGGGTGAATTTTCCATGAAAACAAGAGCAGCCATTATTTTCATTTTCTATAAATAAAGGACTCTGCTTCAATCTAAAGTAGTACACATACACTCAAGACAAAACTTCTCCAAGTTTTTTATAGCACACTTGTGATTTTTCTCTTAAGAGTAGCGTAACTTACCTAAGCGTAGCGTAACGTAGATCTTTGTTATGCTTACCTCCATAGTACACCTAGCTAGGCGTAACTTAGCTAGGCGTAGCATAACACTTGTGCTTCTTCAAGCATGACTTTCCAATTTTAATATATTCCCACAAATTGAAAAGCTGAGAGTTGAGGCTTTAATTTAAGGCTTTGACGGCCAAGGCTTTGTCCCTTGATTACGTTGGTCTTAACACCATTGCCATTGCTTAATAAGTTAGGTGAACTTAGGTTCACGCCACTAATTAGGGCTTTGACAGCCAAGGTTTGTGCAATGATTGCATTGGTCCTACTTTAATAACCTGAATATGGTTTGCTCCACTTTAATCTTGTAGTACCTAAATTCATTCGAGTTATTATAAGTAATGGGTGCCAGGCTTGAAAACCTGATTGACTTAGGCTTGTAAGTGGACTGCTGAGCTCTTGGGTTTGTCTCCACCCTAGTTCTTGACTTCTTAGTGTACGAGGAAAGATGTCTTTGAGCCCTACTCCGTCACTATAACTGTCACATGAGATAGGTCCATATCCTTTAATTTTCTATTGTAAAAATATGTAAAATCCACAAAAAAATACTTAACAAAGTCCTCTTAATTGAAGCATTAGTAGAACTCATGGTATAATCCAAGTCAAATACACCAACATACCACAACCATTTCTCCAAAAACGGAGAGTGGTTGGGGTCAAAGATATGTGGTTTGTAATTAGGCTCACTCCCTAGCACGGTGAGTCCCTTTTTCACGTTTGTTTTCTTTTCAAATGGCGATCACACACACATCATTCGAAACGACCTTTTTTTTAACGAATGGTCATTGAAAAAATACTAGCATTCCCAAGACTAGTGCATACTTTTGATAATAGGATATGCCATTGGCACATCACTAAATTTCATCCTACTAGTACGTGTGCCGTTTTCAAGAATTTGTTGATCAAGCTCCGCAATAACTTTGCCATTACGCTAGCAGGGGTAGAGGAATGGGCTATGGAGATAGTGGCGGTCAGGGTTCATCCCAAAGTCTAACCAGTCAAGATAAAATATCTCATGACGTGGAAAGGATGTCATACACGGCATGTGAGCAATGTTGTGGAAAATACAAGCTGCAATGAGGAAACTCAGGTTGTTTCCACATTATATTTCCCCTATAGATTCTCTATTAGAACAAAAAGTCCCATCTGAGAAACTTCGAAGAAGTGATCCGATTGAGCATTTTCCCTCGAGCACTCGAATTATGAGCACACGGCACCCTAAGAAAAGACCGAAGTACACCTTATTGGATGTGGACACCACCCTGGCACCAGGGTAGTCAGGTTATCAACCATCGGGTGTTAGGTTCGGTAATATATGGAGGAGGAATAACCTCGATCAACAAGTAGCTAAACCTTCCAACTTAACTCGAACTCAAAAGGGAAGGCAGCTGCATAAGAGGGCAACACAGCGGAGAATCACGATTGATTCCTGTCTAATTAGGCTTTCTCTAGAAGAATCCAGGGTCTGCAAGTGAAAAAAGGCAAAGCATGTGGATCTCGAGGATCCAATGATTGGGTCCAAGCCTCCTACTACTAGTAAGGGGCCAACTCATAAGAAACTCGAAAAGTGGGCTAGTCTCTCATATTCGAAAGGGTAAGAATCTTGGTGCGATCACCTTACTAAGGACCGCCTAGTTTGGGAATCAGCTGAGGATGAGGAGGAGTACTTCCCTCTTAGCATTAACTTAGTGGAACCATTGGATTGCATCAACCCAACATGGTCTGAAATTGAAAATGACTTCCACGAAGAAGACTTCCCCCAGCTTATGGAGGAGTCTCAAACATTAGACTCCTCCATAAGCTCACGGAACACCTCAAAAATTGGACATGTCAGCTCACGGTGTTCCGTGACAACAGAGAGGATACACCCATGGTTGATAACCCTAGGAAGGAGGTAGACCAAGGGATCCATATTCAATTTGGGATGTTGCCTGAAAAGTAGGATGACATAACTGCCGTACTCATACCCTTGGAATTTGTGGCATCCGATACCTAAGAAGGTCTTGATGGTCATGTCGTAGCATTAGATAAGGAGCCTCAAGTCGAGCTCATGGATGAAGTAGCAGCCTCTAAAGGTACACTTGACCCTTTATCTTTTACAATTAATGCTACAACATCCAAATTGCCTGATGATCCACTGGACATAACGAAGGTAATGTTTGATGGGCCTAATATCACCAATAAATACATCAAGCCCCTATATATCAAGGCCAAATTCGATGGCATTCTAATAAACAGGGTCTTAGTGGATAATGGCACAACTATTTACCTTTATACATGTTGGGGGTCAATGATAAGTCTCGAGAAGACTTAATTACTTCATATGTGGTGACATGTGGCTTTTTTGGAGATGCCACCAAATCCAAATGAGTCATCCCAATTGACTTAACTATTGGCAGCCTAAGCTAGCTAACAAATTTGCTTGTGGTGAAAAATACATCGAGCTATGATGTTCTGCTTGGTAGGGATTAGTTGCATGCCAATTGTTGTATTCCATCCTCAATTCATCAGTTGCTAATCTTCTAGAAGCATGACCAGTACAAGGTTGTTTTGGCAGATAACATGCCATTTATGGCGTGCTCCAACTGTGTTGAAGCAAAATTCAATGAAGATGGTGTGGGACCCCTAGATGTGAAGAGGGCCACTTCACAATCTGGCCATTAACAAGACATGATAGCCATCCTTCATAGCCCACTAACCGAAGCTGAGGTTGGTTAAGCAAATTTTGATTCTGAAGATTCTGACTTTTGGGGATACATGAGGGCCCTTCTTGACAAAAAGGACTCCAAAGGCACTCCAAAATCTCAATGCAAAGGCACCAAGACCTCCCAGTAATGGCCCAAGTGGCCATTTCCTCAGTCTTAGCATGGTTCGTGGCCTAGCATGCTAAGGATTAACTTTGGGCTGAGCAACCATTTCATGCTTTTCAAGTCTATGCATCACAAGAAAAGGAATTAGAGCTCTTTGATCTAAGAGCCGTGCTAGCCGAAATGGAGGATCTAAGTCTTGAAGTCCAAGGCCCCTCTTCTAGGTTAATTTGGGCTCGATAAAGGATCCAAGACCTACATATCTAAGTGCTCCTCTTTCTGAGGAGCAAAATGAGTAGTACCTGACTTTGCTCTGCAAATTCAAGGATTGCTTTGCTTGAGATCATCATGAGATGCTTGGCCTAAACAAAAAAGTGGTGGAGCATAGGCTTCCTATGAAGCTAGGCTCAAAGCCCATCACTCAGGGCCAGAGAAGGATGTCCTAAGAAGTCATAGATTTGGTCAAGGAAGAAATTGAAAGACTCTTGAAAGCCAAATTCATCAGAACTACCAGGTATGTTGAGTTGCTGGCTAATGTCATTTTTGTCTTTAAAAAGAACGGCAAAATCAGGGTCTATATTGATTTTTGATATCTGAATGCAACCACCCCAAAGTACGAATATCCTACGCCTATTGTTGATGTGCTCATTGACTCAGCCTCAAGGCATGAGGTTTTATCCTTCATGGATGGCTACTATAGGTACTACTAGGTTATGATTGCTGTAGAAGATACCCATAAGACAGCATACAGATGTCCTGGGTCAATAGAGACATTTGAATGGGTAGCTATGCCCTTTGGTTTGAAGAATGCTGGCGCCACCTACCAAAGAGCTATGAACATGATTTTTCATGAGCTCATTGGCTAGACCATGGAAGTCTATATAGATAACATCATGGTCAAATCAAAATCCCAAGTTAAACACTTGGAAGACTGGAGGAGTGCATTCCTTGGAATGAGGGCTCACAACCTTAAGATGAATCCATTGAAATGCGCTTTTGGCTTTTGAGTTGGAAACATTCAGGGTTCTCTAGAACACCAGGGAGGCATCAAGGTAGATATTAAGAAGGCTAAGGCCATATAAATGGCCAAGCCATCTTCAAGCAAAAAGGAGAATCAGCGCTTCTTGGGGTAGGCTAACTTCCTAAGTCATTTTATATCTCGGGAAAAACTATGGTCTTCTCTCCACTGCAACTGGGAAAGTTAGAGAAGCAATTTCCTTCTTCCTCTTCTTAGAGCTACCAACTCTAGAGGCTAGTGAAGAAGTCCTTAGAGGAGATTCCTCGAGGAGCATCTAAGTGAAGCTATTGGTCCTAGCACTCCAAGGAGTCACCTGGATAGCTGCTGTAAAGGTGTAAAAAAGGATCAGATCTTATTCGAGCCACTAATAATTGAGGCATACTTCAGAGGGGCTTACTACCTAATTGTGTCATTTGCAGGGTAGGCCTAGGAAGGACTGGCTAGCTTCTCCTAGAGCCAGGACTTGCAATCTCAAGAGGAAGCCTAAAATACTTCCTGGCACCTCTATCCTCCAAGGAGGAACAATAGGCATGATACCAAGCTAAAAAATGTGGCGTGGCACATGGGGTGTACCTACAAGTGACAGAGTCCCCATAAAGGGACCTAATTTCTTGATTTAAAGTACGAAGCTCTTGGAGCTGAGCAATCTGAAGTGAAATCCTCCTTGCCCACTGGAGGTTCTTGGTCCTTAAGTTTGGAAAAGGTATGTCCGGGTCCATACCAAATTTCCTGGTGAATAACCCAGGCTTATAGGTTTCCATGCCAGGATGAGTCCGGTGTTAAAAGAACAAATCTTAAGCGCTTAAGATTACTTGCCAAATTTGGGAGTTGATGTCTGCTGAGAAATCATTGTGAAGGTCCAGTTTCTTGAACCGTTCATGACCAAGATTGCTCTTTTGAAGGGAGTCCATTAACTCCCTTGACAGCTTCGAGGGGATAGTAAAGCCTTAAGGCACTGGTCAAATGACCATCCTAGGGGGAGTTGGACCTCACCATGAGCAAACCGCTCACCAAAGCTAAAAACCCCCTCTCCTATGGGAGCATAGGGACCTCTGGGACACAACTCAGGGAAATAAGATTAGGCCCATAATTGGACCTACCATAAGGGACCACCTACATTAGCATCATAGTTTTTGGCTATAATGTCTCTGAGACAGCCATACACCTGATCCAAAGACAACAGACCCAAGGATAAAGGGCCACTACCGAAAGCTAGGTTGATGGCCATGGTCTTGAGGAACTTAAAAACTAAGTTAGAAGAGTTGGCAAAGAAAAACTTGTTCAACCAAAAAAAGTAGAAGCATACCTCCTCTTCTATGGTACCTTACCCAAAGTCATAAGCTTCTTTTATAAACTTTTTGACAAAAAAGTCATAATCTCCGGGCAGGTTAGTAACAAAGAGGGAGGAGGTAAAGGCTTCAGCCTTGGAAGAGAATAAAAGAATCAAGCGGCAACTCTTCTCTCCATGGTGAAAGACCCGTTAGGGCCACTACGTCCTCTAAAGGGATTCATAAGAAACCCTCGGGGAGAACAAAAGTGTTATAACAGGTGTTCCAACAGTAATTTAATGTTGTTACGATGGGAAAATCATACCTGGGGCAATAGTTAAGAGTATGATGGCTTCGTAGATGCAAAGTTCCTTCCATTTCATGCCATAAGTCATGATCAGCTCATCTACCCATTCAAGGTATTCTTTGGTCAAAAATGTCCACCCCTTTAAAGGTACCATTTCCTTTCAAATGTGTCTGCCTCCCTAAGAGAAGCTAGAGGATGCTGCACGTAGAAGAAGTGACTCATCACTATCTAAAAATAATCCATCAAGACTGGGAATGTCATGAGATGGAGCAAAGAGTGGTCCGAATGCACAAGATAGTAGGTTTGATAAGGGATCATTCTCTTACAACCAAGAAAGATCCTCCTCGGCGAAACTAAGATTAGTTTGGCTCTGAAGAACATTGGAGATGATTGAAACGTCAGATTGGAGAAATCGGGTCAATTGCTCAATGGGGCTATCCTCCTGAGGAAGGGGAGCAGAGATGGCTATTGAGAGTTGTGTCATTATCAGATTGATGGGAAGCAGAAGAATGAAGAGTAGATTGAGTTGAGGAATTGAGCGATTCAAAAAGAAAGACAAGAGATTGCAAGTGCACTTGATGACAACAAAGAGAGAACAAAGTAGAAAGTGAAGAGTTCAAACCCTAACCATCATACTTATAGAGACACGGGAAGGAAGAATAAGGGACGTACGTGTTCTCTTGAGAAGTCCATGTAGCTGTTAAAGGTCACATCGATCAGATAACCCATTGTAAATTTAAATTTGCCAACGACTAAAAGGGGACACTTGTTTACACCTTAATTTTAATAGGGCCAGGACAACGCCATTTTTGAGTAAAGTGCCATGTGCTCATCATGTGAGGTTATCCTCGAGAGGGGTTAGGCCTTTGGGTACTACAATAACGGTGGCTCGAGCCCAATTTCTAGAAATTATCAACCACTCGAGGCTCGAGATTGCTCAAGGGTGAAATTAGCTCGAGCTCAAGGGGCTACTAGGAAAGCTACAAGAATGGTAGTTTCCAAGCTCGAGGAAGTTACTTGGAGCAGAATTTTAGTTGCTTGGACCTTAAGCTTAATTCAGGAGAACATGGAGCTTCTAGAGGTAACTTCTACTAAAATTCCGGACATAGGCATCAAGAATATCCCTCCAAAACTCCAGACATGTCGATGAACAATAAACGAGCCTAAAAGAAGAGCTTAGTGACCAAACATAGATGGAGTTTCCATGAAGATAGGAGCAGCTGTTATTTTATTTTATTTTTTTATAAATAAAGGACTTTGTGTCAGTTCAAAAAAGGACACATACACTCAAGAAAAAACTTCTTCAAGTTTTTTTACAGCACACTTGTGCTTTTTCCTTAGGAGTAGCATAACTTAGCTAGGCGTAGTGTAATGTAGATGTTTGTTGTACTTACCCCCATAGTAATATAGTTCTTGGGGTTCAACTTTGACTTTCCAGTTTTAGACTGTTCCCACAAATCGACAAGTAGGGATTTAAGGCTTTAGTGTAAGGCATTGACAGCCAAGGCCTTGTCCCTTTATTGCGTTGGTCTTAACACTACAGTCACTGCTTGATAAGTCAGGTGAACTTAAGTTCGTGCCATTAATTAGGGCTTCAAAGGCCAAGGCTTGTCCCTTGATTGCATTGGTCCTAATCCAGTGACCTGAATACGGTTTGATCTACCTTAATCTTGTCGAGCCTAAGCTCATTCGAGTTATTATAAGCTAAGGGTGGCAGGCTTAAAAACTTTATTGACTCGGGCATGTAAGTGCACTGCTAATCGTTTGGCCTTTTCTCCACCCTAGTTCTTGACTTTTAAGTGTATAAGGAAAGGTGTCTGTGGGCCCTACTCCATCACTATAACTACCACTTGAGTTAGGTCCATATCCTTTAATGCTATGTCATAAAAATACGTAAAAGCTACAAAAATACTTAACAAAGTCTTCTTAGCTGAAGCATAAGCAAAACTCACAGTATACCAAATTCAAATACACTAACAACCACAATCCTTTCTCCGAAAATGGTAAGTGGTTGAGGTCAAAGACGTGTGGTTTATAATTAGGCTCACTCCCTTGTCACGGTGAGTCCCTTTTGCACATTTGTTTTGTTTTCACATTTACGGCAGCCATGTACACATCACTTGAAACAAAATACAGTAAATACCAGCATCTGAAGTTATGTGGAAATAGTAGGTGCCATCTTGGGATCTTCTTTCAAAACTTTCACAAGGGAGAGAGAGCTTCTTGGTGGGTGACATTCTCAGTTAAAGAAAGGACAGGGAGGTGAGCCAATTTTCTCAATCTCTAAAATTTTTGAGAGACTTGGTCTAGCTGTTGGAAGGCCAATCTTCCACTTGCCCCTAACTTCTCTAGAAGCGGTGCAATCCTCTCTAAGAAAGAAGTAGGAGTGATTTTTGATGGAGTGACTTAATGGGAACAAAATTATGGAAGTCAGATTAAGTCCCAACTTTGGAACAAAACCGAAGTAAGAAAGGGCTAAGGTTTACCTCTAGAACTTCAGATGGAGGAGTAGAGGGGATTTCTGTTGGTGCCTCAGTCATTGGGTTACCTTCCTCGAGGGAAAATTCCGAGAAAAATCAATACTTGTATGTCAAAACTAAGTAATGGTTTAGACATCAAGGATCTATGAGCCAGAGAAAGAGATGATACCTTCATGAATCTCTTTGATGGTAATTAAGAACATTCTTGAAAGAAGGAATGGAGCATGAATAAGGCCCTATCTCAAAGGAGCTGAAGGAGAAGCTTCTTTAGGTAGTTCACTTATAAAGGACTCTTGGACTGAGGTGACTATGTCTCCCTCTTTATAAGTGCATGAGCCTAGAGATTTTGTTTCTTGAAGAAGCTCTATGCTGCTATGGTGGGCAATCCGGGAGTTCCACTATAACTGGAGTTATTGGCGCCTATATTTAAATAAGGCTAAGATAGACTAGCTTCAGTAAAAGATAAGTAGAGGAAAACCAGTCAAGAAAGGCCAAGTCCTCTGGTTGAGAGAGTCCGGCTCTTCTTTTTCGCACCAACTATGAGATTGGTATTTCTTCTTCATCGTCTTCTTCTTCTACATAATGGCTCTACATGGAAGAGCAAGAGAAGATTTCCCCTAGTTCTTTTCTTTGAGCCACAAACTTTAAGGGCTGGAGGAGATTCATGTTGCAACTAATGTCCTGAAAACCCAATTATTTTTGTTAAACATTAATAAATAAATTTGTTTTATCTATTTTACGTCTGATTATGGTTTACATGTCGAATAGGCATGTGATTATTTCAAAAACGCTCCATGGGATGGGCGTAGTCCAATACGATATGTTATAGTTCAGTTCAATTGGTTAATGAGATTGAGCCACGAATAGACTTAATCAAAAATGTGACATGTTGTCAAAGCAAATCCATAGTCGGTGATGAGTACTAAACAACTTGTCTAATAAGACTATAACATGATACCTTAGATGGCTTGTCAAGGTCATGTGGATAGGGATCCAGAAGTATCATAGTTAGTGTTCGCCAATAAGATTGGAACATTGAGCTGGACCACCGAAATTTTTTATTTCTTAACTGCTATCAAAAATAAATATATATTTTCTTTTTGGTGATTAGGTAATAACTCTAAATCTTGATATTTTCTTAAACTCATGCACTTAGTGTTTGCCAATTTGGTGTACTTAAAGTGAGGACCTGTAAAGTGGCCAATAGTCTACGTGCATTGAGTAACTGCAAGAAATGTAGCGGGAACAAAATAGTCAATACGGAGTCTATAGTCTCTTATGAGATATAGATGTCCCCTTAAGTAGATTCGCAAGTGTTTGGAAAATTCAAAATCTTTGCCAAAAGTATTCCTAGTATTCGTCACTAGAATTGATACGAATAATATGTTCCCGTGTCACAGAATTATTTAAAAAGGGCAAGTCGGGTACTTAAGGAGAAGCCTTGAGAAGTATAATGACAGTAGTTTTAGTTATTACTTCTCATGGATATCAGATAGAGGGGTTGATTGTTCAATTATTACAAATTGGGAATTATAAAATAAATAATTTAACTTTAGAGTGCAGTAGGATTTATTTAGTGGAATTAAGTTCTATTAAGTTGTAATCAAACATTATCATGAGATAATAATGAGTTGTGAACCATTTGGAGCTAGATTTAAATTGCCCTTGATGTTCCTGCACAAGCCTCTAATTTCAAACCATCAGTAAAATGTTAAAGAATTCATGAAATAAATTATTTATTCATGTGATGGATAAATTTAAATTTGCTAAATAGTATTCATAAGAAGAATAAAATTAAAATTATAAAATAAAATAATTTTTAAAATGAAAATTCATAAAACAAATTTTTACATGTGGGAAACAAACAAACAAATGAACAAACGAACAAAAAAAAAAAATCATCAGCTCATTTTACAGGCCAAGCCAATCATGGCGTGATATGTGTCACGCTGTGAGTGGAGGACAGGCAGGATCCATGCCTCTCATTATAGACGAACCAGTGTGGGACATGTGTCACTGTTATGGTTCTAGATCAATCTTGAATGATAGCATAGGATAGGTGAAGAATTAGAGTGGAGACGAGAAGAGAATTAGAGAATTAGATAAGAAATAGAGAGAGCTAGGGTTGAGACAAGAATAATTCAATCTTATCATTCACCAATGAAGAACTTACAATACAATGCCAATGCCTCATACCATGGATTAGCTAAGTCGGTGAAGACCAAAATATCGAGCAATACAATGAACCTAACCAATTTAACTACCAAAGACATGAGCTAAGCCTTTCCTGCCACCAAACTATTTGAATATTACAAGAATTGCCCTTACAATTACTACCTCTAAACTTGAATCATGACAATACCCCCTCCTTAACATCATTCTTGACTCAAAAATGAAATAATGGAAATTGGCTCCTAATGAAGCTCAAATTCTCCCAAGTCTCATCCAAGTTAGTCCAAAGTACCAACACTTCCTTAACTAAGTTGTTCTGTTTTTGAACTTCCCTTGAACCCAAGATAACTGTAGGCTCCTGCTTGAGTGTTCCATTAGAAGAAGTCTCTGGTGCTGTGTTCATGCTGATCCAGCCTTCTACGATATGTTGCTTCAAGAGGGACATATGGAAAACATGGACAAGGGAGTCTAGAGGAAACTCCACCTTGTAGGCCACTCTTCTAGCCTTCTCAATAACCTTGTAAGGATCAAAATAATGTGCACTAAGCTTCACATTCTTGTGAACTGATACACTGGCCTGTAGATATGGCTGCAACTTCAAATACACAAGATCTCCCACTTAGAAGGACTTATGAACTCTCCTCTTATCTGCATAAAATTTCTCACTTGTTCCAGCTGCAAATTGTCCTTTAACTGCTGCATCAACTCCTTCCTTTACAACAATAAATCATTCACTTTACCCACAGAAGAAGTAGCACCTTGTACCAACATAGGAGATGGAGGATCATAACCATAAAGAGCCTTGAATAGAGTTGTTCCCAAGGCAGCATGAGCATGTGAATTTACCAGAATTCAGCTAATGACAATCACCTATGCCACTGTTTGGGATAATTGAAAGTCATACTGCTCCAGACACTTATTAACTCTTTTAGTTTGCCCATCAGTTTGTGGGTGATAAAAGGAACTCATGGCCAAGGATCAACCTAACATCAAGAACAGCTCCCTCCAAAAACGACTAGTAAACAGTTTATCACGATCAGAAATGATGGATTGAGGCAATCCATGGAGTTTATAGGTGCTATCTAAGAACAATTTGGCAAGCTTCTCAGCTCAAATTGGATGACTCAAGGCTAAGAAATGCCCAAACTTGGTGAATCGATCCACAACAACCGAAATTACCTCCTGAACTTCAGACCTAGGCAACCCTTTAATGAAATCCATACTTATGTGTTGCCAAGCTTTATCAAGAATAGGTAAAGGTTGCAACAACCCTCGATAGTGCATATGACTAGTCTTAGCATGCTGGCAAACATCACAAGCTTGAACATATTCCACAACATCCTTCCTCTTACCAGGCCATTGGAAGTACTGTCTCACCCTTTGATATGTCCCTTCAATACCATAGTATCCTCCCCAAGCTGAGTCATGGAAAGCTATAATAATTTGCTTTCTCAAATCAGTCCCCGAACCAATGTACACCTTCCCTTTGATCCTCACAATTCCATGAGAAACAGATACATCAGAATCCTCACCAGAAGGGCTATTTTTGATGCCTAAAGCTGTGATGTATTCCTGAGCAATGTTGTCACCATCGTAAGACTTTTGCACCTCATCTATCCAAGAATAGAGTGCTACGGAAATAGCAGAACAAGAAGCCTGCTCAGCCCCCTCAGACTTGCGTGACAAAGCATCTGCAGCTAAGTTTTCCTTGCTTGTGAAATACACAATCGAATAGTCAAGTTCCAACATCTTTATGAGGCCCTTACACTACACTCTTGTAGTGATATTTTGCTCCAGTAAGTACTTCAAACTTTGGTGGTCTATTCTAATGACAAAGTGATGTCCATCCAAGTAATGCCTCCACTTCTTGACTGCCAACAGAATTTCCAAATACTCCTTATCATAAATGGATGATCCCATATGTTTTGTACTTAGACACTGGCTCAAGAAAGCTACCGGCCTGCCCTTTTGTGAAAGAACTGCTCCCACACCAGTACCACTAGCATCAATATCCAAGGTGAAAGGAACATTAAAACCAAGCATGACAAGCACCGGAGCTGAACACATTGCTATCTTCAAACCATCAAATGCTTCCTGAGCTTTCTCATACCACTGAAAGGCATCTTTCTTGAGTAAATTAGTAAGAGGCTTAGCAATCATACCATATCCATGTACAAACTTCATGAAGTAACCTATTAGTCCCAAGAACCCCCTTAATTTTGTAAGAGGAATAGGCGCTGCCCAATGTCTAATTGCATCAACCTTAGCAGGATCAGTAGCAACACCCTCTGAGGAAATAATGTAACTCAAGTATTCTAGCTTACTTTGGGCAAAAGTTCACTCAAGAAGCTTGGCAAACAACTTGTGCTACCTCATAAGTTCAAAGACTTGTCTGAGATGGTCCATATGTGTATTAAGTGAAGGATTGTACACAATATGTCATCAAAGAAGAACATGAAAAATTTCCTCAATAGGGGCTTGAAAACTAAATTCATCAAAGCCTGGAACGTAGCTGGAGCTTTTGCTAATCCAAAGGGCATCACCACCAAATCATAATGCCCATGGTGAGTTTTAAAATTAGTCTTGTGGACATCCTGCTCCAGAACTCTAATCTGATGGTACCCTTGCCTTGGATCCAAGAGATTGACAGCTGACTGAAATCAAACACCAAAAGACTGATGTTCTTCATCCAATCCACCCGAAGCACCATGTCACATCCTTGATGCGTATTTTTTTACTAGCAAGTGCACTAGTCGCTTCAAGTACTACAAAGTGAGTAGAGTATCGTTCCACGAGGATTGCTAAGTGATTACCAAAATTAGTAGTTTTAATACTATTTGAAAAATCAAAAAATTAGGGATTTTGATATGAGATAAAGTAAAATAAAATGAAATCAAAATAAAAGTTAAAACTAGACTAGAATGAGCCGATTTAAGTTGTTTTTATCAGTTAATAAAGTCTAAGGCATCCGATTTTACCTTAGTTGTATCAATACGCCTTTTCTATTCTCGATATTCAAGTTATTACTGTGTGTTGATGGTTAAAAATCCTAATTTACTAAACATTCTCTCTCGAGCAACATTTAGCGTACTCTTTAACATATTAACCCATCATTTTCGTGCATGAATTTAAATAAGAAAAGAGTTATAAAAGCTCTATGATTTTCTTTTAAAAACCACACAAATCGCGTTAATCTCTTTCGAGCATTCGCCCAATTTGTGGCGCTTATCACCTCAGCACTCATCATAAATCTCCTCTCGGTCTCATTATGAATCATTACAGGCCTTAAATGGGGTCAAGCATTTAAAAACTCATTAAGAACAATGATAAACACTCCAACAACGCAATAACATAAACATTGAATACCTTGAATTAGAAATGAGTGTATTTTACAATTTAGGCTACATCGTAGCCTTAGATTAACAAAATTAGTTCATGTTAAAGTTAATATTAAACATTAAAAACATCAAAATACATGAACTAATGAAGAAAAATGATAAAACTAACAAAAATTACCCAAAAGTAACAGGTTGCACCTGCACAGACCCGACTTCTTCTACCCCCTTTCTCACTCGATTTTTTTGTGCTTTTTGATCTAAAAACTTGATTCTTCAAATCCTTGAAACCTCCCCTATTTATAAAAGTAGGATTGGGATAAAAAAAAATTTGGAAAAAATCTCAAAAATCAGCTCCCATTGGTGCATCCTGAGGCAACTCTGCGAATCTGGTTTTGTATTGTTTTTCTTATTTTTTCTACACTCCACCGCCCAAATTCTACACCAAAACATCATATTGATGTTTTTTGATGTTTTTAAACTGAATTTGGGTTTAAAAAAAATCGATTTTTAATCGCCAAAATGCAAGTTGTTCATGAAAAGCTGAAATCTGTCAAAATTTTCTGCATGCTGATTTTCAGCTAGTTTTACTTCATTTTTTCATTAAATCCTCCACCCAAATGCTGCATAAAAATTTTAAAAAGATGTTAAATAACTTATTTAAGCTTTGTTTCAGTGAATTTAGTTGAAAAAATTCAAAAAAATCGAGCTTCAAAATGCCCTTCCTGAGCAGACTGCAAGTTGCTTTGCAACTTGTAATTTTTTTATATTTTTCGATTTTTTTCTAGTTTTTTATATGCACAATAATGCTTAAAATAGCTTTAATTAATGTTTAATTGTATCATAAAATACATAAAAGATGAATAATGAGGATAAAAGCTTAAATTTTAGCTAAAAATTGATGCAAAACTTGTGAAATAGGGTGTAAGTTAGGTGTTCTTGGTAATTTTGTACAATTTTTGTGATTATTTTGCAATTTTTTTATTTATCTTGCTTTTACTTGTTGATATTAATGATAATACTAGCAAGATTTAATACAAAATTGGTGTTTTTGCAATAAAGTAGCAAAATAGTCGAAACTGAGCAAAAACGAGCAAAAGTGATAAAAATTAGAAGTAAAATGGTTAAAAATGTATTAAAATGACATAAATAAATATATACAAATTTAAGGTTATCAATCCTCCTAATTTCAATACACTAAAGTCATAAGAGAACTGATGGCTTTGCATTTGCCACTGGAATTGATTACACTTCATTTGCGTGAGCATAGAATTCCCATCGGCAACAATCACTGCTAAAGGACTTGTCTTGATCATCTCATGGCCCACTCTCTTGACTATCTTTGGATCAACAAAACTGCATATACTTCCATTGTCAATCAAGATCGGGAGTGACTTATGATTTGCTTCTCCCTTGTTCCTTATAGTGTTGTAAGTTCTACTACCAGTCAAAGCCTTCACAAACATTTCCATTCCATTCCATTCTCATTATCATCTATCCCATATGCCAACTCCGCCTTTGGCTCATGCCCTGCATCCTCATCCTTCTGTTCCTTTGATTCTTCCTTAGCCTCCGTTCCAGTCACTGACATGAGAACCTTAGGATTGCAAGTATGTCAAGAAAAGGTATCTCTGGTTGCACTTGAAGCATAGTCTTTGAGCCTTCTTCTCTCCAAGACTTAAAGTTTTTGGAGCAGCCTTACTGCCAGCTGATGTGGAGGAACTAATGGATACACTCTTGTTTCATGATACCACTGTACTTGCAAGCACCGTAGCCTCATACAACATTGCTTTAGAATAAGCACGGGATAATGTTAAGGGATTAATGGTCTTAACCAAATTCTTGATCTTTGGTTTAAGTCCACTAATGAAACTTAATACATAATATGCCTCACTCGCAATAGGATTGACAACCATCATTCTAGCTCTAAGTTTCTCTAAATGTGTCTTCACAGAGATGGATTGAGTCACTTTGTTAAAATGATCTACCACATCCCCCGGGTCCTCATCTCCATACTTTTCAAAGAACTCATCAATGAACTCATACCATGTTATGTCAGAATTTAAGTCCACTAATGAAACTTGAGACATAGTATGCCTCACTCGCACAATGATTGACAGCCATCATTCTAGCTCTAAGGTTCTCAAAACGTGTCATATACTCCTTTACAGAGGTGGATTGAGTCACTTTGTTACAATGATCTACCACATCCCCCGGGTCCTCATCTTCGTGCCTTTCATAGAACTCATCAACGAACTCATACCATGTTATGTCAAGATTACTGAGAATCAAGCTATGAAACCATACCTCGTGATCACCCTGCAAATGAATTGCAGCCAATTCCACCTTTTCCACACCCATCACACGATAAAAACGAAAGTATCTGTCACATATTATTATCCAAGACTGCAGCTGTGATCCATCAAAAGTGCCAATTTCTACCTTAGGCTGCCTGAAACCATCATTTCTGGTCATAGCTGCAACTTCAATTCTCTCCTCCGACACTCGAGGATGCATCTGATCAGTATGCTTGCCTTGCTGACTAGCTGGTGTTAAGAATCCAGCTCCCGATTGGCGATCAAGCTGCTACCACATATCGCTTATATTTGCTGATTGGAATTGCTATTATTATTCAATTCATGTTGCATACCTACCATTGTTGTTGCTAACCGTTGGATTTTAGCTGTCAATGACTATAGACCTTCACCTTGATTAGAACTTACTCTTTCAGTTACTCCAGCATAAGTTCCAGATGCAATGCCAGCTCTCGCAGCTGTATTTGCAGCAGCACCAGCTCGAGTTGTAACTCCTCCATCCATTATCATAGCTTACACTGAATTGTCACTAATCTTGATCCAGTAACACTCACTGTGTGAGAAAATAGCTGAATTGAGATTGCGACAATTGATCAGAAGTAGTAATTCAATCAAATAGGATGCGGTTCATTTCAATCAACAACTATACAAGCTCTGATACCAATTGTTATGGTTTAAGATCAATCTTGAATCATAACATAGGATAGGTGAAGAATTAGAGTGGAGATAAAAGGAGAATTAGATGAGAAATAGAGAGAGTTAGGGTTAAGAGAAGAACAATTCAATCTTATCATTCATCAAAGAAGAACTTATAATACATTGCTAATCCTTTATACCACAGATTAGCTAAGTCAATTAAGACCAAAATATCAAGCAATACAATGAACCTAACCAATTTAACTACCAAAGACATGAGCTAAGCCTTTCCTGCCACCAAACTATTTGAATATTTCAAGAACTTACCTTACAATTAGTTCCCCTAAACTTAAATAATGACAATCGCGTGCTAGGATGTCCTATTTGTCGATCCGGGCCACCAGGCACGTGCCAATTAGCTTGTGCCACGTGGCAAGATCATGTGGGCAAACCCTCGGATGCTCCTAGGGGCTAAATGGCATCATTTTGTTTGGTTATTCCAATCCCACATTGACCAATTAATTAATTTTTGTTCCAGTAGCCTGCTATGATTTTGGTTTTAAAATTAAGGTTTAGCATTAATTAAAAAAATTAAAAAGTTTTTTGAAAGTGTTGACTTTCGGAGAACAAAAGGAGGAGAAATTTCCATTGAAAATTTTCTTCTAGTTAATATTTTTTAGAGACCACACTCCACGTGTTCGGAGGAGATTGCGTAGAAGGTCTCGCAGTCTTGGTGATTTCTTGGAGCAACACTACAGTCTACATCCAGATATTCTTATTTCTTTTTTCTTTTAGTTTTTCAATTTTTTATTTATTTAGAGTATTTATTATGCCAGTTATTTATATTTTTATTATAAATGTACTAGAGAAGAGACCTGTAGGTTTAAAATTAGAAATGTAAATTTGCAGATTTAGAATTACTAATTCTAAGTCACTTGTGGGTTTAAAATTAGGAATTTTAAATATGTAGATTTAGAATTACAAATTCTAAGTCGGTAGTAGGTTTAAAATTATAAATTTTAAATCGTTATGCTACCATTAATTAGATTAACTTAGGAAATATTTTTGAAATATGTCCCAACAATTGGCATTAGAGCCAGGCTCTGATTATATTCATAATATACATAATAGGCATAATAAATCGAAATGAATAGATTTTCGCGTATAATTAAATTAGAGATTTTATTAAAAGAAAGGGAAAAACATGAAAGTGTTATTAAAGTGATTGAATAACAGTTTGAATTGTTGATTAGATTTTAAATTGTTTGAAACACCGGTTGAACCAAAGGTTAATTTGGATATGCAAATTATGACTTCAAAAAGGTGAACTACAATATGTATGATATGATTTTACACATTTGCTGACATTGACAAATCAGATAAGATTATTGATCTAATGGGATTAGAATCAATTTTCCTTTATAATGCATTAAAAAATTAAATTATTTTTTCCTGACATTGACGTCAATTGTTGACGACTTTAGCGCTGACATCAACTTTGTCCTAGATAATTAAAAAAATAAATAAAAATAAAAAGTTTAGGGACATGTAGGGGTCAGTACAGTTTTATTAAATAATTTTATTAAATTAATTTTATTATTTATTTATTTTTATATAGAATGTGATTCTAATATAAATCATAAGATAATATAGTTCTGAATGCCTTTTAAATAAATGAAGAACCACTAGTTTATAAAACTCAATCGGAGCTCAGATAGGTCTAATGAGATTAGAATTCAATTATTGAATTCCTTGGAAAGAAAAATATTTATACAACGTTTAATGTGATTAGGAATTAAATAAAATTAAGAATATGATTCTCATAGTGATTGTGAGATAATTAAGACTAAAAGAAAGATCCACCATTAAAAACATCAAGGAGGGCAAGGTTAAGGGGTTGAATCCTCACGGCCTGCATAGCTAGTCTAATCGTATACTGGATAAGCATTACTCCCTAAGCATGGTGTTTTATCTGTGGTGTGCAGGGTTAGACTTCTACGAGATGGATTGAGGTACAGGAAAACAGGTACGGCCACACCGCCGCGGATGGACTTGTACCAAAGTCTAGGTAATGATACACATTTGACTACGATAGTATGTAGGACGCCTAGAGAGCGCTATGATATTATCTTAGAGGCCAAGGAAGAATAATGAGTTAATTATGTTTAGGAAACATGTTAATTGAGAATAGCTCTCACCTATCTGATAACTTGATACGGCTCCGCCACCTGAGAGTAACGGGTAGATTAGTTAGGACATCATTGCATACATCAGGGAATGGTTAGGTGGATTTCATGCTCTATTTTGTCTTCTAAAGAAATTAGAAAGTTCACTTACTCAAAACATCAAGTGGGAGCAAATTTATATGATTTTCACGGCCTCCGTTACTGAGCTAACGCTATAGTGGATGGATGCTACTCCCTATTAAGGGCACTCATTTGAAGTGTACGAGGTTAGACCTCTTAGAGATAGACTGAAGTGTAGGAAAATAGGTGGGACCACACTTCCGTGGAGTATTTTATGGACTTGTATGGATGTCTAGGTAACGGTATAAACTTAGCTAGGGTACTACGTTAGCCTCACCGAGGAGCTTTGTCATATGACCTTAGAGGCTAAGTGTCGCGGTCCTATTGTGAACCATGACACGGTGTGTGTGCGCGCGCCTATGTTGCATGAGTGTGTGCCTTTATGTCCCATAAGGGTGCACCTCAGCGCCGAGGGTGCAGCCCTGCACCTACCTGCACAACACAGTGTCGTCTGCTGCGCACAAGCCGGCGCCGGTGTGCATCTCAACGCGAGCGTATGGTAGCCTGTGAATGAGAGCATGTCATGCGCTATGTCGCAAGTCAAGTCCTAGATTGCAGAAGTTCCCGTGTTAAGAAAGACACAGGTCGTTGAAGTCGAGTTTGGGGCATCAAATAACCTAACCTTAAATAGTGGTGCTAAATGGATTTCCCCGATCATGGAAGCAAGCCTCAATGCAGCCATGAGGGCGGAATTAGGTCTCCATGCGAGTAGGACACTCCATGGACACTATGTTAGGGCTGAGGGCTAACAGTGTGCGTAATTCATCCAAGGAAAGTATGGTCCCTTGTTTGTGTTGTGGGACGCGATGTTGAAGCACTCCAGCAAGTAGGATTCAACCTTCATATGGCAAGAACACTTGCGGTGTTTGAGCCTCCTTATGAGTGTTGGTGGGAACCCGTTCCATTTACCTGTCTTATGGTTTGGTGGCACAGTTTTGGCAACACCTTGCTTGTGGATTTAAGTGAGGGGTCGTTGGTCATGTTTGCCAACATGCGCCCATGTTCAACGGATGCTATGAGATGGATGAACAATAAGGTGAGTGGCACAATACCTGTGCGGGATCATGTGAGCTCCCCATAAGGACAGTAGCCTCAAGCACAAGGTGCCCCCAAGGGACTTGGCTATCCTTAGGTGTTGCTCTAGAGCAGGATTACCCCAAGCTGTTTCTAAGAGTTAGCCGACACTGTGAAGGACATGTGACTTGAGGAATGACCCAGGGAGTTGAGACTCGAAGGGCATTAGCGATGTCCAACATAGGTGATGGTGTTCAACTAGTGTGTTAGCCTGTACAGGGATGTCCCAGGGAGTTGGGATACGTTGTTGAAACTCGAAGGCCGTTTGCTGGGTCTGACATAGGTGTTAGGTTATGGCTAGTGCACTAACCCGCTGAGGAATGTCCCAAGAATTGAGACACGCTGGAGAGACTTGAAAGACATCGATGGTTTTCGACACAGGTGATGGAGTGCGGCTAGGGTGTCGGCTTGCCAATTAGGCAAGCGCTTATGTGTGCAAAGAGCTTCATGGATCGATGCAAATGATGAGACCTTGGTCCGCTAGTATGCGGCCAAGTGTTGTGTTGGTAAGTGAACCTATTAATAGGTCACGCTTCAGGGTTTGAGGTCTTAAAGTTTGGTTGAACGTCAGTATGCCACTAAGTGTGTTTGCCTTCGAGTTCATGAGACTTGGGTGAATTTGTGACACAAAGTGGGACTCTCGAGTTGAGAGGGGTTGCACTTGTCTAGTCATGTGTATGACAAAGAGAAAAAGTACATGTCGAGAGGTGAAAAAGCCTCTCTTAGAGTAAGGTTGGTCATGATTCAGTGAAGTCTTAGCGCCACAAGGTCTTTTTTTTTTTTTTTTGATTCGCATTGTAAGACCATGACACTAAGCGTAAAGTGGTGCGTTAATTTTGTTTAGTAAGAGTTTACAAGAAAATGAAATCATTTGAGAAAAGTTCTCACCTTACTGATATCACGATGCAGCTCCGCTGCCGAGGAGTATTGGGTAGTTTGGTTAGGGCACCACGGCATACATTTTAGTATGGGATTGTAAACTCCATACTTGATCGTTTGCCAAAATAAATAAATATGTCTATGAATGTTATGTGACTCATTTACAACTTTATTTTTCAGACTTCTTGTTTTTTAAATTTTATATTACATTGGGATCAATACTGGTGTCCTTTTAAGCTCACTAGAAAATATATGTTTGGTACATAAGAATGCCCATTGTTCTCTGGTTTACTACTAAAACATCTACTAAGTTGAAAGAACATTTTTGAATAGTGACCTAGGCTAACTATTTAGTAGGGTGCCAGATTCAAATATAGTATGAAATGTATTCTAGTATGAGATACTTGAAAAATCAACTAAGAGATGCCCAATTTTTGAGAAAAATATTTGATGGGCTATTAGGTAGTATGAGAACACCTTATAAGAAAAATTAATGACACTAGAACATGTTAAGGATTTTCAGTTAAAGAGATGTCATAGAGATGATAACTCATTCAATTGCACTGGAATTCTTGATGTAGATATTGATAGCTAATCTTAACAAGATATGATCCTGATTTGCCTATTAAGGTCCTTCAATCAATTCAGTATTCATCGATTAATGGCCATTGTCTGTTGTCTGAACTGATGAAGGTGTGAAGAATGAGAAAAAGGGTGTCATGGGTGCTAAGAGAAGAGTCTACTTAGTGGGAGTAATCATCTCACAGAACTAAGAACCTCTAAAACGTAAATTAAAATAAAAAAAGAATTGGACTTTCATTAAAAAATTTTAGAAGGAGTTGCCTAGAAATTCAACTATTCTTATTGCCAATGTTTGAAAGCCATCAAAATAAGGTATTAGATATCTCGTTGGCAATACTCGAGATTAGTTGGTAGTCCACCAGTGTCCTAGTGGACTGCAGATCAACCAATCATATCTGCAAGGAGTACAGATGGCAAGTTGTATCCTTCGCTTGAAGGTGGTATAAGAGTTTCAGTTTTAGCAACAAGAATTAATAGTATAAGTTTTTCGAACATAGTTTTGATTTTGATGAACTATCTTCATATACCAGTCTTGTAGAAATATTATTTTCACTTCTAATTTGGTTTAAAAAATCGCTTTCAATTATTTTTTAAAAATAAACTGAATTGTGTACATATAAATAAAATGTTTTTAAAAGGTATAATGGTAGATAGTTTTCTAAATCAAAACTTTATCGGTGGCTATTCTATGTCTATTACAAGCTAGGCTGGATTTCTATGAAAAATGAAGATTTTCTTGAAGTAGATACAGCTCTTAGTAGAACTTAAGCTTAGGTCACATTTGTCTAATATGATTCAAAGCCTGGTTTGAGGTGATCATCAGGATCGCTAGATTTAAAATGATAACCAGTCTGCCAATCATGTTTGAATAAGTGGTTACTTAAAGATTCTTTAAGAGTAAAGACAATAGGGCCACTAAGTTGCTTGAACTTGTTCACAAATGTTTGTGAACTGATGATTGTTCAAGCGAGCAGAATCTATAAGTGTTTTGTCAAGTTTTCAGTTGATTACTCAAGTCACTCCAATTAGATTAGGGCGGTGGATTTCAGGCGAACTCTTGGTTTTTTTCCTTACTGCAAAGTGTTGTAGAAAAAATTAATAATGTGTTATTGAATATAGTAAGATTCATATGATGAATCAGTCTTGCACACCAAAAGGTTTATTATGCAGGAAGTTTAATAAATGGGTAATGGTAGGGTTGTGTTAACGAATTTGACAATATGAGATACTGTGTCTTAACAACATGATACAACCACGTTTTGGTTAATAAATTTGATGTGTACTAAAGCTAATTTTAACTTGCACCGAAAACATGGGAGCCTCGGTGTAATGGGAGGATGATTAGGGCACCTGATAGATTCATTTGATCAGCCTTGATGGTTGAGAATGATAATGAATATGATCCTCTAGACTGCAATAGAGTTCTCAAGGATAGAGATGCAAACTAATGGGTCACAACAATGAGAGCTTAGTTGAAGCAAATGTATTCTAACAAAGTTTTGGAACTTGTAGAGGTGCCGAAAGGCATTAAATCCATTAGATTAGATCTAAATAGATCTACAAGAGATAGAGAGGAGTGGATGAAAAGGTAGAGACCTTCAAGGCAAAGATTGATGGCAATGGGTTATACCCTAAATGAAGAAATCGTCTATGACGAGACTCTGGTTGATTTATATGCTTAAGTCCATAAGGATACTCTTGTCCATTGTATCTCATTATGATGAGATATGACAAAAGAAGTGTAGAATATGATTTTTGAATGGTCATCTTGAGGGACATATGTATATGATACAATCAGACAAGTCTATTGCCAAATATCAGGAACATATATTACCCAAACTGAGGAAGTCCATTTATGGACTTAAATTAGCATCTTGGTCATTGAATAGCATATTCGATGATGATCATCAAGTCCTATGGGCTTGAACAAATGGTTAATGAACCATAGGAGTGGAAGTGACATAATAATAAAGTAGTGACTTTCTAAGTGATGTATTTGGATTGCATTCTACAAATTGAGAAAGGTGCAGAATTGCAATAAGCTGTTAAAGATTTGACTGTATAATTATTTCAAAATAAAAGACATAGGATGAATCAATTGTGTTCTTAGGTCGAGCTTTTACGAGATTGTGAGAAAGTATGTAGGTTTGTTATAGGTTGCACACGATTTTAAGGATTCTTGACGTTTAACGCTAAAATTATATTTGTTGGAATATGTGTCCTTGAAAAACCCAATTAGTTAGTTTTAAATATTAAATAAATAAAATTATATTATTTATTTATTATCTGATTATGTTTTACGAGTCAAACATGCGTGATTGTTTTTCTAAAGCATTCCATAAGATGGACTTTGTCCAAGATGACATGTCAGGTTTGGTTTAAGTGGTCAATATGATTGAACTATGGAAAGAATTAGTTCAAACCAGTGTCATGTTGTAAAAGTATGTTCGTAGTCGGTGATAAGCTTGGACAACTTGTCTGATAAGATTATAACATGATATATTTGATGATTTGTCTTGGTCATGTGGATAGGGATCCAAGAGTATTATGTTAGTGTTTTCAGTAAGATTGGAATACTGAGCAAGACCAGCTGTATTAGTTGTTTCTTTACTACTATTAGAAATAATTAATTAAGACGATAACTCTAAATCCAAAAAAAAGTCTGAACTCGTAAATAGAATGTTAATTGCTTTGAAGCTCGAAATGATGAGGTTAAAATTGAATAACTAGAATCTTACATCGTTTGCCAATTACATGAAGTGTGGCAAGAATGGATAATTTGCTAGGAATCTATAATGAAAGATATCCCCTTATTTGATTCGCAAATACATGAGCAAATTCTGGAATCTTTCGCCAGAGTATTTCACATGTTTGACATTCGGAATTAATACGGGAATTATTTCTGTATTATGAATTGTTTGAGAATGGAGTGTTGGGAACTACAGTGCTAGAGGTGTGAAAAAAAAATGATAGTAGTTGAGGTTGTTTTTGCTCACGGATATCTAATAGAGGGGTCAATTGCCACAATAAAATTACTTGAAAAATTCTTGAGTGAATATATTTAGTTTTAGAGTGCAGTAAAACTTATTTAGTAGAATTTAGTTTTATTAAATGGTTGTCAATTGTTTTCATGAGATGATAATAAGATTTGACCCATTTGGAGCTAGAGTTAGATTGTCCTTAAGGTTCCTCCGCAAGCCTCAACATAAGCACGGTTTGAAAATATTTAAATTAAATTTAGGTGATGAATTATTTGTTTCATGAGATGAATAAATTTATTTTGCTAAACATAATTGATGAGATAAATTAGTTATTTATAGGATGAATAAATTAATTTTACCAAATAATATTCATGAGATGAGTTTTATATATGTGGTAGCCAAGGATTGTCATGAAGTTTTTTTTTGTTTTTTAGGTTTCAAAATCTAGTTTTCTTCCACGATAAAACACCTAAAATTATTTTAGGGTTTTTCTAAATTAATGTTTAGCAAAGTTTTTCTAAAAAATTATTTTTCAAAAAAATTAAAAGGAAAAATTTTGTTCCAAAAATTTTGCTAAATTAAATATTTTAGGAGCCCACACTCCTGTGCTAATAGAGGTCATTGCAGAAAAGATCTTAAGATGTCAAGAAGTTTCTTCTTCCAATTTCAGATCTACGAATTCGAAGTTTGAATTTGCGCTTCAGGTATGTCTAAATTAAGTATTTGATATTTAATTTGTTCTTTCCTTTATTTCGTTTATTCTACATGCCATGTTTATATTTGTTTTATTGGATGTTTTGATTGTTATATTATGAGCTTATTAGAGTAAGATCTATGTCTAATTAAATAGTTTAATTAGATCAAGACATTAGATTTAAATTAAGAATTTTAAACTAGTTTTCTCTTGCGCCTTGCTCTAGTCGTTTTAGGGGAAAAAAATTTTGAAATACATTTCCAATAATTGGCATCAGAGCCAACTCTGAATACATTCATAATTGACTTTAAAACATCAGGTTTGATAAAATTGGGGTACGTAGAATTACGAAAATATGAAATTAGAAATTTCATTAACGGAAAAATACTACCCTGAATATTTTTGTTAAAGAAGTTTAATAACATGATTGAATATTCGTAAAATTTTTAAATTGTTTAAAATTTTAGATGATTCTTGATTCAATCAAGAAGTGTGTTTCTAAATTGGATCTAATGAGATTGGATATTTTAAGAGTTGAACGATTTAGATTATTAGCATAATGTGATTAGATTATGAACCTAGATATGACATATGCAATTGTTGAATATTTCATGATAATCCAAAATAAAGAAAAACCTAATTCTGTTATTAAAGAGTTTAATAACAAGATTGTTGTTCATCAAATTTGTATTGCTTAAATTAGGATGAATTATAATTTAAATAGTGGGTGTATATTTCTAAATAATCTAATGAGATTAGATATTCTAGTGGTTGAATGATTTAGATATATATATATACCGTCACATAGAATATCTAATTGGATTAGATGTTCGATTTTCGATCTAATAAGATTAATATCAGATTTTATTAATTAATTATTTACTTAAATAATAAAACAAAAAAAAGAAATAAAAAATGGAAAGGGGACATACACAGCGCATACATATATATATATATATATATATATATATACTATTTTTATATTTTATTATTTAAAAAATTAAATAAATAATTGATTAATTAGGATAAGATTCTATTTAAGATTATGCGATAATCTTTTCTAAAAGAGTTAGAAAAATCTTTAATTGCTCCAGCCTTTAGGCCTTAAGTGTTGTTATACAAATTGTTTGATAACAAGGTACTTATTAAATTTAGTTCACATATTTAATATTATTTAAGAGCTAAATATTATGTACAATGTGAATAAAATTATAAGGCCATATAACTTGGTGAAATATTTGATTTTACCGAATGGGAGAATTTATTCAAATAGACCAAATATCATCAGAAAATTCAAAAGTTGAATTATTTGAAAAGAAAATTCTCATAATGTATCTAATGAGATTAGATAGCATAGGTTGGATAATTAAAAGACCCTAATATGATTAAGACTTTATTTAATTGTCAAATAAAAATTTACAATGAGATTCTAACATTGATTATGAAATAATCAAGTCTAAAAGAAAGATCCGCCAATGTAAAATTTCAAGCGCGAGAGAGGATCAGGAGTTGATTCCTCATGGTCTCCATTGCTAGTCTAATAGTATAGTGGAAAGGCGCTAATCCCTAAGGAGGACGTTTCTTCACAGGATACAGGGTTAGACTTCTGAATGATAGATCAAGGTACTGGAAAAATGAGTGCAGCCACTCTGACGTGCACACAGAGAATGGTTAGGTGGATCCATGTTTTGTTTATTTGCTAAAATTATTTAAAAGTTCACAATGCTTACAATATCAAGTGAGAGTGAGCTTCTAAATGTATGCTCATTGCCTTTATTACCGGTCTAGCAATATAGTAGGTAGACGTGACTCCCTGAGGAGAGCATTCGTTTGTGGAATACAAGGTTAGATCTCTAAGAGATGAACTGAAGTCCAAGCAATCAAGTCAAGCCACACTGACGCGGAGTATATTGAGATCTTGTACAAGTGTTCAGGTAATGGTGTACACTTGACTAGGGTCTACATTAGCCTCCCCGAGGAGCTCTGTTGTGAGACCTTAGAGGCTGAGGGAAAAGTGGTGTGTCAAATGTGCTTAGTAAAGAGTTTACACGAAAACATATTTATTGAGAAATGTTCTCACCCTTCTTATGTCTCAATTCGGCCTCACTGACAAGGAGTTTTAGGTGGTGTGGTTGGGTCTCCATAGCATACATGTAATTGTAAGAAAGTGAACTCTGAACTTTGATTGTTTGCTAAAACTAAGAAAAGTAATAATGTATGTTAGATGATTTGTTTTACAGTTTTTTAATTTCAGATTGGTTGTTGAATTATACATTGCGATCAATACTAGTATGTCTTGTCTGTTCTATTTTATTCATTTTAATATGATATGTTTAATACATGTAGAGCCCTAGGAGATGCTTAGAGTTCTCTAGGATGCTACTAGTAGATCCACAAAGTCTAAAAGAACATTAGGAACGTTAGACTAGACTAAAGAGTTAGTCAAATGCAAGATTCGGACATTAGATGTCAAAATTATTCTAGTATTAGATACTTGAATTGCAAACTATAGTAGAGATGATCATATACTTGAGAGAAGTATTTGATCAGAGAACTAATAGCATAAGAATAGTTTACAAGAACAGGTGTCATGAAAATTATAGGAAGAGTCCACTTAGTGTAAACGTCTATCTCAAAAACTAGGAACCTCAAAAGGGTAAAATAAAATATAAGTCAAAATATTTTTGTCTCTTTTATAATTTCGCTGGACGTTAATGTTTTCAAAGGAATTTCCTAAGTACTTAGATACTATTGTTGCCAAGACCGAAAGCCAATGTGAGAAGGTATATTATATCCTGTCTCCTCTCATTATGACTAGTAGATAGTTTACTAGTGTTCTGATGAATGGGTTTTGGGTATGGGCATCAATAGGTAGTAGTTTAAGTCAAGGAATGTAGTTTTGTATTTGAGTAACTATCTTTTTGTGTTTGAGTAACTATCTTTATGTACTTAAAAATTTTGATTTCTATCTACTATTTGTTTCGAAATAATCTTTCAGTTATTTTTATAAGAAATAAATTGATAATTATATAAATAAAGTGTGATTTAAAAAGGTACATTGGTAGATAGTTGACTTACTTTAACCAAAATTATGTTAATGGTAATTGATTAGTCTAATACAAGCTAGGCTATATAACCATATCAAAGAAAAAATTCCGGAAACCATATAGCTTATAAGTGGGACATAATAGGTCACATTAGTCCAATATGATTCAAAACTGGTTTCATTTTTCTTATGGATCTGTAAGTACTTAAATGATAACCAGTATGTGAATCATGTATGAATTAACAGTGATTGAAAGTGTCTTTAAGAGCAAAGACCATAGAACCACTAAGTTGCTAGGACTTATTCATAAAAGTGTGTATGAATAATAAAAGTTTAAGCAAGCGGAAGTGAGGAGTATTTCATAAAACATTTATGAATAACTACTCAATTAGTAGATGTATGAATATACCTATGAGGACCAAGTCTTGAATCCTTTAAAAAGTTCAAAGAATTAAAGACTTAAGTTGGAATCAATTAGGTAATTATATAAAGTCACTTTGATTAGATCGAAGTGGAGGTTTCAACCTATGAGGACTAAGTCTTGAAATCCTTTGAAAAGTTCAAAGAATTAAAGACTTAAGTTAGAATCAATTAGGAAATTATATCAAGTCACTTTGATTAGATCAAAGTGGAGAGTTCAGAAGAATTCTTATTTTTTTTCCTTATTACAAAGTGTTGCAGAGAGGATCAATAATGTATTATTGAATGTGATAAGATTCATATGATGAGTCACGTTTACATATCAAAAGGTTTGCTATGTATAATGTTTTAGAAAGTGTTCTAAAAGTACAACATATAGCTTATATTAGATTGATAGTATGAGATAATGTGTTTATACAGCTTGATACAACTTATAGTGCAAATGATGTATTAGATATATCTTCAACTAAGTTATTATCACACAGGGTACATAAGAGCTTTGGTGTAGTGAGAGGATGGTCAGGGTTACCTAAAGGATTTGTCAGTCTTAACAGTTAAGAATGATTATGAATCAAATCCTTTGGACTACAATAAAACTCTTAAGTATAAATATGCAGACCAATGGATGAGGGCAATAAAAGTTAAATTAAATTAATTATTTTAACTAAAGTATGGGAACTTGTAGAGCCACCGAGACATTAAGTCCATTAGATTTGGTCTGAATGGATCTATAAGTATATAGAGCTGAGTGGACGAGAAGTTAGAGATCTTCAGTGCTAGATTGCTGGCAGGGGGTTAATACCTTATATGAAGGAATCATCTTTGATGAAGCTTTCTAGCTAGATTCTATGCTTAACTCCATAAGGATACTCATCCATTGTGTTTCATATGATGAGATACGGCAAAGTGGAGATCAAGATGACGTTCTCTGAATGGTTACCTTGAAAGATTATGTATATGATACAACTAGAAAAATATGTTGCTAAGAGTCAGGAGCATATAGTATGAAAACTGAGCTAGTCTATTTGTAGACATAAATAAGCATATTGTTCATTGAATTGTAGATTTGATGATGGTTAATCAAGTCCTAGGGATTTGGGTCACAGTTAATGAACCCTTAGTGTACAAGTGACATAATAAAAAAGTACAAACTCTAAGTGTTGTATATAAATGACATTCAACTCATTAAGATGTTGTAAAATTGTTATGAGCTGTTAAGTTTTTATTGTCTAGTTAGTTAATTAAAGGAAAATGACCTAAGGTGAATCAACTATGTTCTTTGGGCCAAGCTTTGGCGAGACTCAAAAGAAAGGATGTCGGGTTTATCATGGGTCGTTTGTTTTGAAAACGGAGTTTAAATGTTTGACATTGGAATTCCTCTTTACCATTAAACTGGGAGTCATTACATAGTGAAGAGTGAAGCAGTCTTGTATTACTTTATTATGGAAGTCGGGTACTTGACAGCTAGGGAGTTCTTGAGTAGACTCAGAAGGTTCGTAGTGCATGAAAACATGTGAGCTATAGAATGAGATAGTGACAAATCAATATCGGTTAAAATTTAGAGTCAAAGAGTTGATAAATCCCTAGGGGATAGTTATGCAATGCAGGTTATTTGGGTTTTAGGAAAAGTGGGAGATTGTTCGAATAAGTATCCTAGAAAAACCCAATTAGTTAGTTTTAAATATTAAATAAATGAAATTCTTTTTTTTTTATTTTTATTATCTGATTATGTTTTATAAGTCAAACATGCATGATTGTTTTTCTAAAACATTCCATGACATGGACTTTGTCCATGATGATGTGTCATGTTTGTTTAAATGGCCAATACGATTGAACCACGGAAAGAATTAGATCAAACTAGTGACATGTTGTCAAAGTATATTCATAGTTGCTGACAAGTTTGGACAACTTGTCTGATAAGACTATAATATGATACTTTTGATGACTTGTCTTGGTCAAGTGGATAGAGATCCAAGAGTATTATATGTTAGTGTTTTCAATGAAATTGGAACACTGAGCAGAACCACATGAACTAGTTGTTTCTTTACTGCTATCAGAAATAATTAATTACGATGATATCTCTAAATCCGGGAAATAGTCCAAACTCATGCATGGAATGTCAATTGCTTTGATGCCCAAAATGATGAGGTTAAAATTAAATAACCAGGATCTTACGTTGTTGGGCAATTGCATGAAGTGTGGCGAGAACGGATATTTTACTAGGAATCTAGAATGAACTATGTCCTTTTAGTTGATTTGAAAATACACAAATAGATTATAGAATCTTTGGCCAGAGTATTCTACATGTTTGTCATTTGAAACTAATATGGGAATTGTTTATGTATTACTAATTGTTCGAGAAGGGCGAGTCGAGAACTACGATGATAGAGGTGGGAAAAACAATGATAGTAGTTGAGGTTGATTTTGCTCACGATATATAATAGAGGGGTTAATTGTCACAATAAAATTACTTAAAAAATTCTTGAGTGAATATATTTAATTCTAGAGTGCAGTAAAAAAAATTTAGTGGAATTAAGTTTTATTAAATGGTTTTCAATTGTTATCATGAGATGATAGTAAGAGTTGACCTATTTGGAGATGAGTTAGATTATCCATGAGGTTCCTCCGCAAGCCTCAACTTAAGTATTGCATGAAAATATTTAAATTAAATTCATATGATGAATTATTTATTTATCAGATGAATCAATTAATTTTATCAAATAATATTCATGAGATGAATTTTATATATATGGGAATTTAAATTAAATTAATTTAAATAAATCAAAAAAAAATTGCATATATTGATTGTCCAACGCAAATTAATATTAATTGGGCCATGCACTTATATAATATATATACATAAACGGATGCTATGTTGTGGCGTGGTAGCCAAGGGTTGCCGTGAAGTTTTCTTTTTTTTTTTTTTTTTTTTTTTAAGATTTTGGAACCTATTTTTCTCGTCACGACAAAAAACCTAAAATTGTTTTAAAGTTTTCTAAACTAATGTTTAGCATAACTTTTTTGAAAAATTGTTTTCCGGAAAGATTAGAAGGAAAACTTTTCAAATTTTTTTCTAAATTAATATTTTAGGAGCCCACACTCCAATGCTAATAGACGTTATTGCGAAGAAGATCTTGAGGTGTCAAGAAGTTCCTTCTTCCAGTTTCATATGTACGAATTCGGAGTTTGAATTTGCGCTTTAGGTATGTCTAAATTAAGTATTTTATATTTAATTTGTTCTTTCCTTTATTTGATTTATTCTACATTCCATGTTTATATTTGTTTTATTGTATGTTTTGATTGTTATATTTGTTTTATTGGATGTTTTGATTGTTATATTATGAGCTTATTAGAGTAAGATCTAGGTCTAATTAAATAGTTTAATTAGATTAGGGCATTAGATTTAAAATTAAGAATTTTAAACTAGTTTTCCACTGCGCTCACTCTAGTCATTTTGGGGAAAATTTTTTTAAATACATTCCCAACAATTTTACCCTAGGAGGGGGAGTCATTAGATGGTGAAGTATAAAGTGATCTGGCATTGCTTAGTTCACTATGGAAGCAGGGTACTTAATAATTTAACAAGTTGTAAAGTAAGTGTCATGACCGAGATCAAACTCAAGTCATGACTTAGGGATAGTAGAATTTGAGATGAGGAAGAAGTGAAAGAGATGAGAAGTAGCGGAATATCTAGAGAGATTCTAGATCAAAGGGAGAATAGAATTCGTTTAATTTTCATTGATAATCCCTCATTACATGCTAAGTACCCAATTTATACTAATTGAGGCACTGCTAACCAACCAAAAAGCAAATACGATACTTGTGCAATTTCCCACTAAAAACATCAAGAGCAACTAACAAAACTGCTAAACAAAACTTGTTTGAACTTTAATATGAAAATATATAAAACTTAAGAATCCTCCATGGACATGACAATACTTCCCCCTTTAAAGATTCTTTTCCTCAAGAATCTAAGAAGACAGTTGAAACTTTGAAGAGCACTTATTGTTGTCAAAAGGAAAGCTGAAAGTGATGAACTCTTGTTGAAATCTGCAGCTGAAAGAACATCTAAGTGTTGAAATCTACAGCTGAAGAAACATGAAGCCACTTGTTGTTGTAGAAGCAGGGCTAAAGTTTGAAGAGCACTTATTGTCATGGTTAGACTCCAATGAAACATTGTCACAGTTTGCATTCTCCAAGAATCGCAAATGATTGTTCTCTACCTGTAGCTCACACCTCTTGTTTGAATCACCCGTAAGCTTCTGCTCCTAAGAGGTTCTCTGTAGCTAACTTTATGTGAATCAACATTATCTAATCCCTCAGCCATGAACACAAGTGCGGACGCAAAATAATCCAGCCCATACAACCAACAGAATCCAAGAACAGCTGTGAACATCTCATGAGCAAGGGCTGGTCTGTGATTAATTTTTCTGTTGTTATGTATGCCAACTCCAGCTAGAATTGGCCTTAATCTTTCGTAGATAAGCTGAACTACTGCCTCAACTTGTATGTAACCTTGGATTATACTCAATTGACAAAACTCCACAGCATCCTCTTGCATTTGTGAAGCAAATCTCAAGAATTCTACATCTTCACTGCTGATTTCTGCATTTCTAGGCTCAATTTCATCAGCTTGTTCCCCCTTCTCTGCTTGCTCTGAATAGTGAGTAACTTGCTGCAGAGTTGAACCCATGTTAATGAATCTTCAGATTCCACAGCTTGCTCATCTTGCTGTTGTAACCAAGCAGGTAAGCCCACAAACAGATGCAGCAAAGCACACTTTTTATTGACAATGGACTTCACCACAATGTTGTTCCTTCTAAACAAGACCCCTTGGTACTTTAATTCGAATTGATCAATAGGCACTCCAACCCTCTTGTACACTACCCGTAGATCAGTTATTTGCTCTACATTCTCAAGTTTGAGCTGTAGTTCCCACTGAATTTCAGAACCTACAGAAACTAGGTTCTTCTTCTGCAAAAATTTGGAATGAACCTTAGCAGCTTGTACCATATCTTCCTTCAATGAGTCCATCTGATTCATCTTCTTAGGGTTATGAAATCCTTCTCCCGGATCAGAAGGAAGCCTGTCACAAGGGCTTGCACTTGGATGAGTCATATCTTCACTCGGAGAAGGAAATAGATCAACCCGATCCTGCCAATCATCCCGCTGGCAGTGTTCTCTAGCGAGCTTAAGTTCATAATCACCTTCTCCTGATTCAGGAGGAGGTCTTTCCCCAGTGTTTGTGCTTGGATAAGCCTTCTCCCCACACCAAGAATCTTGCATAGCGTCTAAGGTAATGCTTCTTACATGCTTCAAGTTCTGAGTTGGCACAACTGCAAGCTCAGAAGAGTTCAATAGCATATTTTGGTCTGCATTTGATGATACCACAGCAGCAACATGTGGCTTTCCCACTGAACTCAGTGGTTGTGCAGTAAAAGCTTCATACGTGCACATGGCTGGAGTGTTTCTATCATAATCTTGTGTCAACACTTGAGTAAGCTATGCAGGAACACATTCCATTGTTGCAGATTCCACCCGATCCCATTCCCCTTGCTGAATTTGTGAAGGTGCTATTTCGACACTAGCAATGGCCTTCACCATCACAACTTCATTAGAACTTAAGCTTGATATCCCTTCTGGTGCCTTTACACTCGCATCAATGTCTCTACATATCACTTTCTCTGGAGGATTTGCTTCACCTTGGGGAACTTTTGATTTTGAGGGTGGAAACACATGTGAGCGTGGGTGTTTGAGTTTTGATGTTGATGATGGTGTAGGATGCTGATTCTCATCCTTCATCTGCTTGCGCCTTTGGCCATGGTGGTTCCCTGGTGTTTCTTGGACGATTGATGGCTTTGGAGTTCATTTTCTCTCTCCTCGGGGTCTACTTTCTTTTTCGATTCTTGCTTGGATCTCTTCTCTTGTGGAGCAATTCTTGGTACACACTCTCTATCCCGCTTGATCTTGTTCTTGATTGCCATTGTTGAGTTGGTGTGGTGGAGAGCATGTTAGTTTTGCTTGTTTGAAGGTTTGGGGTTGTTGGAAATTTGTTTCAAATTTGTTACAATCTTGTTTTGCTTGAATCTTCTTGCTTGCCTTGTTTGGTTTGAGGCATGGCTGAACCGGGTGTCCCACCCCAGCCATAGGTCTCGGTGGCTGCCTCGTCACCCCCGGGTGGTAAGCTTCGGTTTGTTCCTCCGAGGCTTGTGATTGGGGAAGTGCTTACTACCATCACTGATGCCGATGTAGCACCGGGTCTTGAAAAATGGGGCCGATGTCTTGTTGGTCGTATTATTGGGGGTCGTGTTGCATACTCTCGGTGTGTTGCTTTAGCTCGAATGCTCTGGGGGTCAAAAGGGCCTGAATGTGTAATTGCGGATAAGGAGGTCTACTACTTCCGGTTTAAGTCAATAGCTGAGTCGGATTTGTTTCTTAGAGGTGGGCCTTGGAACCTTAGTGGGCACTACCTCTCCCTTGAGCATTGGCAACCCAACTTCCCTCCCTCACGTGACCTCCCTCGGATCGCAATTTGGGTCCAATTACATGGTCTTCCGGCTTCCTTATGGTCAGAAAATTCTTTGAGCTCCATCGCTAGTGGTGTGGGCCACCCCCTTTTCATGGACCAACCAACCTTGGAGGGTACTATGGTTAGCTATGCTCGCGTATGTGTACAACTTGAAGCTTGGACTGACCCCTCGAAGCGACTCTCGGTTGATTATAATGGCCGAATCATACCGGTGACTGTTAAATTGGAGGGTATGCCGAAAGTTTGCCGTAAATGTAGGGTCTTTGGTCACTCTTGTCCCAACCCGAACACCGTTACTATCCTCCCGGAGCAACCAGAGGTGGTGGTCGGAAAAAAAACCCGGCGGCGGCGAAGGCGGCGTAAGGGTGGTAAGGGGAATTGTGATGAGGTGAATAATGGGCCAGTTGGGACTAACTTTGGGCTTGAGGAAACAAGAGGAAATGGGCCCGTTTTGGAGGGGCTTTCCTCTCGTGACTCACCTACTACTCACACTAGGGGGAATGGGCCCGGTTTGGTGGGGCTTCCTTCTAGTGACCTACCTTTTGTTACACCTAGGGGGAATGGGCCCGTTTTGGAGGGGCTTTCTCCTAGAGTTTCACCGGTTACTCACACTAGTGGGAATGGGCCCGATTCGGAGGGGCTTCCTTCTAGTGCGTCCTCCCCCTCTGCCCCCAGAGGAAATGGGCCGGTTTTGGAGGGGCTTTCTTCTAGGGATGTTAGTCGTGGGCCAATTTTCAGATCTTTCGGGGTAGATGCCGACTGTAGGAGGATTGAGGGCCGGTTTGAGGCTTCTTTACCATGCATGGGGGGTGCCGTTGCGATGAGGAGGGCGGTTGGCTAGGATATTAGGGAGGATGGTGTTAGTGCTCGTATGGTTCTTTCTGATTCTGGATCAGTTCCCCTTTCGCCTCGGACCTTGGCCTATTTTTTACATTTTCCCACTCCTCTTCGGGGAGACTCGGAGACAGTGGATGTTCCTATTAAGGTGGAGATGGCTCAGGATGGCATTCTTGGAGTTGCTACCCCCCCCCCCCCCCCCCACTGTACGTTCATTGAATCGGTCGGCTAGTTTGCCTAGTCTAGGCACGTCGAACCGATTTGAGAGTTTGTCGGACACCTCCACTTCCCCATGTGTTGAGGTTGCCGTTGAGGGCCCAAGGAGGCCACTTACTCGTGCGGGCCGCGCCCCCTCTTGACTTTTTCATCATGGTGATTGGTTGTTGGAATATTAGGGGGCTTAACAATCCCCGATCTTCCTGTGCTGTACGTGATTGGATTTCTTCCAATCGTCTATCTGTTGTTGGTTTGGTTGAGACTAAAACCAAGCCTTCTGATGTGGAGGCGGTGATTGCTCGTTGTGTTGATGGGTGGAGCTTTCTCTTTAGTGGCATATGCCCTACTCGGTGTCGCATTATTGTTGCTTAGGATCCGGACATTTTTAGAGTCGAGCTCATTCGGGGAGGGGACCAATTCCTTACTTGTCGTATCTCTTATCTTTCTGGGGCGATGAGCTTTCTCGCTACTTTTGTTTACGGCTTTAACGAGCCGGGTCCGAGCCGGGCTTTATGGGACTATATTCGGAGCACTAGCTTGAGTCTCCTGGGTGAGCCTTGGATCCTTCTTGGGGATTTCAATGCCATCCTTAGTCTCTCTGATCGATGCGGCGGCCAGGAGGGTTGGCCGGGTCACATGGATGACTTCCAGGAGTGCGTTACTGAGGTTGAGCTCACGCCCATCTCCTCTTCGGGTCTTCATTTTACGTGGTCCAATGAGGCCGAGGATGACCACTTGATTCTCAAGCGGCTTGACTAGTGCCTTGTTAGTGATGGTTGGCTCCATGATTTCCCCATCGCATCTGCCGAGATCCTTGATCGACATATTGTTTCGGATCATAGCGCCATTGTTGTGCGAGGGCTTGGGGAACATCGTGCCAAGCGACTTCCTTTCAAGTTCTTCAATTTTTGGGCTGATCATGAGGACTTCCTTCCCACTGTTAGACGAGTCTGGGACACTTGTGTTGAGGGTACTCCGATGTATCAGCTCACTCAGAAGCTGAAGCTTCTGAAGAGTGAGTTGAGGGCCCTCAACGCCCGCCATTATAGTCACATCTCGGCCAGAGTCGAGGTGGCCTGTGATGCTTGGGCCATGAGCCAGAGGGCCTTAGACGAGGACCCTGAGAGTCCCTCTCTTCGTCTTGAGGAGCGCCATCTTTTGTGAGTATTCCGCTTTGTGTAGGGATAAGGAGGTGTTCTACCGTCAGAAGTCGCGTATTCAGTGGCTTTTGCTCGGGGATCAGAGTACTCGGTTCTTTCATTGGTCTGTTCTCCATCGGCAGGCCCGGAACAGGATCTCGTTGATTGTTGGTTCTGATGGTGTGAGGACGTATGATCCGCAGTTGATCTCTCGTGCCGGGGTTACTTTCTTCCAGGATTTGTTAACTAAGCCAGGTGGTCAGCTGACTGAGGATGTTTCTGACATTTTTGAGGCTCGCATTTCTGAGGATCAGGCTCGCCCACTTATCTTCGCGATCATTGCAGCTGAGGTTCGTGATGCTCTCTTTTCCATAGGTGATGACAGGGCCCCGGGGCCTGATGGTTACACCTCCCTTTTTTTGAAGAGGGCTTGGGAGGTGGTAGGAGGAGCAGTGATTAGGGCCGTGCAGTCTTTCTTCATCTCAACACCGCCAGGATATGTCTTGTGCCTAAGGTGGAGACTCCCTCCACCTTTGGCGACTTCCGCCCTATCTTCTGTTGCAACGTGATCTATAAGTGTATCACTAAGATCATTACAAACAGGTTGAAGGGTGTCCTTCCCGAGTTGATTGGCGATGCTCAGACAGCGTTTGTTCCAGGTCGTCGAATCTCTGACAGCATCCTTTTGACACAGGAGTTGATGCGCGGTTATCACCTTCAGGTCTCACCTCATTGTGCACTGAAGGTCAATATCCGTAAGGCTTTTGACATTGTTCGTTGGGATTTCATTCTAGCTGGTATGAGGAGTATGGGGATTCCCAAGGTCATGATTGGTTGGATCCGTGAGTGCCTCTCTACAGCCCGCTTTTCTGTCGCCGTCAATGGCGAGCTCCAGGGTTTCTTCCCCTCCAGCCGAGGTGTACGTCAGGGTGACCCCCTCTCTCCGTATTTGTTTGTTATTACTATGGAGGGTCTCCGAGGGCTGCTTCGTCGTGCTATCGATGACCCGCGGTTTCGCTATCATCCGTGTTGCCGTCTTACTGGGTTGACACACCTGTGCTTTGTTGATGACCTGATGATCTTCTATCGGGGTGATACGGGTAGTGTATCTGTTGTTCGTGAGGTTTTAGACCACTTTATTGTACTCTCGGGGCTGTCCTCGAATGCAGCGAAGAGCTCAGTTTTTCTAGCAGGGGTGGACTCTGCGACTCAATGGGACATTTTGGGTATTCTTGGTTTCAGCCTTGGGCAGTGCCCCGTTCGATATCTGGGAGTACCACTTATCACTTCTCGGCTATGGTACGTTGACTGCAAGCCACTGCTGGATCGCATTCTCTCTCGTATACTGCTCTGGACCTCCCGTTCTCTATCGTATGCTGGTCGTCTGCAGCTTTTTCGATCTGTTCTTTTCGCCACTTAGGTCTACTGGTCATCGATCTTCATGCTCCCGAAGATGATGATCAGGAAGATCGAGTCGACTCTTGCCGCTTTCCTTTGGAGAGGATCTTCGTTAGCCCCGGGAGGGGCGAAGGTTGCTTGGAGGCACTTGTGTTACCCTCGGCGGGAGGTTGGTATTGGGCTCCGTCGCCTTGCTGAGTGAATCCAGGCTTCGATTATGAAGCATATCTGGTTCCTCCTTTCTAACCCTTCCTCATTATGGCCGCGTTGGGTTCATTTGAACCGGCTTCGAGGGAGGAGCTTCTGGACTATTCGGGCGACGAGTTCTGCTTCTTGATGTTGGCGTCAAATTTTATCGGTCCGCCGCCTTTGCTCTGGTGCGATCTATCATGTCATAGGTGATGGCCTTGACACTGCCCTTTGGACTGATTACTGGCTGCCATGTGGTCGTCTTTCGGAGCTCTTCCCTGCTCGACTGCTCACCTCCTCTGGACTTCATTGGGATTCTCGGGTCTCATCCATTATTGAGGGTGGTCGGCGGAGGTTTCCACAGGGTTGTTTGGAGCTCCGACCCATCTGGGACATGATTGATTTTCGCCCTCCGGCTAGTGTAGCGGACTCCATCCGGTGGTTGGGTGACCTCTCAGGGAACTTCACCACCAAGTCTGCTTGGGAGATGTTGCGGAGTAAGAGAGAGGAGGATACCATTCACCACCTTCTGTGGTTTCAGATGCATATTCCGAGGCACTCCTTTATTCTCTGGCTCGCGTCTCGGCAGCGGCTTTGGACCCGGGACCGGCTTTAGCGTTGCGGAGCATTAGAGGTTCAGAGCGTTTGTGTTCTCTGCGGTTCTACCGACGAGACTCGTGAGCACCTTTTCTTCACCTGTTCCTTTTCTGCCTCGGTCTGGAGCTCTGTCACTCCGTGCACATCTATTGCTTGGCCTACCTTTCCTTGGGACGATCTTGTCACTTGGGCTGCTCACCATCTCAGGGGGCGAGAGATTGGCAGTATCATTGGTCGACTCCGCCTCTCTGCGACTGTGTATACTATCTGGTACGAGTGCAACCTTCGGGTTCAGCGATCTCAGTCTAGATCAGTTGCGGCCATACGAGAGGAGATTACGGGTTTGGTCAGGAGCCGCTTACTTGCTGCTCCTTCGTTCAGAGGAGCTCATCGTCACACCTCCTTGCTTCGGCACTGGGGTTTTGCGTCTTAGTTTCCTCTTTGTTCCCTTAGTTGTACTTTGGTTGTTTTTGTATGGACTTTGTCTGGACTTTTTTGACATTGTTTCATATTTGTAGGCTTCGGCCGTGTCCTGGGGTATGCCCCTTGTAGTTTGTACTATTTTTCATTTCATCTATATATTTCGCTGACTTACCAAAAAAACAAAAAAAAAAACAAAAAGAAGTTGATTAACAAACTATTCTTGTAGGCCATCAAGTTTCAGTTGCATTTGTTAGAAACACTGATCCAACTTCTGTTCCCAGTCACACCATCTCTGGTCCCATCTCTGCAGTAAAGAGGGAAGCATTTCTTCAAAACTCTCCGTCACCTGATTCATTTCAAGTTCTAGTGTTGAAGTTGCCACTAAATCCGAAGCATGGGTTTGAGCACAATTATCAGTAACATTAGCACCACGCTGAGCAGCTACGGGTTCCGCCTTCAAGGGCTGTGCAGCAGAGCATGTGCCTTGTTTGCTAAACTTGTCCCTTTTCTTGGCCCTCTTGATACTTCTTTGGACCCAAGAGCTTGCTCCAAGCCTATCAATGGATATTAGCAGCACCTTGGGCTGCTACCTTCTTAACGTCATGCACTCATATAGCTTCCCAAGGACTTCTACATTTGCTTTAAGTTGTAAGAAGTCTGGGGACTAGGATTGGCTTCTCCAAAGCTCTTATCCTTTTGCTAGAGTAGCACTTCTTACGATTTAAATCAGTGATCAAACTGATGTTCTTGTTCTGCTGATTTTTGACATTAACCTGCAGCCTTTTCTTGCTTAGAACCTCAATTCGAACCTCTGGGTGAATCACTTGTAAATCTGAAGGGATTGCACTCAGATCAGGTTGCAATGCTTCCATTTCTATCATTGCTCAATGTAACTCAACTAAATCGAATTCAAGACACTGAACCAGATGATTACAAACACATCCAACAATTTTTGATGCAAATCGCAGCAAGCCAGACAGTCCAGATCCCCTCAACTTCAGCTAATAACTTTAAACTCGAAACCAACAGAATTGGGAGTCTATAATCAATACAATATAAGCTAATGGTTGCTAAACCACAGCCCAATCACTTTACTTGCACGAATCTCACTTCATTTCTGCCCAACTATCGCAACATAACACAAACCCTAATTGTCGAACTTTGAATCAAAGAGAACTCGAACAAAAAATCCTAACCGCAATGATTTCTTGAATAATCCAGACTATGAATCTAAATTAGACTCTAACTTAGCTACAATTACTGACTTCAACACACTACTATCCACAATCCTCAAGAACAATGTCAGATTCCTGTGATTTTGTTCTGAGGTCTTGTTAATTCCACTTCGAGCAAGTAGAATCAGCTAAGTTCCTCTTCACCTCTATGCTTAACAACACAATTCCTCCAAAATTTAGCAACACTCTATCAACAACACAATTCAGTATCAAGGGAGTGGATTCTGATCAAATGTAACTTAGAAATTTAGAATCTGTTACCATCACCTCAACAAATAAATTTCAGAACCTAAAATGACCTCAATTCAGCTTAAGATCAACTAAATCACAACTTTAAACTAGATTTTCCTAATTAACTTCCATCTAAACAAGCAAATTTAATCGCAGCAGATGCCTAGCTACAGCAAAACTTGCTAATTTTAGTACAAAGTCAATCAAACAGTACCTGAACTACCGTATTTGAGCTGAATTTGATCAGGTTGATCTTGTAGAAGTTCTTGCACTTTGATTGGCTAGATGGAATTGAAATGCAGCTCCTGAACTTGTTTTTGGTGATCGATTGCAGCCAGCACCCAACTTGACACAATACAAACTCAATGTATTTGAAATAGATTCAACTAAATCAAATGCAAAGCATCTGAAGTCCCTTGCACAGCAAAACAATCAGATTTTGAATTTTCTTGATTAAGAGCTTGATTTGGGATTAAATCAAAGCTCTGATACCAATTGTCATGACCGAGATCAAACTCAAGTCATGACTTAGGGATAGTAGAATTTGAGATGAGGAAGAAGTGAAAGAGATAAGAAGTAGAAGAATGTCTAGAGAGATGCTAGATCAAAGGGAGAATAGAATTAGTTTAATTTCATTGATAATCCCTCATTACATGCTAAGTACCCAATTTATACTAATTGAGGCACAACTAAGCAACCAAAGAGCAAATACAATACTTGTTCAATTTCCTACTAAAAAACATCAACAGTGGCTAACAAAACCCCTAAACAAACCTTATTTGAACTTTAATATGAAAATATATAAAACTTAGCTATTATCTATATAAGAATCCTGCACGAACATGACAGTAAGCTTGTTGACTTCAAATGTTCCATATAGTTCTAAGACTTGTGAGCAAAAGGATGAGACAGTAAGGCAGGAGTATTGAAATTGTTATAGTCAATGAGTTGATAGATCCCTAGAGGATAGTTATGCAATGTAGGATTAATTAGGTTGAGGACAAGTGAGAGATTATTGGAACTAATATCCTGAAAACCCAATTATTTGTGTTTAAATATTAATAAATAGAATTGTTTATCTATTTTATGTCTGATTATGGTTTAAAGGTCAAATATGCATGTGATTATTGCTAAAACGTTCCATGAGATGGACGTACTACAATATAGAATATCATAGTTTGGTTTAAGTGGTTAATGAGATTGAGCCACGGATAGACTTAAATCAAAAGTGTGGCATGTTGTCAAAGTAAGTTCATAGTTGGTAATGAGTTCTGTTCAACTTGTTAGATAAGACAATAACATGATACCTTAGAGGGCTTGTCTAAGTCATGTGGATAGGGATTCAGAAGTATCATAGTTAGTGCTCATCAATAATATTGAAACATTGAGTTGAACTACCCGAATTGTTTATTTCTTAGCTGCTGTCACAAGTAATTTTTTTTTTTTTTTTTTGGTGATTAGGTAATAATTCTAAATTTTGAGATTGTCTTGAACTCATGCTCTTAGTGTTCGCCACTTTTGTGTACTCAAAGAGAGGTCTTGTAAAGTGGCCAATAGTCTACAACCACTGAGTGACTGGATGAAATGTATCGGGAACAAAATAGTCAATATGGAGTCCATAGTCTCTTATGACATACAGATGTCCCCTTAAGTAAATTCGCAAGTGTTTTAAAAATTCGAAATCTTTGGCCAAAGTATTCCTAGCGTTCATCACTGGAATTGATACGAAGAATATGTTCTCGTGGCATAGAATTATTCGAAAAGGGTGATTCGATTAAAGAAAAGCAGTGAAAAGTATAATGGTAGTTTTAGTTATTACTTCTCATGGATATCAGATAGAGAGATTAATGGTTCAATTATTAAAAATTGGGAATTATCGAATAAATAATTTAACTCTAGAGTGCAGTAGGATTTATTTAGTAGAATTAAGTCCTATTAATTGGTGTTATCATGAGACGATAATGAGTTTTGACCCATTTAGAGTTACATTTAAATTCTCCTCGAAGTCCCTACACAATCCTCTAATTTTGTATCATCAGAAAAATATTAACTGAGATGAATTATTTCTTTATGTGATGAATAAATTTAAATTTGTTAAACATTATTCATTAGATGCGTAAAATTAGAATTATAAAATAAAATAATTTTTAAAATAAAAATTCATAAGACGAATTTTTATATGTATGAAACAAACAAACAAAAAAAACTAAACAAAAATATCAACACGTTTTTATAGGCTCAGCCAATCACAGCGCCACACATGTCATGCCGTGAGTGGAGGGATCGCGCCTCTCATTATAGACAAACCAACACACAACACGTGTCATGCTCTTAGACATCCTATTTGCCAATTTGTGCCAACAGGAGCAGGTGAATCAGCTTGCGCCACTTGGCACGATCGTGCTGGCAGACGTGCGGATGCTCTTGGGGGGTAAACAACGTTGTTTCGTTTGGATTTTCTAATCCCACATTGGCCATTTAATTATTTTTCATTGCAATAGCCTACTATAAACAGGGATTTTGGAAGTAAGGTTTAGCATTAATTAAAAAAAGTCCCTTAGGGACATAGCCGAGTGGTCATGATCGCCGGGTGCCAACAAGGTGAATTTATCAAAAAAAAAAAATTAATTAAAAAAAATGTTGACCATAAAAATTAATTAAAAAAATTTCTAAAAATGTTGACTTTTGGAGAGCTAAAAGAGGAGAAATTTTTGTTGAAAAAGTTTCCTCTAGTTAATATTTTTCAAAGCCTACACTCCGGGTGTTTAGAGGAGATTGCATAAAAGGTCTTGTGGTTGCCGTGATTTCTTGGAGCGATACTGCGGTCTACATCCAGGTAGTCTTTTTTCCTTTTCTTTCATTTTTTTTTTTTTATTTTCTATTTATTTACAGTATTTATTATGCTAGTTATTTATGTTATTATTATGAATTTGTTAGAGAAGAGTCCTATAGGTTTAAAATTAGGAATTTTTAATTATTTAAATTTAGAATTAGGAATTCTAAGTTGCTTATAGGTTCAAAATTAGGAATTTTTAAATCATTTTGCTGCCACTAATTAGATTAACTTAGGGAATATTTTTAAAATACTTCCCAACAATTCCTTCAAAAGCATTTTGGTAAAGCTTCGAATACTTACTAGGAGTCTTATGAGAAAGAATCGGGACGAGCCTTTGTTCAAGCCTCCTAAAGGAAAAACCCAAAGCTTGCTTTGAGGATGGTTGCTCACCTAGTAATGCCTTTTTTAGGGTCTGCCTTATTCCAACTAGTTGGGGTCCTCTCAAGTTGGGACCTGCAAGATCAAGGTAAGGCATAAAATACTGCTTGGTGCCTCTCCCCTCCAAAGAGGACTAATAGGCTTGGAACCAAGCTGAAAAATGAGGTGCGGCACATGGGGCATACCTGCAAGGAACAGGGTACCCATAGGTTGACTTAACTTTTAAGTTAGACTCGTAGAGCTCTTTATACTGAGACAGTTGACTAGATATCCTCTTAGCCTACCATAAATTCTTGGCCCTTAAGCTTGGGGAAAAAAAAGTATTGGACCATTCCAAATTGTTTGGCAAACAACCCAAGCCTATAAGTCTTAAGACCAGGTTGAGTCTGGTGGTAGAAGAAGAGATCTTAGGGGCACAAGATTTCTTTCTAGATCTGAGCATTGGATTTGTACCAAGACATCATAGTGGAGGTCCAATTTCCTGAACCAATAAGGACCAGGTTTCCTCTCCTTAAAAGGAGTCCATTGGATCCCTAACCTTTCTCGAGGAGACAAAAGCTTCTCAAAGCATTGGTAAAAGGACCATCCTGGGGGGTAAGAGAACCTCTCTTTGAGCAAATTCCTCTCCATAGCAGATGACTCCATCATCTATGTAGACAAAAGGACCTCTATGGTAGAACTCAGGCAAATAGGCTTGAGCCCACATCTAGACCAGCCATAAGGATTCTCCTAGCTAGATAGCATAGTTCTTAACTATGATATCCCTAAGGCATCCATATACTTAGGCCAAGAATAATGGTCCTAGAGCCTATGGACTAGTACTAAAGACCATGTTTATTGCCACCGTCCTAAGAGATTTAAGCACGATGTTGGAGTTAGGAAAAAAAAAAAAAAAAAGAACTTGTTTAACTAGAACAAGTAGAAACAAGCCTCTTCTTCCTTAGACCCTTGTCCTTAGTTATGACTTTCCGTCACAAAAACTTTGACAAAAGTCTCATAATGACTAGGCAAGTTGGTCACAAAGAAAGAAGAGACGAAGGCTTCAACCTCTTCAGAGACAAAAGAATCAAGTGGCAATTCATCTCCCCTTGTTAAAAGACTTGTTAAGGTCAGTATGTCCTCTAAGATGATCCTTAAAAAGCCCTTAGGGAGGACAAAAGCGTTATAACAGATGTTCCAGCAGTAGGTGAGCGCAGTTATGATGGGCTAATTGTTTACACCCTACGCTCGATGGAGTTGGGACAACACCGTTTAAGAGCAAAGTGCCATGCACTTGTCACGTGAGGCCATCTTTGAGCAATATAGGGCCCTTGGTGGTTAAGATAACGGCGTCTCAGGCCTAGCTACTTGAGGCATTTAAAACCTTGATAAGGGTATCATCCACTCGAGGCTCAAGAGGAGCTCGAGCTTAAGGGACTTCCTAGAAGGCTGCAAGACAGGTGGCTTCCATGCTCAAGGCGGTTACTTGGAGCTCAATTCAAGATACTCAGGCCTCAAATTCATCCAATAAAACACGGGGCATATAAAAGGAACTCCAGCAAGAAATTCAAACGTGGGCTTACAGAAAGACGCTAGAGCATACGAATTCAGGGCACGTTCAATGTGAAATTCATGCACAAAAAGAGCTCTGCGGCCAACGTGGGAAGGAAATGCTGCAGAATTAGGGAGTAGTAGTTACTTCCTTTTTCTATAAATAAGTGACGATATTGTAGTTTTAAAGTGTCGAGTACCAATCACACAAACGTCTTCAAGTTTCTTTATAACACCCTTGTGCTTTTTACCTAGGAGTAGTAACTTAGCCTAGCTTAATGTAGCACAGATCTTTATTGTACTTGCTTTCTTTAGAGTAATAGTTTTCTTCAGATTTTGAGTATGAGCTCTCTGCATTAATCTATTCCCACCGTCAACAAGTTAAGAATTGAGGTGTTAGTTTAAGGCTTTAATGGCCAAGGCTTGACCTTGATTTCATTGGTTTTTATCAAGTAACTCAAATATGATTTACTCCATCTAAATCTTGTCAGGCTCTAACTCATTCGATTTATTACAAAACGGGGGTGGCAAGCCAAAATATCTGATTAACTCGGGTTTCTAAGTGGACTGCTGAGCTCTTGTGCTTGTCTCCACTCCAGTTCCTGACTTTTAAGTGTATGAGAAAATGTATATGTGGACCTTATTTCGACACTATAACTACCACTTGAGTTAGGTCCATATCTCTTTTATTTGCTTATCAACTATATATACAGCAGAATAACAAAAAAATATATATAAAAGTCTCCTTAATTGGAGCATAGGTTGAATCCAGGTATAAATTGCAAACCAAAGTCAGATTCAATAAATGCACCATCCCTTTTCTTCGAAAAAATGAGTGATTGAGGTCAAACATGTGCAGTCTAGAATTCAGGCTCACTCCCATGTCCCCACGAGTCCCTTTTTGCATGTTCGTTTGATTTGTATTTATGGCGACCATATTCACACACTTAACAAATTAAAAGAGCGAAAATGCCTTTTGGCGACCACAGTGGGAGGCTTAACCTGAGACATAATTTTCTTTAATCCCATCGTGGAGTATTCAGCTATTGCTTCAGACCATTCACCAATGGTCAGAATAAGAAGATCTAGTGCTCTTAAACCTACAAAGCCCAAAGGGTTAGCCTTAATCAGCTCTCCTCTCAAGCATCCCTAGGAACACAGCTGTCCATCACGAGGGGATGAAACAAGTCACCGTAGCAATGAAAACAGTGGTGATAAAGACATCCCAAAAGATGATCGCATTGGGTTTGATGGCTATTCTTGAAAGAGTTTCATAGCCATGCTCAATCGTCGCATGGAACTCGTTAATCAAAGGATTGAGAAAGCCATGAAAGAGGTCTATGAAAAATAATGCCCTAAAACAGAGCGTACTCTAGTGACTCAGTGTGAAAACTCTGCCGCCATGAGAGCTATCATTAATGACAATGGGACCTTAAGGAATGAAAGGCTTCACAAAGAAACTAATAGTCTTAGTTGAGACGAACTCAACCCTATCCTCTACTACTACCCTCATAGCTAAGGATGTGGCAAGATAGACGGTAGTTGAAGTGGAGCCCATTCTAGTTAGGCAAGCTAAGACCCATAATGGCTTAGTACAAGCCGTTAGAGAGGATAATAGACAGCTCAGACCTATGCCTTCTTTTTTTAGTCCTTACTGGACATCATCATGATCTTCCTTCGAGCTCATGAATACCCATGAGTCACATGCACAACGTAATCCCTAATAGAACAGGAAACCCAATAGTGGCTAACCCAGGTGCTGCTTAGTTGGATTCTAGCCATAGAGGTGATGATGCATCATTTAGAGTTGCTGCTCCTAGGTTACACTTGTCCTTGAGATAGGGGGCAGCACCATTCATTTTCTCCTCATGTCGGAGAGGCAGCCTCGAGGCCTACCCAGAACCTCGAAGTTGGTGTGCAGGGACATGTGCCCAATGTTGGGGACTAAGCCCCTCCTCTTAGGCATCTTTTCGCCTATGAGACTAGGGGGCAGGTTAACCTCCTTCATCCTCATGATCAAACAATAGGGATGGATAAAGAAAAAATGGTCCAACAGCCTATTAATGTAGGTGTGCCTTCAGGCATGCCACACACCCGAGGAACTGTTGGAACATACTTCGTGGCCAATCAAACAAACAGCCAGAATGATTAAAGGAGTTACTACCCTACTTATGTGGGGCAACAACCGTTCCCACTTTCGATTGTAAGAGTTTAAGGATATCTTGTTGATCCCCCTCGAGACCCTCAAACACTTGGGGGGTAATGGCAGGTGCATAACCATGTGCCAAACCTACCCCTCCAAGACAAACTGGCCGCCCTCATCGAGCAAATGTATGGGTCGGGTCTTATGAGGGTCAACAAACCCTTGTATAGTAAACCACACCTGACTATATTGGATAGAGATTAGCCATTTCCTCAACGATATAAACTTCCCAAGTTCACCCTTTTCTCTGGAGAAGAAAGTGTTTCTACCCTCGAGCTTTGGCAAGATTTAATTGCTAGTGTAGGGAGGCGGCTGACAACCCATACATGAAACTGAGGTTGTTCTCTAGTTCTCTGACAGGGACTGCCTTCCAGTGTACATTAGTTTACCGCCTAATTCTGTCTACAATTGGGATGACATGGCCAACCAATTACAGGCCCAATTTCCTAGGATGGAACTAGGAACCGCAATGTCAGATCTAGCTCGAATGAGACAGAAGCCAAGTGAATCCATAGCGGATTATAATATCCATGGATCATTTCCACCCATAAAGTATCCTTCCTCCCTTAACTATTTCAAAGAAGATTTAAGTGCTAAATTCCAATTCTCTAACCATTTAAATCCTACGCCCACTTCCTCATTAGGGAAGCAAAGTTTATCCCAAGCCCTAGGGATAAAAAGCTTGACATTTTTCATATTGCCACTCCATACAAACAGGATATCGTCCCTTGGATGTCTTTAACAATCGCCTTGGAGATTATAACTATACTATGCCAATAGGAAAAGACACTAATCAATATGAAATGGATATGCTCCATTCTATCTGCATAAGTCAACTTTCTATTCTGCCAAGCTACTACCTTTTCGATTCTATCCAGGTGAGCCTCATATTGTCCCTTAGTTAGACAAGCCCCGGCAACAGAGATCCTAAGATATCTCATTGGTAAGTTTCCCTCTCAAAAGCCCAACCAAAACAGGATCTTAACCTTCACGTCATCGAGAACACCAATCAAATAAGGCCTAGATTTCATGCAATTTGCTTCCAACACCGAGCAACTTGAGAACACCTGAAATTCCTCCCATACTACCATAACTAGTCAAACATCACCCTGAGCAAAAAACTTTCTTCAATTTCTATTTCTATTTTACACATAGCAATCTTATTTGGTTGTGCAACTTTTAAAAAGAGTAATCATTAACCATGAGTCTTTCCATATGTTTGGTTTGAGTATAGCATAAATTCTTTTATCTTTCATATTCTACTTTATTACAAAAGAAATATTGGTCAAACTCGTCCTTATATAATGAACAATATATTTTAGTATCTAAAATTAATTTCAAAAACTAATAAAGTACAAAAATCTCTCCTAAAATGTTGACGACCTACCTTTTTTTTAGCAAGTCATCTATAAAATATCATTTATGAGAAAAAATATATGTACAAGTCTATGAGGGGCATACCCCAAGTCATAGCCAAAAGGCCTACATCAAATCATCGAAGTCAAAAGACCAGATGAAACAAGCCAAAGAGCAAACAAAGTAAAAAGCAAAACACAAAAAACCGTACACCATCTAATGCTCAATCCCCCATCTCTGAAGAAGCTAAGAATGATGATGTGTGTTGGCAGCCTACCCCCGCCAACACCATCACTATCACCATCCTCCGGCCACCTAATATCACCACTGCAGATCTCTCCTGCCTTTCTTTAATTTTTAAATTATAGAAGTATTTTTAAATATTTAAAATATATTTAATTATTTGAACTATTTTAAGAACTTCAAATATTTTGTATATATTAAGATGTTTTTAAATAACTCAACTTTTTTCTAAATATTTAAAATATTTTGTCAATATAGTAATACTTTTTCTAGGGATTAGGTACTTAACATTTGACCATTTATTACTTAAGTACTCTAACGTTTCAAAATATATGATAAAGTACCTTAAGGTTTAAAAATTTTGTCACTTAGTTATCCTGAAGTTTTAAAATTTTCCCAATCAAGTACCCTTCTGCTTAAATTTGACAGATTTTTGTTGGAAAATACTAAAGTGGAACATGATTCTAACAATATATAAGAACATCATTAGAATTTGATATTTTTGTCAAATAATGTTGACATTCATAATTTACCAATATACAGGCAGAGTACATCAAAATTCACTGATTGTTTTATTGCAATTCGCTAACTTTCTGCAGAAAATAATTACTATCGTATTTATGTACTACATTAATATTTTTTTGTATGAAATTAGCCAGTTCCTTACAAAATCTTATCAAATCCTGACATAGTGCACATAAGTGATAAAATATTCACACCTCATGGTGCTCTCATGGTTAGGACTCCATGCAGTGATGAAAGAAGAGAAATCAAAGTTCTGAAAGAGAAAGAAAGAGAGAGAAAGTGAAAGAGAAGGAAGAAGGAAGTTAGGGAAGAGGAAGAATCAATAAGTAGGAGAAAGGGAAAGTATTTCTTTATTAAATGGATACCTCATACAATTACTTATACATCCCTTATATACTTCTTAATTATGAATAACCACCTTAACAACTCATATTTTGTGGTTGACCAAACTAATCAAGAATTATGTAACTACTTACATTGACTAATCATGACATTATCTCCTCCTTACAAAGAATTCCTTGACCTCAAGGATACAATTTGGACAATACAACTCTATTATAGGCATACATGTAAAAGAATACTAAGTTCAACGCACCAAATCAATCACTACTAATGAATTACATTGAATGAATCACATATACACTCAACTAGTATAATACTGATTAACAAACTGAGGAAATTGAGAATTGAGCTGGCCAAAGTCTTCCCAAGTTGCTTCACTTTCATCCAAATTGCACCACTGAATGAGCCATTAAGTAGAAGCCATATTGGATCATTCTACTATCCTTCTTACAAGGACTGCAGTTGGTTCCACCTTGATTTCTCCTTGAAGAGTGGTCTGAGGAAGGAATCAAGCAACTGAGACTTCCGAACCCACATTCTTTTTCAACTAGGACACATGAAATGTGGGGTGTATAAGGCTACCAGGAGGTAGTTGTAGCCTATAAGCCACCTTTCCAATGCGTTGAAGCACCACAAAGGGTCCATAGTTCTTTGAAGAGAGTTTCAGACTCTTCCTCAAGGATACTGAAGCCTACTTATAAGGTTGTAGTTTCAAATAAACCTAATCACTAGGAGCCAAAGTTTTTTCTGATCTATTTCAATCAACAAAGTATTTCATGCGAGACTGAGCATGAGTAAGAGTGTGTTTCAGGCTCTGGATCATAAGAGCTCTCTTAGAAAGCCAATCCTCTACTACAGCCACATAAGAGATTGGACTGGAAATTGTCTCCATATGCAACTAAGGGGGAACATGGCCATATAAGCCTTGGAAAGGAGTTAGATTCAGGCCAGTATGATCGTTGGTATTGTACTATAACTCAGCAAGAGCAAGCCACTTGTGCCACTTCTTTCGTCTATCCATATAAAAGTATCTCAAATAAGTCTCAAGGCATTGATTAACCCTTTGAGACTAGCCATCTAATTAGGATAATATGTAGTGCTTAAGTTGAGGGAGCTTCCAAGCAGATGGAAGAGCTCCTGCCAGAATTGACTTGGAAATACTTTGTCTTTGTCTAAGACAATACTTAATGGTAATCCATATAACTTGTGAATGTTATCCATAAACAGTCTTGCTACATGGGAAACACTAAAAGGATGAGATAAGGAAATGAAATGAGCATACTTTGTAAGTCTATCAACCACAACAAGGACAATGTCTTTGCCCTTAGAGAGAGGAAAACCCTCTATAAAATCCATTGTAATATGAGACCAACACTGGTCTGGAATTTATAGGGGCTATAATGGCCCAGAGGGTGCTATATGCTCATATTTGCTCCTTTGGCAAACATCACACTCAAACGCAATAGTGTGAGCATCTTTTTTCATATTAGGCCAATAAAACAGCCTCTTGAGTCATTGGTGAGTAGCAACCACTCTGGAGTGTCCTTCTCTGGGAGAGTAGTGCATTGAATGGATAACTTGTTTTTTGTGATTGCCACCAATACCAAGGAATAGTTTGCCCTGCTTGTGCATTACTCCATTCTTCAAAGTGTACTCTAGTTGACCATTAGGATCAACCAAAAGCTTAGTGAGCAGCTGGGTGCAGTCAGGATCACCCTCATAGCTCTTGGTAACTTCATTTACCCATGTAGGTTGAACCCATGAGGCTACTAACAAGGAACAAGAGCCTTCATGCCTTCTAGACAAAGCATCTTCAACCAGATTGTCTTTGCCCTTTTTGTAAGATATGGTGTAATCAAGTCCAAGCAACTTGGACATGCCATTCTTTTAGATGCTAGTGGTAATTCGTTGTTCATGCAAATACTTAAGGGCTTGGTGATCTATTTTTATAGTGAAGCATCCAATTTCTAGGTAGTGTCTCCACTTGGTAATGGACATGAGGATAGCCTGAATTCTTTCTCATAAGTGGAAAGCCCCCTACTTTTAGGACCAAAGGCTTTATTAAGATAAGCAAGGGGTTTCCCTTACTACATAAGAACAGCGCCCATACCTGAATCACATGCATTAGTCTCAAGAGTAAATGGTTGTGTAAAATCAGGAACCGCCGAGATTGGGGCACTCACATAGCAGATTTGAGGTGACAAAAGGCCTCTTTGGCTTCATCATTCCAACAGAATCTACCTTTTTTTAGCTGCTCAGTAAGGGCTTTAGCAATAACCCCAACCCCTTGAACAAATTTGCGATAATACCCAGTTAACCCAAGGAAGGATCTCAGTTCCTTAATATTTTTGGGTATAGGCCAGGACACCATAGCCTCAATCTTGGTTAGGTCTGTAGCCACCCCTTAGATGTGATAATGTGACCAAGATACTCTATTTGGCCTTGGCAAAGCTACATTTGGATCTTTGGCATAGAGTTTATGGTTTTTAAGTGTCCGTAGAACTGTTTAAAGATGAGTGAGATGAAAATTGAGAGAGGAGCTGTAAATTAAGCTGTCATCAAAAAAGACAAGAACAAACTTCCTAAGATGAGGTCCAAATGTATTATTCGTGAGTGCCTAAAAGGTGGTAGGTGCATTAGTAAGGCCAAATGGCATGACCTTAAATTCGGAGTGACCATGGTGGGTTTGGAAGGCTGTTTTGGGAATATCAGATTCAGAAACTCTTACTTGGAAGTAACCAGCACGCAGATCAAGCTTGGAAAAAATTGTGGCACCATGTAATTCATCAAGTAAGTCATCAATATGGGGTATAGGAAATCTATTTTTGATTGTAATGTCATTTAATTGTCTATAATCTACACAAAACCTCATAGTCTCGTCCTTCTTTTTTTACAAGTAAAACAGGGGAAGCAAAAGGAGAAAAGCTAAGTTGTATAATGGAATTGTCAAGCATTTCTTTTACTTGTCTTTTAATCTCATTTTTTTGGACATAAGGGTATCTATGGGGTCTGATATTAATAGTTTTAGCATCGGGTTTTAAGGGAATATGATGATCATGAATTCGGGGAGGGGGTAGGCCTCTAGGTTCTTGGAACATGTCATCGAAAGCATCTAAAAGAAACTGAACTATAGGAGGAGTAGGTGTAGAGTATACCTGACCAGATTCTTGACCATGTACCAGCAACAGTGTTGCAATAAAGAACTCATCCTTCTTATTGCAAAGATCTTGCAATTTCTTGCCTGTCATCAACTTAAGTGATCCAGTCTCCCCAATACCAGTGAGCTCCACTGATTTTCCCTCCATGACAAAGCTTGAGATTGTTGAAATCAAACGAGATAGGGCTAAATTGTTTAATCCAATCCAAGCCTAAGAGCATATCACAGCCCCCAATTTTCATCAACCTGATATCGTAGGTGAATGTGTGATTCTGCACTAGCCATTTAGGTTTGCACTACGCTTACACACCATAGTTTTCCCATTTGCAACAGTTATCCCCAAGGGTGTGGTGTTTTCAACTCAAAAAGCCGCACCTCTAACCAGCCTTGGGTCAAGGAAACTGTGTGTACTACCGCTGTCAATGAGTATAATGGCAGTGCGTTTATGAAGATGGCCCAAGATCTTGAGTGTGTTAGAGGAAATGCCTCCAGTAAGGGCATGAACATATATCTCTTCAACCCTCTCATCACAGGTATCAAGTGGCTGCTCCTCTTTCGGAATTTCAGGCTCAACATCTGATTATGAACCCGGATCCACGTCAGAAGCTTCAAGACTATGCAGGGTCTGATTTTCACATCTATGTCCCAAAGAATACTTCTTATTACACTTGTAACAGAGGCTTGAGTTGCATTTGGACCAAGTAGGGCTGGGTTTGGTGGATATGGTTGGGTTCTTTTGTGAAGGTAAAAATGGAAGGGGAAAAGGATGATGTGTGATTAATTTTTAGGAGGTTCATGACTTTTTGTAAAGAAGCTTTAGATGATTTAGTGAATAGTTTGGGCTTAGAATATGCATTAGAGAGGGATTTTGGTCGGACTGCTTTGACTAAAGGCTGAATATCGCTATTTAGGCCTGAAATATAGGATGAGAGAAAGTATATCTCACTGAAGAAAAAAGTCAGTAGAGAGTAAATGGGACCTCAGCTCTTCAAACTTCTCTTGATACTCATGTAGAGAACCAGTTTGCCTTAGCTTATTGAACTTGCTGACAATGTCAGTAGCAACATCATCATAATATCTATCGTACAATTCCTCTGTAAATTCATCCCAACTAAGCTCACCCCTGTCCCTCAACAATTCTTGTAGCTAGACATCAGTCTTGTCATCAATGTGAACCCCAGCCACTTCTAGCTTCATGGAATCTGGAATTTGGTAGATAGAAAAGTAATGCTGGCAACGTCTCACCCAGCTTCTATGGTTTCCCCCATTAAAAAAAGGAAAATCAATCTTCGCTTTTGGAATCTGGCCACCAACATGAGGAACAGCTTCAATCTGACTCTGCTCACCACTGTCAAGGCAAGGCCCCCAAATTAGAGGCTGTTCGGCATTAAATTGGCCTGTATTGACCCTAGACTCTTACAATCGTGCCTCAGTTTCGTTGCTACCAGCATGTGGTGTAAACTAAACAAAATTGTTAACTAATTATTGCATGAGAGCCAACAATTGCATGTTGCTACTGGATAGCTTCAAGCAGCCAGCTATGGCGTTCTTACCCCAATCAACCATCTTCCACAGCTAATTGCTGGGACTCAACAACCTTCTGCACTAGATTATGCATGTGGCCCTCTAGTTCCACAATGGAAGAGGATCGCTTGCCTCTGGCTAGCTTGACTTGAAATTAGGGTTTTGGAACAAAATTTTGGTACTCGGGACTGTGCTCTGATACCAATCGTCATGGTCAGGGCTCCATGCAGTGATGAAAGAAGGGAAATCAGAGTTTTGGAAGAGAAAGAAAGAGAAAGTGATAGAGAAGGAAGAAGGAAGTCAGGAAAGAGGAAGAATCGAGAAGTAAGAGAAAGGGAAAGTATTTCTTTACTAAATTGGATACCTCATACAATCACTTATACATCCCTTATATACTTCTTAATTATGATTAACCACCTCAACAACTCATATTTGGTGGTTAACCAAACTAATCAAGAATTATGTAACTACTTACATTGACTAATCATGACAGGTATCTTATTGTACATAGTAAAATGTCAGTGTATCTAGATAATAAATGATCAAACTTTAGGTACCCAAGTAATAATTTATCATCTGGGTACTAAGGCATTTCAACATATACAATGAAATACCTTGATATTTAGAATTTTTATCACTTAAATACCATAAAGTTTTCAAAATTTTATAAATTAGATACCTTTTCTCCCAAAACTGGATAGGTTTTCATTGAAAATGCTAAAGTAAAACAATAATTTCTATAATATGTAAGTATTTTCATTAGAACTTGATTTTTTAACAAAAAATATTGATGACATATAATTTCGACAATAAACGAAATCTATATCTGAATTCATACTTTATCATAATTCGTTGAATTTTCCCTTATATATATATATTGTGATCATGCATTACATTAGCTTCTTTTGCATAAAATTGGTTCGAGTCTTACCAAATTTCATGAAATTCCTACTTAGAGTACCTAAATAATAAAATATTCAAGCCTCAGCGTACCTCATTGAATATATTGAAACGTCATAATACTCAAGTGGTAAATAGTTAAACCTTAGGATGGTTAAGTGGTAATTTTCCTAAAAATATTTAAAATGTTTGAAGTATTTAAATTTTATTCAAATATTTATAACATTTTAAAAATATTTAAAATATTTTTCAAATATTTATAATATTTTAAAAATATTTATAATATTTTAAAAATATTTAAAATATTTTTCAAATATTTATAATATTTTATAAATATATGGAATATTTTTATGATCTATAATATATTTTATATATTTACAATAATTTTCTAAATATTTCAAATATTTTTAAATATTTATTAAATATTTAAACTAGATTTTGATATTATCGTAAATCTCCAAGCCAAGAAACACATTGAGAAAATTTGTCCCCTCTTCATCATGACATGGCTATTATGCTAATAGGGAATTGTGCAATGGTTTTAATCAATATTGTAAAAATCGAGATTCTATTTAAGATTTTTTGAGGCTTTCAGGATTTGAAATTATAGGATCATATAGAGAGTAGTAAGATTTTACTGAATATATAATATAATTGCTTCGGTATCAAAATTGGCTACATAATTCACAAAATTATTGTATAAGACCTTAACTTATACGGGCACAAACAAGACATGCAATCAAATAAGATAGGGTTATTTACGCCAAATGTCCCTGTATTTTTCTTATTATGTCAATTTAGTCCTTGTACTTTTAATTGTGTTAATTTAGTCCCTATATAATTTATATTATGTCAATTTAGTTCCTTGGTCAATTTTTTTTATAGGGTTCATTTACCATTCACTAATGCAACCGGATCCCATTAGAACTCCAAAGTTAAACATGCTTAGGCGAAAATAGTACCAGGATAGGTAACCTCCTCGAAAGTCCTCCTGTCGCTAACCTTGAAGGGGTAAGGCTGCGTACATCCACTCCTCCCAGACCGCACTTATGTGGGAGCCCTTGAGGCACTGGGTCTGTTGTTGTTGTTGACGCAATTTTTAACGGTCTAATCACGTTAGTTGCAAGCAACTCACTACAAGTCCTCTTGTTGACTTAATTTAACTGAACCTATCACCAAATCATTAAAGATTTCACTGAAATTTTAACATGAATTTTACTAGAAGGACCAAATTGATAGAATATGAATAATACAGGAACTAAATTGACACAGTTAAAAGTACATAGACTAAACTGACATAATAGGTAAAGTACAGGGACTTTTGGTGTAAATAACCCAATAAGATAACACATTATCATGTTACATATATGTTTATTTAGGCGCTTAAATAATTGCAAGAGCTATTAAGATAATATATTGCTAATCAAGCTTTAGATAAATTAATTTAATGTTACAACATAAACTATAGTCAACTCAAGTTTTATAAGAGTTTATAAACGTTTAATACAACTTTTTTTTTTAAATCCAAAGGTAAGAAAGTAAATTTATTTGTAATATATGCTCATATTTTACTACTTAATTATCCTAAAGTTCTAGAATTTTTTCAATCAGGTACTCTTCTACCTAAATTTGATAGATTTTTATTAAAAAATACTAAAGTAAAACATGATTTTAACAATATATAATAGCATCAAACATATAAGAATATCATTAGAATTTGATGATTTTTATCAAACAATGTTGACATTACACATAATTTAGCAATATACTTGTAGTTTACATCAAAAAGTCACTATTTTTTTTCTTCTTTTTCTCAAATATTGTTTTTCACTCATTTTTCTCTCTCAGCCACTGCGCTGACCTCTAGCGTTCATCCAAGCAGCAACACCTTCGACGTCCGAGCTACAGCGGAATCGCGCCCCAGATTTACACTATAAGTGGTAAATTTAACAGTTAATGAATTTGCAAATAGCCGAAGAAGGCACTTATTTGATTAGGGTTTGTCGTTGCCAAATTAAGTGCAAATGAAATTGAAACAATTAGTTTCATATATAGATCTTGATCGTCCTTATTGTTCTGGATTAAGGTCTTGATCCACCTGCTATTAGCATTGTTAGCTTACTTGATACGACTCCAAGTAATGAACTTTACATGATTCAAAGTGAAGAATTTGATCTTTGTGGATGTTTATGTTTATAATTTTGGATCCAGTGGAATAGAAACGTGAATGGATGCTAATATTTATGGTTTTTGGGTGTTCGATTCTTCGGTTTTGTAGTCTAGAAACAAGTTCCCTACGGTAGTTGTGATGCTTATGTGATTGCTTAGCAAGTACACTAAGTCATATCAAGTAATAAAGAAGTCAGTAGAGTATCATTCCACGAGGATTGCTTATTGAATGAGTACCGAAATTAGTAATTTCAACACTATTTCTAAGACCGAAATTTGTAGTTTTTGATATGAAACAAACAAAATGAAAAAGACTAAAAATATTTACTGATTTGAATAAAAGTGTACTGATTTTTGTTGAAAGTTTCTGATTTTTATAGATCCAAGGTATCCGATTTCACCTAGTTGCATTCTCAATATTCAAGTTGTTATTACATGTTGATGGTCGAAAACCCTAATTTACTAAATATTCTCTCTCAAGCAACATTTAGCATGCTCTTTTATATATTAAATCATCAATCTCTTGCAAAAATTTAACTAAGAAAAGAGTTTTGAAGATCTATGGTTTTCACATAAGACCACACAAATTGCGTTAATCTATCTCTTGCATTTGCTCAATTTGTGGTGTTTATCACTTTCGCAATCATCATAAATCTCCTCTCGGACTCATTATGATTCATTGTAGGCTTTCAATGGTGATCGAGCATTTAAAATTAATAAAGAACAATGATAAACACTACGATGCAACAATCAAACTTTGAGTACGTCAAATTAGAAAAGAGCATCCCTTTGGTATGTATACGTAGCCTTGGAAAGACAAAATTAGTTCATGTAGACATAATATAAAGCAAACCTAAAATAAAATCCATGAACTTAAAGAAGAAAAGGATAGAAAAGAACTTGAGAATATGAAATTACAAACCAAATTTTTGTTCCTTCACCTCTTTCTCCTCCTCTCAGTTTTTCCTAAGTTTTTCTACTTTGTATTTGGTTTTTTGCTGGCTGAATGATGCTAAAAGACTTTCAAACATCCTTATCCTTATTTATAGTATTTGAGGATCGGAAGTCATGAAATAAAAAAAAGAAAAATACAAGTTCTTCCTTATTTGCTAGAAATGCCGCCCATTGCTGCCCATGGAAGCAATTATCATTTTTTACTTATTTTTCTCAACTTTCTTTAGCTTTTTTCCGCCCAAATTCAGTCTTCGCATCAAGATGAACATGTTCATGTATTTTTTAGGAAGTTCTTGCGCTTGATTTGTCCAAATAGCTGCCCATTTTTGCAATTTGTAACAACTTGGACATGGTGGTGTTGTTCCTTGCTTTACCGTGTGGAATTGATGTGTTTAGCCCCTTTTTTGCTTTTGTTTGGTGTATCTTGCATTCACTTGTTGATGTTAATGATAAAACGTAGCAAGATTTAGCATAAAATGAGTGTTTTTGCTAGGAAATAGCAATAGGAGCGAAAAAGAGCAAAAATGATGAAGTTTGATGTAAAATGATTTGAAAATGAACCTAAATGATATGAATAATTATATACTAAATTAGACTTATCAAGTTGCGAGAAAGAAAACATACAAGTTGAGTGATCGATGGGCTAGTGCAAATGACTCAATAATCTAGGTAACTAAACCAAGCAACCACAGTTAGTAAAATACCTATATAATTGATGTATTAAAAACATACCCATATTTTTCCATTTAAAAAGTGCGTTGATTGCCAAAAATACAGTTAAATACACATTTGTTTGATGTGTGCCGTTTAATACACATGGTATAACACGTATCTGCATTTTTTCCGAATAAAAACCAAAAGATTGTTTAAAAATAATCATACTTAGACCTGAATAAAGTATTTATATTCTATAGTTTACAAAATTTGTCACTTTAACTACCAAACTATTGGCTTATACATTGTTTTTTTATTATGTATAACACTTTCTACTGCAACTATTATAGCTAATGCCATCAAATATAAGTCAAATTAACAAAATTACATTTCTTTTCACTCTGTCGGTATTTTAGAAGGAGTTGTTATAGACATGAATATAATCATATATAAATTTTGTATAAGTCAATGAATTGTAACCACATTTAATGTATAGAGATTATACACGAACATATTAACAAGAACAACAACAGCCCAGCGTCACAAGGGCTCCCGCCAATGCATTGGACGGGGGGGAGGTGAGATGTATGCAGCCTACCCCTTGAAGGTCCTACCCCGAAGGGAAGCTACGTTTGAGGACCCTTAAAAAGCAACAATAAGAACAAAGCAACAACAAAACATCAAGCAGCAAAGCACGGAGCACTGTGGAGCAATAATACACCGTACGAACAGGAAGTAACAAACAACCAACAGCACACTACAATAGCCAATATAAGCAAACAAGTAGACATATAAGTGTAAGGACGCTAAGGATTATCTTAGTTGCGCTCCTTTATTTTAAACTGCAATATCGGCTACACCTATTCTAACCCTTGACTCAGCTCAATTTAAGGTCATCTCCTCATTTAAGTTTAGGTGGATGAGGTCCTGTCTTAGCGTCTCTATCCATCTCTTCTTTGGCTTGCCTCTCCTTCTCCTCCTCTGCGTAGTATGAAGTTGTTCACACCTTTTAACAGGGGCAGTGATCGGTTTCCTCTTAACATTTCCAAACTATTGTAGACCTTGCTCCCTTAACTTACCCTCGGTTGAGGCCACACCCAATTTGCTTCTTATAACGTCATTTTTATCCCATTCTTCCTTGTGTCCACACATCCACCACAATATCGTCATCTTTGTCACTTTCAGTTTCTGTGTGTGCTGTTGTTTAATTAGCAAACACTCCCCACCTTATGACATAGCCGATTTCACTACCGTCTTATAGTATTTACCCTTTAACTTTAGCAGAAATTTTCTCTTGTATAGTTTGGCAGAGGCTATCTTCAATTTATGCCATCCCAAATTAATCTGGTTGTTGACATCCACGTCAACTTTGCAGTCCTACTGCACCATGGAACCCAAATATTTAAAATAATCTTTTTTTGGTATGCACTCTGATCCAATCTTGAGGTTATCTATGCTTGATTTGGTTGAGGTTTAGAACTTAAATTCCATGTACTTGGCCTTGGATCTATTGAGTCGTAAGCATTCTGATTCTAAGGCCCTTCTCTAAAGTTTCAACTTCTCATTCACCTCTTCTCTAAATTCCATTTAGTTCCCATACCGTTTTACTAACTATGCTAGTAACAATGATCATTGCCCAATACTCAGCCTCAGACGATGAAAGTGAGACAATAAATTGTTTCTCCAACCGCCACGATGTTTGGGATGATGAAAGAATTACAATATATCTAGTAACGAATGAGTGGTCGGACAATTGAACCAATCAGCACCACTAGGCCCGTAACCATAAATTACATGAAACTAGGTAAAACTCCTTGCCCAGCAGGGAATGAAGGTCTTATAGTGCCCTCATGGTAGTATAAAGATGTGGCTTCCAAATATATGTATAAGCTGAGTAATTGGCTAGAAATATGAACTGCATAACTGATATCAAGTGAGGTAGTTCTCAAATAAAAAAGACATTCCACTAGCCTATGATATTGACCCGGGTCCTGGACAAGGTTGCCATCTTCGTTGGCCAACCGAAGGTGTTGGACCATGGGCGTGCTATGAGGTCAACATCCGAGTTTCACTAAGTATGTCTAGCACACTTATGCACTGATGTTTAATAAAATTCTGCTCAGGGATGAGCCACCTCAATCTTGACAAAATACTTGAGTGGTCCAAGGTCCTTGATTCCAAACTCCCAATCTAATTGTTCCTTTAATCTAGTAATACGACATACATCAATATCGATAAAGTCTATCCTAAAATGATTTAAGTTTGGTATAATAAGTCGACATGGGCAAATTATGTTGTTGGAAGTTGTGAAATTTCACGTTTTAGCTCATACACTCAGGGAACGTTCCCTTGGGAGAAATATGACAAGTGCTGAAATTTTTCATAGTAAAATCTCTTGTTACTAGATCTTGTTTTATTAAAACTTAACAAAGAAATGATTCATGATAAAAGATGATGTCTTCCTTTAACCATGTATCAAACCATGCTTACTAAGGAAAAGATTCGATTATCTTGTTGTTAAATTCTCTCTTTACCCTCATCATGTTGATGAGATAGTTAAATGCCTGGAAATGTTCAAGTTATCGAAATGTAATTCTAATGTGCTAAAAAACTGAAGGTCCTATTGAATATTGGTTGTGTGCTACATTTTAATCTTAAGAGCGGGAACGTTTTCTTTATATCAATGTCAACATGGTTTAAAGTTATGACATTGGCGTATTCATCCATGCTTCTTTGATACAAGAATATAAGTCGTACTCGTTAAAAAGTCTAATGTCCATTCTAGATAATTTCTTGGAGGATGGTTATAACCTTGCCATTCAATACCACCGTAGAATCAAATAAAGGTCATTATGTTCAAGAACATCCATGCAGTAGTACTACTTTCTTAATAGCCTCCGTGGTGCACATATTGTGTTCTTATTTATTGAAATACATCGATAAATTTTCTTATTTATAAAAGCTATCAAAGGGGTATAATTGTATGGCTACTTATTCTAATTTTTGCAAACTACTTAAAAGTAACTAGGGTTTTTGTCAAAACCAAACGTGAAATGCATGACTTATAGCCTGATATCCATGGCATCTTGCTTCAATGACACAATGACCACTGTTAGGACCACCCATGAAATCACCAAACCATAAATTGAAATAGCACACACGAAATTAAAGGGAATGTAAAAATTATTGAGACACCAGAATTTACGTAGTTTAGCCAAAGCCTACATCCATGAAGGGGAAGCAACAATATTCACTATTAAACCAAGGATTACAATATTTTTCACTCTTCCTCACTTTTGCTCTGCTCATTTTACAATCCAGCTAAGAGTACCTACAAATAGGCCTTTTAAAATCGAAACTGCTGGGAAACCAAGAGTCATGCCATTAACTCGAGCCCCTAATAATTCCAATCATGATTAATGACAATTACCAGAAACAAACAGTCTCCACACTTAATAATCTCCCACTTGGAGATTATATAGCAATCCTTCATGCTTCCCCCTCACCACGCAATCATCATGCGTAAACTCTACATGAAGCCCACCCTAGCTTCAATATATCAAGCGGTACACTTCTCTAGCAGAACTACTGGATTCATGCTCCCACTTATCATCTTGTACCGAGAATTCATTCCAGCTCCCAAAGCTAGCTCCCACTTAACACGTGTGCTCGGCCTCACATCAGAATGACCCTTCTGATTGATCCATTTACCCATCGGCTTTCTGGACTGATATAACACCTCAGAAAGTGGCTTCCAGTTAGCACGCCTGGACTTGCTCAAAGCTGAGTTTCCTGCAGTAAACTCTCCATCAGCTATATTCGACATTGAAACAAGCGTGCCCGACTTCATACCACGAGCTATCACTAAGCCCCTTTCGAGACGACCCACTTTCCTCTCGGGAACCTGACAGAATACCCATTGTCATCAAGCTATCCCACCGATATCGAATTATTCTTCAACTTTAGCATATATCTGACACCACATGAAGTCCACACCGACCCATGGGGTAATGAAATACTGACGTCACCCTTCCCAACAACTTCCAACGGTTGTCCCCTCGCCAAATGCACTCTACCATAGTCTCTAGCCACAAAATTCTGATTCACGACCCTACACGATATGCTGTAAAATGAAGCCCCCAAACCTAAAATCTAGTCATCTACTAATGAATGTACGATAAGAGCCAGAGCGTCTTGTATTATCTCTTTAGTCATGACATTGGTTGTATCAAGGTCTGACCCCTTCAAAACTCTACACTCCCTCTTCATGTGTCCCAGCTTCCTGTAGTGCCAACAAGGTCCCCTCTGGCCTGTCCTACTGCTGCTTTTACCCCTACTCGATCTTTCCAAACCCCTACCCCGGGATTCCACACTCAAGGTGTGATTCTCATCGGAATCTCGTCGGCGCACCTCCTCGGTCAATACTAAATCACTTATGTCATTATGTTTTAAATTCTTTTTCCCGGCAAAATTACTGATCACCATTCTTATGGCTTCCCAACTGTTGGGCAAAGACGCTAATAACACCAGTGCTCGGATTTCATCATCAAATTTAAGTTCCACCGACATCAACTGTTTTATGATCGTATTAAAAGCATTCAGATGCTAGGCAAGAGAAGCACCTTTCACCATCTTCAGATTGAACAACTTCTTCATCAGGTGCACCTTATTGTTCGCTGATGGATTCTCATACATGCTCAACAAAGCTACCATCAAACTCGCCGTTGTCTTCTCGTTGACAACATTATGCGCTATAGTCCGGGATAGAGTAAGTCGAATGACACCCAAAACTTGTCAGTCTAACAAGTTCCACTCCTTATCCTCCATATCCACGGGCTTCATCCCTAATAGGAGTAATTGTAACTTTTCACATACAGAAAATCTTCGATCTGCATCCTCCAATACGCAAAAATCAGTCCCGTCAAATTTTTCAATACCGAAAATTTTCACTTCATCGGTCGGCATTGATGAATACACCTGATTTAATCACCTGGAGCATAAATATATATATTTTTTTTTAGAAAAAAATTGATTTGAAGTGATTTAGTTATTTACCCAAAGGATGACCTTCACAACTGACCCAAAAAGCCTTGGGCCCAAACAAAACTTCAAACCCTCTCCCTCTTCAACAGCCCAAAGGGAACCGTAACTTTTCAGATTCCTTGCCTGCCTGTCATTCTTCGTCTCTCTCTCTCTCTCTCTCTCTCTGTTAGCGTCTCTCACCCTCTCCGGTTTCTCTCTCTCACCGGAGCTCCTCCGGTCCTTGTCGCCACCAGAGCACCGCCGTCCGCTTAGCCACCCACCGGCCTTCGAACGCACGTCCACCTCGAGCCACCGTCAGAGGCCACGGATCTTCGACTCCGCCACCACCACAAGCGAACCACCGTCGCCCTCCGCCACTCGAACCTCACTGACGGTCGATTCGCCGCCACTCACTGTTCCAACGCACAAGAACTGTTGACAAAATCTCGACGCCGTCGCTGACAGACTTCCGAAGCCACTACCTGCTTCACTCACTGTCGCTGTCAGGCGCTTACCACCAGTGCTGCACCCCCGGATTTCTCCTCCGGCGCTCACCGTTCACCGATTTGCTCGGGAACCACCAGATCTATCACCCAGGTAACCCGATTTAGTCTTTGTCACCTCCGTTTCACAACCACAAGCGGCCTGAAACCGCCACGCGCTACCACACGCGTCGCCGGTTGTTTTCTCATGCGCGTCCTAACGACGCGCCACCCTGAACCCCGACGTGTACTTTGTCGGAGCAGAAACACCGGCCACCGGTCCTTTCCTCACACTCAAACAGCTATCTCCAATTTAGGTTCCACCTGGGGCTCTAATACTAGTTGTTCGGACCACCCACGAAATCATCAAACCAATCGAAAGAGCACAAACGAAATTGAAGGGAATGGGAAAAATATTGAGACACCGGAATTTATGTGGTTTTGCCAAAGCCTACATTCACGGATGGGGAGCAACAATTTTCACTAGTAAACTGAGGATTATAATGTTTTTCACTCTTTGTCACTTTTGCTCTCCTCACATTACAATCCAGCCAAGAGTGCCCATAAATAGGCGTCTTACAATTGAGACCGTTGGGAAACCAAGAGTCATGCCATTAACTCGAGCCCCTAATAAACCCGGCCGTGATTATTGACAGTTACCGTAAACGAACAGTCTCCACACTTAACAGCTGCAATCATTTCACAACCGTGAACGCAATTTGGTTCCGCAAAGGCGATGAAGTGAAGATAATTGTTATTCATTTGCAGTAGCCATGAGTTGCTTCGTTTCTGCTGCACCTGTTGACAAGTCTAGCTTTGATGCCTTTCATGTGTTCATCATTGGCTTTGCTTTCACAGATTATGGCGACAACGTCAGAAGTGATCAGAAAGTTTTTCATCTCCTCCATTTTCATGTGGATACTTCCTATCGCCATCTTATACGGCTTTCAGCATGATTGGTTCCCAGGTACTACTATTTGAAATGCACTTCTATTTGTGGGGATGATTAAGTTGGTAATGGAGAACTTTGGCATTACCAATTGCAATATCTTGTGAGTTTGTAGAAAAATATTCTCCTAAGAGCATTTGTGGCTCAAATGGAAGAACTATCATTACAAACCTGGTTCAAAAGCATGGATACCGGGTACAATTCGAGATATTCAAATCAAACAGTTATGGCTTCATGTACCAGGGAATTTGTTGTCATGGTATTGTCAAATTGACGAGACTACTCGAGTCTCTCGATAAATATAAATGTTTTTGGAGGGTAGTTAGTGCCACTTTTCGCTTAAAGAAAGGAACAGATCCGATGACTAGTTTGTAAGGAAGTTGTGGTTAGCTATGTTTCTTGGACTCTTCATTCCACCACGAAGTGCCTGTGTCACCTGTGTTTAAATATTTGAATACAATATGATTCTTTGGACACTCCAAACTAAATACAGAACATATGAAAAATCTCTGGTAATAGTTCTATCTGAGTGTAGATGTACTTGCAACTACTCCTCTCCTAGTCGGAACAATACTGGTGGCCACGAAAAAACTATTTCTAGGCTTCTTGTGTGAATCATTTGTTTCTAGCTTATTCCAGCTGCTTATATATAAATGCAATTGCACAATGAACCTTTTTCCATATCTAAATTATTTTAGGGTGTTGTTTACCGCTAGGACAAAAAATATTATTACAAGAGCAGTGATGTGACTTCGAGTGAATAATAGCCACAAAGTTTCAAAAAGTTGCTCTGGCAATAACATTACCCTTGTTTTATTTGCTGAGTTAATGGGAGTAAGCCATGTCAAGGACGGGAGTGGAAAACCCAAATAATGGTTGAGTTGCATAGAAGAGACTAGTTTCATTATAAATAATGTGCAATATCAAATGAGGATACTTGGAAGTTAATATGAAATTAAATTCAATAAAATGCTTATCAAGAAGCCAAGTCTGACCTCAAAACGCAAATTAATATTTGACTCTAATACTTGGGATCGTGAAACATAGAGTTTGATCTATATTACCTACCTTTTAGTTGGGGGAAAAAAAGGCTTGGCTCAAGTAGCTGTACCTTCAGATTTTACTTCCTTGGCCTCTCTCTTTCTATTGCATAGGCTGGTTCCTTTTGTAGCACATACCAATGCATGACTCTTCAGGACGCACTGACAATTCCATATGCCCAAAAACATGATTTGGCATTTTGAAGTCAATTGACGCGTATTGAACTCAATGAAAACACAATTCACAGAATCATGGAATCATTTTGATAAGAAGATACATATTAGATGCTCTGTTGGCTACCTATATCACTCAGTTTAAAGAATGTTTGACTTATGCGAACATATGTTGGGGGCAATTTCCTTGATTTTATCCATTGGAGTACTCAATAATCTTGGTTATTGCTTATTATTAACTTTGTTTTGATATTTTGCTTTAACATCCATTAAAAATATTGCATTAACTAGGGTTCCAATTCTGTGCAGCAGGGAGTGCGACTATACATCCAACTTGTTACCAGAAAAAAGGCTTCAATTATTGTTGTATATTCAAATTTCGGTTTCTTATCTCTTCTGTTGATACGGTGTTTCGTATGTGACAGGTGTAAGTGGCATGAGTCCATACTCTCAGACCCTATTGAGTGGGTTCCTAGCAGTTATATCAGTTAATGTGATGCTTGCGTTCTACATTTGTATGGCCATGAAAGAGCCCATCGATAAGCACGAGCCTGATCCCCGGTTCATTGCCCAGGCTAAGGCCAGTATGACTCAACAGTCCAAACCAGCTGACAGCGATAAGCAGGATTAGTCTGTGGGGAAGAACGTTGCTAGTAGAAAGGCAGAGCAAAAATGGTGACTTTTACAGGTAAAAGTCACTGCAAAATGGCATTATGTTTGATAAAAGAAACCGGAGGATCAAAATGTTTACATACTAGAGAATGACATTACTTCCCCTTTTTTTTGGGGAGGAGGGGGGGGGGGGGGGGGGGGGGGGGGGTAACATGTTTTGGAAAAAAATGGGCAGTGATTTATTCACCGGTGCTATTTGTCTTTCCCGTTGCCCCGTCACCTGTCACATTCTCTTTTCGGTTGTCATAACATCTGCTATTGAAGCCAATGCCTCTCGGTTGTCATAACAGTTACTTTTTTTTTTCAATCATGTTTCCCGTGTATGTTTTTCTTTGTTGCACTTGTTTATATGATAAACATTATGTCTTTCTTGTTCTCTTTCTCAAACACGTTTACTTTCCACGATATTTTTGCCAGTTTGCATATTTACGGAAAGCAAATTGGTAAATTGGATTGTATTTTTTCATACTTATGCCTATTTTATTTGTTAAGTTATGGGCAAGGCTTGAACATTTTGGGGCGAATTTTGCCACTCTTCTGTTTGTAAGCATTCCTATCCAAAATAAGCATTAATCTCTGAGGAAGAGTGATAGATATGAGAGTCTGAGTTTTGGGATAATCTTGCACGCCTCAAGCAATCGTTAAAGCTTTGCCGTGTTAATTTCGGGTAGGATGGCGATGGAGCGGATAAAACCCTTACCCTCAAGTACCCCCAAATAAGTGAGACAAGTAGCAGGTTATTGTATGGGTGTATGCACCCTGTAACCGACACAGTTATGGGATGGGTACGGGTATAGTGTTGGACCTACGCCGCCTTGCCTTATACTCACCATACTCACTCTATTTTGTATCTAATTAAATTCAATTACCTAAATCATTTATCGATATTATGACAAAATAAAAAATGATTTTTTTTCAATAATTAGCAACAAAGTCATAATACATAATAGGCACCTCGTAAAAGTGAGACTTGAGTCAGCTCGTATCCAGATGGGGATTAAAACAATGACAAAAGTAATAAAGCAAATCAAAAAAAAGATTTCACGACAGACATAGGTAAAGACCATTAGGGATTATATGGCTAAAACTATCACCATAGAGGATGGGGAAAGGGCCAGTGTATGCCAAAGCTAGGAGAGAGGCTACCCACTATAAATAAGGTCTTAATAGGAAAGTTTCAAATCATGGCCCCTCCATTGTGGGGAGAGAGAATTTTCATGGGGTACAAAATCTCTTAGGCTCTATTTGGAGCATAAAATTGGAATTAACTTTACAACTTGTAATTGACTATTTGATTTAGACTCACTTCATGGAAATCCAAGTTGCTTTTCCGTGGGGTAAACTAACAATATCTCTCCATTTTCAAGAAGTCATCTAAATTGCAAAGAAAATTGTCTAATTTGAACAAAACTTATTTAAAGGTGGCACATCTAAACCTCGTAAGTTAGCCCTCATAACATAGAACACGTTAGAAAGTTTACCGAGACCAAGGGGACCTAGGCAACCTCTCCATTACAACCTCTTCAACCTTCTCAAATGGTGGTAGTGTTATATTGTTGAGGATCACCACTTTGGATGAAAGTCATCCAAGCCAAGTACGGCTTACTATGGTGCCTACCTTGGATCCCACCACATATCACAGACAAGGGTTTCCATTGAGATATCTCCTATTTTATTTCAAAACCAATTCGGTTTATCATCACCATCACCTCATGACCGCAATCCAAAGTTGGTTATGGGAATAAAGTTCTCCAAGGTGTACATAGGTGGTTAGGTGATTGCTCCCTCAAAAGAAAAAGGCATAGGTGGTTCTCCATTTCCTCGTACAAAAATTCAACCATTGGCTACATGGGTTCATGGGATGGAATTTCCTAGAACTGAAACCTAGGGTGGAGGAGTAGACTTTTTAGCTGGGAGGTGAACCTAAGTTTATTTCTAATCTGGAACCTTTAGGAAGCTACTTTTTATGCAATTGCAGTCGCTGCCCTTTAAATGGTGGATGAGCACAGCATGGATCATGACTAATTTTGTATTGATCAACTCAATTTTGGAATCAAGAAATCTTTTTGTTTTTCGAAGCACCACTATAAATTAGGATCATACTCTTGATTCCATTAAATTGAAGACGATCACATAGCTTCAAGTTCTAGTTAGATGTCTAGGGCACCCCAATATACCACGTCAAGGAGATCTTGCTCCAATTGGCATCCTCTACATTAGCTTGTTCCAAATCACCCCCATCTGCCTCAAATTCCCCCCCTACCGCGGGATTCACTCAAATGGAATGCGGAAGTGGATGAATTCTTAAGTGCTCTGATGGATCCTTTATGGCCATTTTCCCTACGCTGATTGGTAACCAGGAGTCTAACTACACGGAACTATTTTTTATTATGGTACGCTTTGGACACTTCTATCTCTAAAGACCTGATTTTCCATTGACAACTCGTTATCGAGTCATAATATTCAATTAATTTTTTGGATGAAGGCTCCAAATTCCTCTTTAAGAAAATGAAAATTTTTTTTTATCAAGGTCAAATCGTGAATTTTACGATTTAACAATGCTTGTTTTGTACTCTCTTAGATAAGCAAATTTCAATGCATGACATTTTGCAAAGGATTCTCAAAGAAACTAATATACAAGATTGGTATACGTTGACTTTATGACGGAAAGTTAAGTCAAATACTTACTGCATTCTTTTTAAATTTTCTATCCCATTGGATTTTCTTGGAAACATTTTTAAGGAAACATGTTCAAAAGACAAACGAAACAATATACTCTCTTTTACTAGAATTTTGTCCTGGGTTATTTTTCCTACGAACATCCAAGGGAAGTATTGTAATTGGATATTTCTAGGACCAATTTTAATATCGTTTTGGGCCTTTTTAATGTTGAAGCCCCTTCAATGTTAAGAAAAGTTCTTGCTTTATGGCATTATAAATGTGGCGTGTTCGAAACAAAGTGGGATATTTGAAACATAGTGGATAAGAATGTTGGTTGCTCGGCAGAGAATGAATACATTAAGAGGAGAGGTGAGAGCAAGTGGATTCTGTGTGCTCCCCCTTCTTCGGCATGAATCAAGGCTAATTCTGATAGGTCTTAAGTATGAAGGGTTGGCTTTCACTGGGCTTATTATTTTGTACAATCAAGATAATGCTCTTACTGGTTCTCGTGCAATGGGTAATGTATCGTCATTGGGAAATGCACTTGCGGTTAGGTATGCTCTTCATTATGCTCTTTAATTGAGGGTAAGGAAAATTATTCTAAAAGTAGATAATGAGGTAGTCACTAAAGCAATTTGTGACTCGTACTCCACTCCTACAAACATTCTTAATATTATGGAGGATATTAATCTCTTAAGTGCTCAATATAATTAACTCTCTTTCAATCATTTTCATAGGAAAGCAAATAGATCGAATGATTGATTAGTAAACATGGGTCATGGGAAGTCTAGAGCTGCCCTGTGAGATTTGCATCTTCTTAGAGACCTCACCCTTTAATTTGTACTGACACCTTAGGTATTTTCTTGAAGAAAGGGCACATGTAAGAGGTAATGTCTTTACATTTTAAAAAAAACTTTATAAATGTGGGCACTCTGGAGGGAAAAACTTGTGTAAGAAAACAAGCTTTATCTTCGTAAATTCTGGGTATTTTGCATACCTACAGGTTGTTTGTACAACAATAATAAACTCAGTGCTACTGGAACTCCGCTAAAGCAGGGTCTTTTTTTTTTTTTTTTTGTTTTGGGGGGGGGGGGGGGGGGGGGGGGTGTTGTTTGAGATGTACACAGCCTTACCCCTTTAGGGTACCATCATAAAAGAAGGCTGTGTCCAAACCTACAAGTTTGTATTTCAATTGATGTATGAAAGGTTTGTATTTTATCAATTTCATACATCAACTGAAATCCTCCTCTTATAATAGAAGGGCAGGCATGCTCACAACAACAAAAAGCATACAAGAAATCTGAAGAATTGACACCAGAATCCTGCCAGAACTAAGAAAATTCCTTCAAAAAGTATACCTTAGTAATCCAGAAAATATTCATTTTTTCTAAAGAAAAAGGAAATAACCCATGATTACAAAGAAATTAATAAATCATCAATGCAACAAGATTTCAGTTAAGAGAAACTACATTGATCTTATAATCCTAGTGAGGGATGATTATGGGAGATGAGAGAGAAAAATAAATAATTAGAGACCCACCTGAATTTTGTGACAGCAGCTACATACTTGAGACGATGCGTCAGGTCGAAGGGTCGGATTTTATGGAGACGAAGCGAACAGTTCAGGTCTGATTTAGTGCAGGTAGTCAGAGGAGAATGGTATTCTTCGATATCAACACCAGAAAATACTAATCAAGTGATAAAGATTTAGTTCTTCATGGATCATTGTTATGCGTAGTACATGTACAAGCTGTTTGCAGCAGCACAGGCAATCGAGTTTTCGGTTGGGTGCCAGGCTAAGTGAAGCAACTTTGCAGTGAAGTCATATGCATTTCCGTTTATATCTGCTCCCGGGCTCTCAGATCCTGCCATGGATTATCCAATATAAAAAATCATTGGGTTACAATAAAGTTATCCATTAGTGGAGGAAGGTCGAGTTCACAGAGTTATTCATATCAGCATCATTGCCAAAGAAAAAGGAAAGAAATTCCCAATATCGAGTTTGTTGAATTATTCCCAGGATGGTGTCCATGTGAAAGTTGCAAGCTATCTTTTTAGGTCTACATTACAAAAGAAAAATGCTAGCAAAGTTTAATCCTATTACCATCTAAACCAGCTATATTTTCTGAAATCTACGCACCAACTCGCCAGAAAATTCACAGGATACTATAAAGTTTGTTTAGAAACACATTTTTTTTCAGTTTTCTTAGGAACTTCTTCCTAGAAAATTGAAAATTGGACAAGTTATTCAAATGCCTAGTTTTTCAATAGGAGAATTTAGAAACAATTTTTTCCAGCATACAAGCCTCTGGGGAGGGATCCCAATCAGAAGTCTGTTTAAAATTATTCTAGAATACATGACCAAGACGACTGCAAGCTCTTTTTTAGATCCAAATCAGAAAATATGCTAAGAAGATTGAAGCCAATTATCACCTAAACCTGCTATATTTTTCAAAACCTTGTTTACCAAGTCACCAGAAATTTTATGGGATACTATATTCATTAGTTCTTTGACTCTCCAAAGGAGGCCTGGAGACTCACTGAGTTTGACACGATATACTAACACAACATAAAATTACTAAGGAAACCCATATTAAGAAGCCTCAACTAATTAACATGCTTGCTAAGTTGCTATGTTTCTCGTTAAAACATGAATTGAACACAATGATTTACAAGGATATGCAATATGCTCTTCTTCCTTCTGCTCTTTCTGATTTTCTGAGCCTCTTTCAATTCATTATCCACACGATATGGCTTATGACAGTCACCAGAGATGATGGAGGATCCACCAAAACGAATAGATAAACAGTGTGGCCCTTTGTTCTTAGCGGACTCCAAATTGGATAAGGTTTTTCTTTATAAAATAGACTGAAAAAGTTCGCCTAGGTATGCTCCACAAGAATCCGGCAAATTTTGTTGGAATTTGGCAAATTATCGTCAGAAAATAACGATGTCAAACATGATTCCAACAACATATATATGCCACATCAGAACTCTTCAAGAAAATTTGCCAAATTTTGATTACCGAATTTTGGCGGAAGGTACTCGCCAACATTTTCCATAAGAATTAACTAGATTTCCGCTTAAGCTACCTAATTAATGCTGCAATAAACATCAGCATTTTTGGACGAAAATTCACTAGATTCCTAGACAGGGTACCCAAGTGATGAAATCTTTACATCTCAGGGTACCTCATTATTTATATTGAAATGTTACGTTATCTAAGTGACAAATTATTGAACCTGAGGAGCCTAGGTAAAACATATTTTGAGGAAAGGCTTAATTTATAACAAATAATGAACAAACCTCTTCTGACAGTACGCGTTATACTGCCCAAAGACCTGGAGGGCCTTGATGGGGTCTGCACTTGTCTCCTGTTTTCAGTGCCAAAATTTACATAATATTCATAATAATATTGAAAATAAAATTTATAATCTTTTTATTGAACATTTATAGACAAAAAATACCTCATTGGGTTTTTACTGGCCTCCAATGTTGTGGCCTCCGTACTGTCGGGTGCACACCCAAACACACGGAAGAGACTGCTGCGACATCAAAATAATGGCTTAAGACTTCAATGCAAAGAGGATGATGAACGTTAATACTATCGGAAAAGGCCATTATGTGATGCAATGGCGGTCAAATGATATAGTTTGTACTAGCTACTATGCAATTGACCATTATATACAGTACTTCTGTGATGGCTTCCATAATGGATATGTATCATATCTTCTCTATCAGAACATATTGATTAACGGGTTACATGTTTAAAACTATATGGCCCTTTTTTCTGAATTTTGCAAATATAAGGCCGCCTGAAAGGAACTTATAATACTTAAAAACCCAAATGCGATTGCCAAGGACAGGGCTGGTGAATTGTGACCATGCGATCATGATTTCATTCCATAAGCAGTGCAAGTAATACACAGAACTTATACAAACATAAACACATACCTATAAGAACCTGTAGCAACTCGAAGTCCATTGCCACTCAAACAGCACTCAAATTTATCAAATATTGAGTCGTTCTCATACAAATCGCAAAGCTGAATGATGAAAAACACAGTTTAGAGAATGGTTCCAAGCAGGATGTCCACAGCCAAGCGTCTAAGCAATGTTACCCAAATTTCCGATTCTGCCCAAATTGGTTGTGTTGGACATGGGTATAACACTTGGACACTTTAAAAACGACGAAAACTATAAAGGAACCTTAAAAATAGAAAAGTTGGCTGCCTATGTCTGGCCTCTCATACTGAGCATGGGTAACATAGGCATCTGGAGATAGGAAACTCACCTTAGGCCGTAAATATTCATGAACCTGGAAGGTTGAAACAGGCTGTGAATCCATATTGATGTCCCACAACTGAAAACTCGAAAAAAATAGTTTCGGTAAGACATTAGCCAATATGTAAAACTAGTTCCAAGCATATATTTCTCCAGTTCAGAAACAACAGAGGAAACCCTCCAATCTATCTTGCAAAGTTTCACAATATCTTTTTGACTACCTGTGACGGCAGTGAGGTTACGCCTCACTCAGCCTAAACACATGAAAGCATACACAAGCGCAGCGGAATTCAAACATAAACAAGCATAGACACGAGTAATGGAACATAAGACACAAGGGACGACTTTTACTACTTGAGCACTCTTTGAATTCCAATAGAAAACCCTCAAAGGATAAGTAAATTAGTATACAAGACACACTCTTTGCCTAAGGACTAAGTACAAAACCAAATGGCCACAAAATCTGCCTAACCAGCCTTATTTATAGAAGCTCCAGCAGTTATCTCATGTTCTGGCAAAGGTGTAACTGCCTGGGACACCTGGCAGCACCTTATACTAGCCAGTTTCTCCACTTCCTTGAGGGGCGCCCTCTTCAAGGGGGCAGTTACTAGGTCAAATCCCAGTCAACACACGTCCCTTGCTGCTTTTCCCGCCCAAACGTGCGGTTACCAGTCAAAGGCGTGCCAAAGATGCCAGTTCGGGTTTCCCTCCAATTGTGCGGCAGTGACTTGGTCAAGATCTGGTCAAGTCACATTTTCGGTCAAGGGTCCTCCTTCAAAGATTCCACGTCCCATGCTCAATAACCATCAAGTCACGTGACCCGCACGTGCCAAGCACCTTTCCGTATGCGCAAGGCTTCCCGAGTGTTTGTGTATCCCGGAGCTGACGTGCGCTGCATCGCCCGCACCCAGCACCGTGCCCAGACAAAGCTCGCGCATGGCTCCCCAAGGTCACGCACGCCGCACACCCAGCGCGCTGCCAGTGCCACACCTGCACGCTGCCAACGCCTGACGCTGGCTGCTTCGTGTGTGTGCTGCAGGCACACTTGGGTGAGCAGCGCTGCGCATGCTTGTGCATCCCATGCGCGTCGCCATGCGCCTCCACGAGCCTAGCTGAGCACTTGCGCAGCACAACTTGACATCCAGCGCAGCGCCTGGCTCCTAGTGCTTGCGCCTGTGCTCAGTTCCTGTGCACTGCATGCTGGTGCTGCCCCTTGCTTGCACAAGCCTTAGATCCGTCCATTGGTCAAGGCCCTAAGCTAAGAGCGTCCATTGGCCCAATCCTATGTTAATGTCAACGCTCCGGCACACTTAAGGTCCATCTTGAGTTGGTGCCATATTGCGTCTAGGTGAAGGCCCGTTGTCACACTAATGAAACGCATCTAATCTTGTGCGCTTGGACTTAGCTTTTCATGCCTTGTCCTTGCTTGTGCATGTAATGCGTTTGACCTGTGTCCCGCGCATTGTGTCAGCGCAGTGCAACCAGCGCATGGCCCTCGGTCCGTCAATGTCTTGCTCAGGCTCATTTCCGTTAGGCCTGGTTCATCCATACAAAGGATGCGCACCGCATATACACTTGCTCCTGATCGATATCCGTCTCGTATAGGCACAACGCGTGCTTGTCTTTGCTTGTGCACGTACTACGCCTAACCTGAGCCCATTAGGTTAGCACTGCGCAACAAGCGCATGGCCCTTTGCTCCGTCGATGTCATGCTCGGGCTCATTTCCGTTAGGCCCGGTTCATCCATACAAAGGATGCGCACTGCATACATACTTGTGCCTGATCGATGTCCATCTCGTATCGGCACAACGCGCTCGTTGCACTTAAGGGTCCGTCCTTAACTAGTGCGGTGTAACTAACGTGCGCACGCTTGAGCATGATCATGCGCTTGACTAGTGGTCCTTTACTATGTCAATCCGCTGCTTCAAGCGCGTATGCCCTTCCTGGGTCATGTTTGAGTCAAAGTCCGTTATGTCCCGTGTCGCAGCCAAAACCTAGGCGCTGACATCCAATCAAGCACTAGAGGTTTACGTACCAAGTGATCGAGACACAATGCGCCTAACGCCAGGTGTCACGGTCCTAGGAATTAGGAGCCATGCGGCACGCGTTGTTCACGAAGGACAACGCGCAAGCCCGCGCTATAGATCACTTTGAGCGCACAACAGTCTAAGAAGTTCGGACCTTCCGGGACGTCGGGTGTGCGAAGGTGGCGCTGCAACTCCCACTCAAGTGCACGACAAACAATCACACATGAACACAAAGCTTGAAAAGAAGGCAGTTTGTATTCATTAACAAAGCATACAATGGATATGAGGTTTACAAGTTGAGTGGAGTCTCCCCCATATATATACAAAACAGGACTCTATACCCCTGACAGGAGGAAACATCAGGGGGGTTTCTGCAATCATACACCCCTGTTTTTGAGAAAGACAAAAGATAAAAAGAAACTAAAAATTTCGTAAGCTACTATATACATAAGGCTATCCAAGGAACCACGGGGACGACGTGCAAGACGCCCCATCAAATCAAACAAAAATAAGAAAAACCGCCAGTGTCACGGACCCTGAGGCAGGCCCTGGGCCCGCACTGGGACGCGCGCAGGGGCGTGTGCACGGGCCCAGGGACTCGCACTGGGGCACGACCCGGGCGCGCACACAGGCCCAGGGACGCTCACTGGGGCACAACCTGGGCCGCGCACCTGGACGCGCGCACTGGCATGCGACCTCGCGCAGGGGCCTCAACGCACCTTGCAACTTGTCAAGGGGTCGCGGACACTGGGCAAGCCTAGGACCATGACACCAGGCATCACCCTGCGCGCAACATCCCAATGTCAAGGGTCTTACAAACCTCCCCCACCAAAAGAACCTAACGTCCTCGGCAAGAAGTGTAAATACCCCAAGAAACCAACTTATGCCATCCGTTGCCTTAGTCATTCATGGCCACCAGCGACATCCCATTCCAATCATGCTTAACACCAGACCAAGGTTTATGCGCACCAACTAGGCTAACACAAGTTCTCATGCACACAATTAGGTGCTTAGACGTAGTCTCGTTCGTCTTTTAATCTTAACACATATTAGATTACATACTAGTCTGTTAGTTGTACCATTAAAAATTCATTCGTTTCAAGGCTCATTTCAGTATAGGGTGCATTCAAGTCCCACTAGGTGCACCGCTAACCACACATCCGATAGTCCATCAAAGCATGTATAATCAACCATATATACAGCACATAAAATCATGATAAACGATCATCAAAACAACATAAACGAAAGCCATCGAAATGAAAATTACATCCAAAACCTCCAAAACAACGGAGCCCAACAACAAAACATAAACATAAAGATAAAACATTGACAAAAACAGAAGCCCACCAACCTGCCTGGATGACCAACAACCCATGCACAGTAGCGGATCTATGTGTCGAGTACCGGGGTGCATGGACACCGCAGCTGTATCCCCTGACCTTTATATAATTAAGGGGACGCGTATACAATATTTCAATTTTACTTATATTTAAATAGCTGTGGCCCCGCATCAAAAGTTTCATGCTAGCCCAGTGGGTGGCTTGTCTTGCTCTTGCTCTTAGTCTTAGGTCGCTAGTTCGAAACCAAGCGACAGCATATCCCCAAGTGTTTTTCTCAATTTTTTCATTAGCAATTGATCCCTTACTCTTTCCTAACAATTACGAAAGGGCATCTCCATATTCTTTTAATTAATACATAGCTTTCATCATCTTCTTCTTATATTTATATGATATTATATGTTATATATTCATATCTTGGATTTTAAAAATTAATTAATTATATATGTTATGTTATTATATGATAAAATGCCTTGTATTTTTCCTATTGTCAATATAGTTGTACTTTACTGTTTATGTTTAATATATGTGATAGAAACATCTAATCTATAAAAGACAAATAATTTTATATCACTTGATTTTATAATGTAATAGTTTTTTATCTTGATTTTGGATATACATATTAGACATCTAAATTTGTTAATTTAATCTTTTTTTTAACAATTTAAGAAATATTTGATAAAATAAAAAGTAAGGAGATCAAAACAATTTTAAGTAATAATTCAAGAAGCGTCTTTAATTAAATTAGAAAATGGAGGGTCACACTGATCTCGACAAATAGTTTAGGGGGTACTTTGATTAAATTAAAAGTTCGTGGTTTTTATTAACCGAGACAATGCCCAGATCATTCACCTTTTGTTTTTACCGATAGTATGGGATATGTTTAGTATTTGTTCTATTATATTATGGACCCCGCATAGCTCAAATCCAGCATCCGTCACTGCCCGCGCATCATCTAGAAAATGTTTTGTCCATCAGCTGCAGTGAATTCATCCTCACATAGGATGGAGATGGCTCATGATCCTCATCCTCCTCACTATCCCGCTGAACAATAGCACTTAAAGGTTGTTTGTTAGGGCAATTCTGTGCAAATTGAGGGCCATTACATATGAAACAAGCAACTGACTTAGGACCCTTCCCCTTGTCATTCCCATCTGTTTTTGCGAAAATTTTAATGTTATTAGGTTTAGTTGTAAGACCCTTACCATTTTTAAAGGACTTAAAGCCAATTTTCTTTCCTTTCTTAAAGTGGTCCTTCCTACTAAAGTCATGACCAACATTAACATCCATTAAGGATTCAACCGCAACCAAAGCAGAGGCAAGGTCTTGGACCTTTTGACGCCTCAACTCTAGCTGAGCCTACGGTTTAAGACAACAACAACAACAACAAAAAACCCAGTGCCTCCAAGGGCTCCCGCAAAAGCAGGGTCTGAGGGTGTAGATGTACGCAGCCTTTCCCCCTTCAGGGGGCTACCCTAAAGAGAGGCTATTTCCAAGGACCCCCAACCTGAGAAGCTGGTCCGCAGCATAGAGCATGTGACCTGGCAGCAGGAGAGCATCAAAGCATGAGTCGGACAAAACACACGGCGAGCAAAACAACAAAGTCAAAGCAAGCCACATAAAGTAGAAATCAAAAGATAAGTAGGCAAGTAGCAGCTCATGAGAACAAGTACACAACCTGATTGCGCCAAGAGGATGTCAAGGCCTAGCACTAGTAAGCTACACTACCCTACTCCAACTGCAGCATCGATTATCCCTATGCTATGGGGCCCTATCTAAGGCCATCTCCTCCTGAAGGTTTAGGTGGGTGAGGTCTTGTCGGATCGTCTCCAGCCATCTCTTCGTTGACCTGTCTCTTCCTATCCTGCCCAGTGTAGTAAGGGGCTGGTCGCATCTCCTTACTGGATCGTTGTCCGGTCTCCTTCTAACATGTCCGAACCACCTCAAACATTGCTCCCTCAATTTATCTTCAATGGAGGCTACGCCCAATTTGCCTCTTATGATGTCGTTTCTGATCCTATCCTTCCTTGTGTATCCGCACATCCACCTCAGCATTCGCATCTCCGCCACCTTTATCTTCTGTGCGTGCTATTGTTTCATCGCCCTGCACTCCGCCCCATACGTCATGGCTGGCCTCACAACAGTCTTATAGTATCTTCCCTTTAGCTTCAGGGGGAACTTTCTATCACAAAGACCGCAGAGGCCATCCTCCACTTATGCCATCCCGCTTTAATCCTGCTATTTACACCCTCGTCAACTTCGCCGTTACGCTGTATCATGGACCCCAAGTACCTGAAGCTTTCCTTCTTCGATATGGCCTCAGATCCAATCTTGACATCTTCTCGGCTAGGCGTAGTGAAGGGATCGAGTTTGAGTTTCATGTGCTCGGTCTTGGCTCTGCTTAGTCGTAAACCCTTCGACTCTAGTACCCCTCTCCACAGTTCCAGCTTCTCATTTACCTCTTCCCGCGACTTCCCCACCAACACTATGTCATCAGCAAAAAGCATGCACCAAGGTACACATCCCTGGATGTGCCTAGTGAGCTCGTCCATAACCAGAATAAACAAATAGGGGCTCAAAGCAGACCCTTTGTATACCCCTACTGTTATTGGGAAAGCGTCTGTCTCCCCGTCTCTATACCCACCATAGTCTGTGACTCCTCATACATGTCTCTAATGGCTCGGATGTATGGCACGGGGATGCCTTTCCTGTCCAAAACTCTCCAAAGGACCTCCCTTGGCATTCTATCATATGCCTTCTCTAAATCAATGAAAACCATGTGAAGGTCATTTTGTCTCTCCCTGTGTTGCTCTATCGTTCGCCTTATGATGTGGATGGTTTCTATTGTTGATCTACGGTTTAAGACCCAAAATGAAATTAAACAATTTGTACTCATCTGTCATATCTTTAATTACTAAATTACAAAACTAAGAGAATTAACATACTCACGAACAGAAACATGTTGTTTGAGTTCCTTCGAGGACTCATGGGCCAACCAAGAAGCATTACTTGGGAAGAGCTGTTCATGAAGCTCTTTCTTTAAGGTGTCCCATGAACTGGTCCCAGCACGTCCAGCAGCACGGCCCTCCGGCACACGAGTTCTCCACCACAACTTAGCATCACCCATCAAGTGCATGGACGTAAGGACAACCTTGTCTTCCTCATGGACATGGGCAGCCATAAAATACTGTTCCTTGTCCCAAAGAAAGTTCTCCAAGGTCTTGGCATCACGTTCACCCCAAAAGGTCTTCGGAGTAGAACTTTAATACCATGCTTGTCAAGGCTAGAAGTACCTGCATCAAGTGTCTTACGCAGCACCAAAATTTCTTTTTGTAAACTTTCCACTGCAAGGATGGAAGTTAAACCAACATGAGGCACATTCGGAGAACTACTTCCGACACCGTTAGGACCCAACCTACGAAACACATCAGTGGGGGAGTAGGGGCTGGAGACGAGGTTCATTGGGTAGCAACTAAGGACTCAATCATCTCCTTAAGGGACCCAATTTCACTAGACAAAGACTTCATCGCATCCAAAATCGTTCATGGAGGAAGGTCATCAACGTTATACTCAGACCCTAAGATTTCCTCAATTTGGTTTAAATGTTCATTAGTTTTAAGGCATTTTCCTGGTTCTTGCTGATTTTGAGACATGGTGACAACTAGCCAACACAACAATTTAGGCAACCAACATCAAAAGTACTCACACAATAACTAGACTCACGCAGCCCACACAAAATCTCAATCAAGGGGGTCAAAATTAACAGAGCGCACACAACAACAAGCACTCACAAGCAGAACTTCACACAATTCAGGGCAAAATCACACGCAACCCATCAGGCACAACACGAAAAACGCACAACAGGGACAAACCCACAACTTCGCAGTCAAGCACAACCACACTTTACACTAGGGGCAGCCCTCAAGTACCAGCCAAGGCCACAATTCAAAAATTAGATCTCGACTAGAGTTTTGAAATAAAAATTCGAATACAAGGGGCAAATCTTATTCAAGACTCAGCCCCGAATGCAACAGCATGCACGCATTGGATAGCAACCTAAACAAGGACTGGACAACAAGGTTCATGCAACCTGGCTCTGATACCACAAATGTCACAGATATTTTATTTGACTACCTGTGATGGCAGTGAGGTTACGCGTCACTCAGCCTAAACACACGAAAGCATACACAAGCACAGCGGAATTTGAACATAAACGAGCATAGACACGAGTAATGAAACACAAGACACTAGGGACGACTTTTATTACTTGAGCACTCTTTGAACTCCAATGGAAAACCCTCAAAGCATACTTAAATTCGTATACAAGACTCACTCTTTGCCAAAGGACTAAGTACAAAAGCGAATGGCCCCAAAATCTGCCCAACCAGCCTTATTTATAGAAGCTCCAACGGTTATCCCATGTTCCGACAAAGGTGTAACTGCTTGGGACACCTAGCAACACCTTATACTAGCCAGTTTCTCCACTTCCTAGAGAGGCGCCTCTTCAAGGGGGCTGTTACTGGGTCAAATCCCAGTCAACACAAGCCCCTTGCTGCTTTTCCCGCCCAAAGGAGCGGTTACCGATCAAAAGCATGCCAAAGATGCCAGTTCAAATTTCCCTCCAATTGTGCTGCAGTTACTTGGTCAAGATTTGGTCAAGTCATACTTCCGGACAAGGGTCCTCCTTCAAAGATTCCACGTCCCATGCTCAATAACCGTCAAGTCACGTGACCCACATATGCCAAGCACCATTCCGTATGCGCAAGGCTTCCCGAGTGTTTGTGTGTCTCGGAGCTAACGAGCGCTGCGTTGCATGCACCCAGCACTGTGCCCAGACAAAGCTCGCGCATGGCTCCCCAGGGTCGCGCACGCTGTCAGCGCCACACCCGCAGCGCCCAGCACTAGCTGCTTTGTGTGTGCGCTGCAGGGCGCACCAGGTGCATATGCTTGCGCATCCCATTAGCGTCGCAGTGCATGCCATGTGCATCCATGAGCCCAGCTGCGCACTTGCGTAGCGCACCTTGACATCTAGCGCACCCAACGCCTGACTCCTGGTGCGCGCGCCTGGGCGCATTGCCTGTGCACTGCATGTTGGTGCCGCGCCTTGCTTGCACAAGCCTTAGACCCATCCGTTGGTCAAGGCCTAAAGCTAAGAGTGTCCGTTCACCCACTCCTAAGTTAAAGTCAACGCTCTAGCACACTCAAGGTCCGTCTTGAGTTGGTGCCATATTGCGTCTAGGTGAAGATCCATTGTCACGCTAGCACAGCGAATCTTATCTTGTGCGCTTGGACTAAGCTTTTCATTCCTTGTCCTTGCTTGTGCACGTAATGCGCCTGACCCGCATCTCGTGCATCAGGTTAGCGCAATGCAACAAGCGCATGGCCCTCGATCCGTCGATGTCATGCTCAGGCTCATTTCCGTTAGGCCCGGTTCATTCATACAAAGGATGCGCACCGTGTATACACTTGCGCCTGATCGATGTCTGTCTCGTATCGGCACAACGCGTGCTTGTCTTTGCTTGTGCACATACTGTGCCTAACCTACGCGCATTAGGTCAGCACAGTGCAACAAGCGCATGACCCTCGGTCCGTCAATGTCATGCTCGGGCTCATTTCTGTTAGGCCCGGTTCATCCATACAAAGGATGCGCACTGCGTATATATTTGTGCCTGATCGATGTCCTTCTCGTATCAGCACAATGCGTGCATTGCACTTAGTCAAGAGTTTGTCCTTAACTAGTGCGGCGCAACTAACGTGCGCCCGCTATGATCATACGCTTGACTAGTGGTCCTTTACTATGTCAATGTGCTGCTTCATACGTGTATGCCCTCCCTGGGTCATGCTTGGGTCAAGGTCTGTTATGTCCCATGTTGCAGCCAGAACCTAGGCGCTAACATCCAATCAAGCACTAGAAGTTTGCGCACCAAGTAACTATGTCAACGCAATGATCGAGACACGATGCACCTAACGCCAGGTATCACCCTGCACGCAGCATCCCAATGTCAAGGGTCTTACACTAAGTCACACTAGCATAATTATTAAGAGATTCAACGTTCAGTAAAAACTCTCTACATATAATTTAAAAATATTGAGCAGCAAGCTATAATCACTTATAAGAGTCTAATTGCATTTCAGAATTTGGACGACAAGCAAAAATGTTAGCTGAACATAGCCCTAAAATCAAATCGCAGTTCATGTTCATGGTGTTGGAGATGTGGAGTCATGTGGACATTAGTAAAAGTCAAAACAAACAAGTTCGAGGGTAAATACATTTCTTTGAAGCCTTTTGATTGCAAAATTTTGGATGTACAGTCATACAATCATAAATTTAATACCTCTTTGATAAGACATATAAAAGACATTTAGAAGTATATTTTTCATAAATAATATAAATTATATGCATTTTTTTGATTGAAATATACAACAACAACAAACCCAGTGCCTCCCACGGCTCCTGCCTAAGCAGGGTCTGGGAGGGGTAGATGTACGCAGCCTTCCCCCTTCAAGGGGCTACCCTGAAGAGAGGCTGTTTCCGAGGACCTCCAACCTGAGAAGCAGGTCCGCCGCATTGAGCATGTGACCTTTTTGATTGAAATATAAATTATAAATTATATGTATTATAAAGACGAAAACAAAGTACTATCACATAGCAGTAAATACAATAATAACTCAAAATTTATTACATTATGGACGTTACATTGCGCAACAGCCATGAGTACATGCATGAAACAATGTATGTTTGCAAAATGTTAGGGGCCTATTAAAAAATACAAAACAATTTTCATTTTCCATATCCAGTTTTCCTTTTCCATTTTCCATCAGAAAACACATTTAGGACTAGGAAATTGGTAATAGCTTTCAAATATAGAAAAATAGAAAAGTTGTTCAAGTTAGGATATTCTCTTTGAGTTTTCCTATCATTTTGTTTTCTCGTTTTTTGACAAAAGATTACAAGCAGTAGTAACACCTATAAAACCAAAAACCCAATCATTTGATCTGAAACCAATCCAATCAAATAGAGTAACCAATCCAAAACTGACATGTTCAAGTATATCCAACTCATGAAAATTCGGATATCGGTTCGGTATAAATACTTCTTTTGGAGCTTTTTGGTGTTACAAATTCGGATATCGAAGATTGTCCACTAGATATTGATTTAAAAGTCAAATAAGTATGAGACAGTGGAATACATGGCGCATTTGGAAAGCAAAATGCCACTCACCCAATTTGTCTACCCAATTTGGTTACCTAATGACGAGGCAACAGATAGTTGGAAAATAAAAATAATATCAAATAACTATTTTTCTATAAGCTACTAAATTTATGCCATAAACAGCCACATACATAATTAAGTATATAAATTGTGTATAAGTAGGATTGCTCCATAAACACAGGTAGGAATAGTTGGGGAAACAGTTTTAAACTATTTTAAACTATATTCCAACCTTTCAATAGAAATTGGAAAAATGTTCCCAACATTCCCAAATCGGGACTTTTCAATACCTTATTTAGTTTTCCATTTTCCGTGGAAGATTTTTCAAGAAAATGAAAAATTCTCTGTCCATAAACAAGTCCTAGCTCTTTCTACGTAGAACAGCAAGCACACAGAATTTTTCCATTCATGTGGCCTAAGTACATATCAGTCAGAAATCGCACTGTAAGTGGCACAAAACATAATACAAGATTTTCCATTCTTCATCTACCCTAAACACAAAGCAAAGGAAAGGAAGACGATCAAACTGTAAAATGCTTCTAAAGATAAGACAGATAAAAGCTCTTAGTTCTCCATTGCCGTTTCAGTTAAAAAATTGCCAATCTACAAACTAGCCATCGACTAAAGACGAAATCACCATGACACTCTTACCAACAGAATGAACAAATCACCATACAATAGCGAGTTACAGACCAACCCTAATGCATCTCGCCAGAAGAGCATATTTATTTGATTGCATTATTTACCGAAGGCATTAATGACAAGAATAATAGCAATATCAAAATCAGCAATTACTCATCATGCATGCTTAGAAGGCACAGCTTTTTAATGATTCTCAAGAACCATACCACATATATGCCAGAAATAGATTGCAAATAACACAAACACGGTTCATATAATCCATAGAACTGAGGACTCGCAATCACCAAAAGAGAATCTTTGCAGAAATGTCACCCAAGCACCCAATGAATACTTCTCTTGCTATAATTGTCCTTTGCTCTATACTCTACCAAAAATTGTTGTCAACTCCACACAGAAAATTTGAATGCCAAGGAACCAAGTGTAACTTAGGAATGAAACTGTTGACTATTGGCACTTCAGTTTAACGGAGGACATTTTCAAAAGGCATACCTAAAAGAAAAAAAAAAGGCTTTTAAATCATTATTGAGAAGCGCTGAGTAATATCCATAGTATGAATATACGGAGTTAATAAAGGGAGAGTGTAGGAAATTAAAAGTAAATTGATCATAATATGAAAAAAGGACATGAAAGTTAAGGAAGATCTCAAAATGGAAAATGAGACAATTCCCTCAGGAGGAAGAAGTGACCCAACAGATGTAACATGCACAACAGAAAGTACGACAAATTAACTAGCTAAACAGGAGTACCTCAAAAAAATCATAGAAAGAACACTATATTTTCTGAATGTTCATAGGTTGAGCACTTTAAGCAAGTTCATATGGTTGAATTTCACCTTAAATTCCTTATGGAACTCATAAATGACCAACAAAGTACATTCGTAAAAGTAGCAGAACGCATGCCTCCTGGTCATCATAGGTTTTGTCTAGGAAGCATGGATACGGATAGAGATAAGAGATACGACATGATAGCAACACGCCAATACGTGATTTTCCAAAAACCTAGGATATGACACCTTGAGGACACGCTCCTTCAAAATTATATAGTCCATATAATTGATTTTAAAAAATGAGTTTTCATCAAATTAACAATCAATCATTGTTTATATATTGGAATCACTCAATTGGAAAGCACAATACCATCAAAATAAATAAATAAAGTGACATTTTAGAGTCAGACAAAAAAAAATAAAAAGCAAGAACTTCATTTGCTTTATTTCTCTGCCAAACCCCTATTTTTCCCTCTCTTATACCTGTTTCTCTCTCTCTCTCTCTCTCTCTCTCAATTTCTAATTGCCCCGCCTATATTTCCCACCCAAACCCCTCATTGTGTTCAAATTACATAGAATAAACTATTATTAATTTATTTCTCTGCCAAACACAGCTGTAAAACTACTAATTTATTATAACATTAGTTTTTTTTAATTTAATATAAATATAATCATATTTAAATGTGTACAATATAATTAACCTATTTAATATACACTCTAAACGTATCGGAAACGTGCCAGATGCGTGTCGGAAATTCAAAATTTAAGAAAAAAATCCGATGCTTTTTTCACGTATTGGAAACATATCGGAGTCGGATATTTTGGCCAAAAAAAGTATTGGTGCTTCCTAGGGTTTTGTTTTACTAATCAGTAAGCTTCAGGGAGGTTTAGAATTTACGCATTAGTTTCGCTCACATTAATAACAGGAAAAACTACAGCCCTATTCACAAGAATATCAACAAAAGAAAATGCATCAAGGAAATCAGATAGACAACAAGAATTCAAACCTTAAGGGTCATATAGTCACGACTTAATATGTATCTGCCATCTCTAGCGAATTTAATATCGGAAATTGAGGCGATTATCTCTGTGAAAAAGGATCTTGAACCCACTGCCTCCTGTTCCTCGAACCTGCACGTGCAGATTGTCATGTGCACTTTCATGGTGTATTTCCGCAAACCACATTCCCCTTGCTTTTTCTTGTTCTCTAAAGCAGATGTATCAATGAGCAAAGAAGAAAATACAAAACCACTTACAATTTGGCATGTGTATCACACAATGCTGACTGCCGCAAATCAATGAGACGGATAGATCCTTTTGAACTACTGTAAGCTAATATATTACAATGGGTTGGGTGAAACTCAGCTGACGTAATAACCTCTGTGGAGACACATCAAAGGTGAGATGTATAGTTAAAACAGAGAAGCATAAAAAAAAAGGAAGAAAGCATTTATAGGAACAAAATATTAAGAAAGACACACAAAGAAAAGGGGACGCCTACCATAGTGCATGTGCAATATAAGTTAGTAGACACTATGAAGACCAAACCTCATGTTTTTCCCACGAGGAGGGCAGGGGGGGAATTATTTACTGTTAGCTTATCACAGACTCACTATTTACAAGTCATTTCTTTGAACAGTCCAAGTAGAAACGATGCTCATCATGTGAAACATGTGGCTGGATTAGGCATGTTGGTAAAGAAGAGAAAAGAAGAGAAAACACCATACCAGTTAAATCCTCCATATTTTGTGGCTTCACATCAACAATATTGAAACTCTGATTACTAATGTCTAAGTTCCAAAGATTTATACGCAGGTCATCAGCAGATATAAAAGTTTCTCCATCGCTGAAAGGAAACACGGAAACGCATGTTACCAAATTAATAAAAAACATGCAAAACATTTGATAATACCATGCAGTAAAATGATTCTCGTCCTCCAAGAATTCAATCATGATATACAATTGTACAAAGTGGACTAAAAAGAAATGTCTTCACCAATGAATCTGTTTCAACTACTCCTTATCAAAAGGAGAACTCATATGGTCCTTTATATGTCAAAATAAATGCAGCAAAAGAGAGACAGGACATATTGTCACCAAGCCAAACTGAATCATATAATGACGGTTCTTTTATGGGTTCATAGAATCAACTCGCAGATTGTTATCCCATTGCTGCTGCAGTCACTACGTCACAAAAGGATGCCTCCGTGAGTCATGACATTGCATAACAGGTTGCAACTCTAACTTGAAATGCTACAGAACTTATCCACTAATGTAAGCACTATGATGTATACAATTAGATGTATGAATTCACCTATTATTTGATATAGAGTTGATATGATAATCATGAGCATGAGCATATACTCGCCGACATCTAGCCAGAAGGTTGGTCTCATGGCTTGTAACCTACAAATAGATGAAACAGGTGTTAATGCCACCGAAACCTCAGGATTATTTATTGGGAACGCAAGGCTGGGAGGGGAGGATAGAAGAAAAGCAGACAAGTCCAGCCCCACCGCAACTATGAAAAATTTAATTACGTTTCTACCATTCTAAGAAACAATGCTGAACAGACTAATACTTGCATTTTTGATAAGGTTATAGGTTCTAAAGTAAGCAACCAATCATGACCACATGTAAAGGTTTCTAGCAATGTTTAGCCAAGAAGGTAGTATCATAGCCCTTTTATTACCGACTGGTGTTTCATTAGAGAAGTGAAAAACTGATCACATAACTTAGTTGGATTTGCACCATTTTCTTCCCACCGATAATCGGCATTTCAACCAGCTAGGTACCCTCAACATGGGGTGCTCGCAAGAGGCATAATCCACCAAAAATGCATTTGTCCTCATTGACCTCAATTATGAAAAACAGGAAGACGTGAACAATGTCACACTGGCTATCGATGGGACAAAATGTTCCATTACCACCATGATGCAACATTGTCCATGCTAACTTTGGCATACATGGCATTAGGTAACAAATCTGCAGAAAAAAAAATTTCTGCATTTCGCAACTACAGCAATCGCATAACAGAGAGGTAAACAGCAAGTTCCTGGAAAAGAAGGGATATATAACGTTTCCTCTTATTATTTCTTCTGTGTCTTTTTCTCTTTTTTTTCCCTTTACTTTTCTTGGGGGAGCGGGGGCAGGGGGAGGACAAGGAATCATATTAATCTTACTGAAATAGTAGATTAGGCAGCGTACTACTACCACTGGTAAACGCAGAGATGTAGCTCCCCCTGGTGGGAATGAGAAGTCAATGCTTGAAGAACTGTGTGGTCCGTCTGCATATCCTCCATTATCAATGGGACTGGCTGCAGCACTTGAACTGGCAACATAACCATTCCCTGCAACTCTTGAAGGGTCAGCATTCATGTCACCGATCTTCTTAACCTTCTTTTCTTGGACCTGTTAAAACCCCAATAAGAAGCAAACAAATCAATGACAGACAACATAAACAATGCAACAAAAGGAATAAGACACATAACACTGTGGAACTCCCCACAGGTATTACTTGAAAAGCCACATTAGAAGTATGAAATAAATAAGTGCAATAATCTGATGATGAAAAGCATTAATTCATGAATGCCTCAATTCAATACATTAGGGAAAAATTTGGCAATATAACCACCATAATATATTGCACTAGCCACACATTCAAAGCTACCATTATTGTACAATATTAGCATAGAGTTCCACCCACATAACACCAATATTGAAGGCCCGCGCTATCAGCAGTTAGCACTTATGAAATTGTTCACTTCTACAAGTATGACATGGAAAGTAGGTCATACATCAAAGTTCTAAATAGAAGAACATTGTAAATCAAAAAATGTGGATCCAAAGGCACAACAGTCATCATTATATAAAGGTTTTGTGATGCAATGTAGACAAGATTGCATTAAACTCCAGCAAAAGGCAAATTCCATCTCATCCACACTGAAAAAATGCAAATTACTAGAAGGGTTGAGATATGCGCTTGAAAGGTTTGATTTAGAAAGAAGTGGCTAAAGGACATTAACGGACCTATGTTCCTCTTAGGCTTGCCAATGAAAACTTGGGCTAGGGGTAGATACTAGCACAACGGTATTCCCTAGCACCACTTAACTACAGGGGAAAAAAAAGATTTTCACAACTTGTGCCATGTTTTCATTCTGTCGAGAAGGTAGAACTTCCAATGCAGCCTGAGCAACCATGTTTGACACCCTCAAGAAAACATGCCCGAAATTTTAATATTACAGAAATCTACTCTCCTTTTGTTAATTTACAATGCTCGTAAGATGGAGCTTCACCTTTTAATGGACAGCAAGGTGTTAATTTTGAACAACTAGTTTCATATCCTTTCTATTGATTGTTTGGCTAGTTGCTGAAATAGCATAATAATAATAATAATAATAATAGTAATAGTAATAACAACAACAATATCAATAACAATAACTCATTATAGAAATGTATTATCTACTTTTTACCATCCTACTTACAAGATCCAAGTCCACAGTTATTTAAGAAGACCCTATCAGTCACAATCGATTCCATCGGAAGATAATGAGTCAGCATGTAAATCCACACTGCAAGCACTACAGAGGCTATTTTTGCATAGCAAAGAAGGAATAAGGAGGAAAAACTAACCAAACAGATATTTATACCTTCCAAAACTTAATTGTTTTGTCATTTGTAGACAAAAGAAACAATGCGCCATTAGCTGTTTGGCACCATCTGATCTTGTTGATCTTCTCCGCTATTTCCAAACTCTTGAGATAGTCAAACTGATTTCAGAGACAGCCAAGCACCACATTAGTACCAATAGTGATAATTGACCATAGATTGAGGAACTGAGCAAAGGACTTCTGGGATTATGAAAGTACCTCAGGCTCATGGCTTTGAAACTCTGTCTTATAACGGAACTCTGGATGCCTACTAATTGGGTAGTCCATCATCTCCAAGTCCCTTCTGCTTTGGACATACTGCATGATGACATATGAAGACAAGTATGAGTATGAATATTACAGGCGATTCCATAAAAAAAGAAATGCAGAAGAACTCACGTCCTTTGTATCTGTCCTCTCAAATAAGACCACTCTGCCCCCACGGTCGCCAGTAGCTAGATGGTCTCCAGTCTTATCAAACTCAATAGCTGAAATTATATCAACTGCATATTTTCGGAACAAACTAATTAGCAAGTGTCACATAACACAAAATTTAAACCATGGCCTAAAAGCAATACATATATTTTGAAATAATATATTTAGTAATACAGGTTCTCTATACAATCTGGGATGTGATGAGATCCAAGGATTAGATACAAGTAAACTTATGATAACAACAACAACAACAACAACAATCCCAGTGCCTCAAAGGGCTCCCGCATAAGCAGGGTCTGGGGGGGTAGATGCACGCAGCCTTCCCCTTTCGGGAGCTACCCGGAAGGGAGGCTGTTTCCGCGGACCCCCAGCCTAAGACTGCACAAGTAAACTTATGATAGACAACAATAATTGAATTCATGCAGTGTATCATAAGTTTGCGCTTTGTTACTCAAGCATTGTATTTTTATGCTATCTATTTCCTTTCTCTGCGGCTGTTGATCTATCTTTGACATCTACCTTACTCATAGCTGTGCCAGTGCATAAGGAATCTCGGTAGTATCTTTTTATTGGATCGCCAAAGAAAAAGGGCACTGATAGACTGTGAAGATGGGCGTCTATTGTCACATGGATTAACTGGTTGGCTGCATGCTGATACATCTACTGTCTCAAATATCTGACTGCCGGTATTTGATGCTATCACTTATCAATGCACCAAGACTCTTGCAGTATGGTATAATACCTATCTGGTGTTGCTAAAGCACCAATACTCGTCATACATGTTTAAAACATCTTACTACTATTGATTCCTCTGCAGGAAATGAGAAAAGTTGTTATAGGTATCTCTAGTTAGATGTATACTTCCACTTCCAAACTTTCCAAAATGCCAAAAATCACAACAGTTTGATATTCCCAGATGAAGTCGTGGTCCTTTGGAAAATCAAACAAATAGATTCAAATATCTTCCAACATTAAAGCTCTTTAACTTTTGGATAAAGTCAAATCAAATCACAAACACTAAATAGAGGCCTTAGTCTGCCATCAGGCCAAATGCATCCATTTATTAGATCAACAGTTTCTAAAAGGAACATACCCAGTGCCTCAAGGGCTCCCGACTACGCAGGGTCTGGGGGGGGCGGATGTACGCAGCCTTCCCCCTTCAGGGTGTTAACCTTTAGATCAACAGTTTCTAAAATACAATATGCCAATTTCGAAAATGAGAAAATATTAGGAAATGCTAGGCACCGCTTCGCTAGGAGTTAGAACATAGTGTCAACAAAATTATAATGCAAGACCCATCCATGATCTGCAAGTTTAGCATCCAAATACACATCGACAGCTGAGAACATATATCAGTTCAGTTTCCACATTACACTCTTTATCCATGTTAAAAAAATAGGCAACATAACAAGATGTTGTACATTCTCCCATACAACAACAACAAACCCAGTGCCTCAAAGGCTCCTGCATATACAGGATCGCGGGGGAAGGAGAGGGGGGGTAAACAGCCTTAACCCTTCAGGGTACTACCCTAAAGAGAGGCTGTGTTCGAGGACCCCCAACTTAAAAAGCAAAAATCATAAGAGCATAAAAGCATAAAAACAACAGCACAAAGAAAGTATAAAGCAGCAATATGCTATAAAGCAACAAAATAACAGGCAGCCAACACACAGCAATAGCAAATATAATCACACAATCATATATACAAGGCTAAGAGTGCTAGTACTAGCTTAGTTGTGCTCCTCTATACTAAACAACTATATCGGCTCCGCCTATGCTAACCCTCCACTCAACTCTATTTAGAGCCATCTCTTCATTTAGGTTGAGGTGGATGAAGTCAGGTCGAATCGTCTCCATCCAACTCTTCTTTGGCCTGCCTCTCCCTCTCCTCCTGTTTGTAATATGGAGTTGTTCGCATCTCCTGACAGGGGTAGTGGTCGGTCTCTTCCTAACATGTCCAAACCACCACAAACATTGCTCCCTCAACTTATTCTCAATTGGGGCCATGCCCAGTTTGCTTCTTATAACATTATTTCTGATCTTATCCATCTTTGTGTATCCATACATCTATCGCAACATCCTCACCTCTAACACCTTCAACATCTGCGTATGATGCCGTTTAACTAGCCAACACTCCGCACAGAATGACATAGCCAATTTCACTACCGACTTATAGTATTTTCCCTTTCACTGTAACGGGAACTTTCTATTGCATAGTACCACAGTGGCCTCCTCCATTTATGCCAGCCTACTTACTCCTATGTAGATAACAATTATGAAGATCCTACTTCTAGTCTACATGGAGAACATTAATCCCATCATTCCTATCTATAAGGCAAACACGCACACTCGTGAGAGATATAGAGAGAGCTTGAGACCTCATCACTTAAACAAACATTTGCTGGACGAGCTTCATCTGTATACACTAGCTATCAGTTCATCTCCTTATAAATCTCACTTGGTTGCCAAGTACGCTTAGCTTGCCTTCACATAAGTATAACGCCACTAATCTTGAAGTGTTGGCCCTAGCTCGAAGGAGACTTCACAAGACTTGAGCTTTTGCACAGCTTCCTATTATTCCCAATTAAATGAAAGCTAACGTGCTATCAATCAACGCGATGAGAAAGGACAAAAAATTAATGCTAGCATTTGTCAAGGAATCAACCGTCCCAAAGCCTTAAGTTGATGGTTGAAGACACAGGATTAGCTTTATACTTTAACATGCGCCCTCACGCAAAATCCGTTGGGCTTAAAATGTGAATATTGCATAAGCTCGCCTCATAACTTGTGCTTAAATTATATTAATATCGGGGGAGGGGGGTTTGAACCTACAACCTATTGGTCAACAAGGTTCTAATACCATGACAATAAACAACCTTTACCAAAAACATAAACTGATGGATGAAGCAATGTATAAAAAGGCACAAGGCGCACTGAGGCGATAGAGGGTCCTAGCGCCTAGGAGCAAGGCGCAAGGCAAAGGCGCGGGCCTTAGCGAAGTGAGGCACACAGTTCCGTAATTTGCATTCATATTCTATATTTATAAACATTTTACGAAAATAAGCTATAAAATCAATTAATTATGTAATATAACAACTCTAGTTAAAAATCTATATAGTGCTTAAGAAAAATACTGCTAAAAGATTTTGATATTCATCAAAATGCGTTGTGTTATGTATATCAATAAAAGCTTTTTTACAACAACAACAACAGGCCTAGTGCCTCAAGGGCTCCCGCATAAGCAGGGTCTCGGAGGGGTAAGATGTACGCAGCCTTACCCCTTCAGGGTGATACCCTTACGAGAGGCTGTTTCCAAGGACCCCCAACATACAAAAATTGTAAATATGTCAACATAAGCTTTTTTACAAAAATTATGTAATATAACAAAAACCCTCATAGTATAATAATATATTAAATTTAAAGCAAAATATACCCAAAAAAAAAAGGCGCGCCTCGGCGGCCCTCACCGAAGTCGCCTTGCCTGAGGCTTGTGAGGCGAGGGAGCTGCGCCTCAACGCCTGGGCATGTCTTAGTCGCGCCTTTTTATACACTGGGATGAAAGCACCAAAGTGGTTTAAACTTTAACTCTAGAAAGTAACAATTCTAATCTAGGAATAGTACCTCCATCATATCGGTTAACAATCAATCAATGGATCCAACCAACAATTTCCACATCCTATCACATTCTAAACTTCTTAACTTAAAGTGCAAAGCTGAAAATTAGGATAACATTCAAAGTAACCTCTTGAACTATTGGTAAAATCAACACCCCCCCCCCCCCCCCCCCCCCCCCCCCCCTTCTCCTCCTCTTGAGCTTTTAACTTCATCTAACTCATCCCTTGAACAATTGGTCAAAATTAATGAAACCTCCCAAGAGTTTAGGGGGTCTCAAAGCAATTGGAAGGAGAAAATCAAAGTTAGTATTTACAGAAAGTAACAATTCAATTCTAGGAATAGTACCTCCACCATATTAGTTAACTATTAATCAATGAATCCTACAAATAATTCCCACATCCTAGCACATTTCAAATTTCTTAACTTAATGAGTATAGCATAAAATTAAGTGAAAACAAGGGTCAAGTAACAATCAGTTTTCTTCTTTTACATTGCTAAGGTAGGGAGGGAGAAACGCCTCAAGTGAGATCGAACCCAGGTGGCACCTCTGACCCCCAGAGTTTCCAACCAATAGGTTATATCATTAAAGGACAAGTGACAATCAGAATTACACTCTCTCAAAGTCAATTATGCACTGAAGCAATCACACGGTAACCCACATGCAAGTCTACCAATCTCTACTCTGTATCATAACCCTTCAACCCTAAGTTCAAGTCAAAACAACAATCATTGGCAACAAGTTAAACTCAAAAGTCAGCAAATTCAACAAAAACAATCACGAATCAAACTCTTATTGCTAAATTTCATTGCGTTCCAACCCACGGAGTTGGTACACATTAGATCCACAGATAAACCTAAGAGGGGTTCCAATGGAGGATTCCACTAATCTTATTACATACTGATCTCTTCTCTCTCACAACCTCAATGTGTGGTTTTTACTACACTCACATGTGTAGTTCTTAACCGTTATTGTTAAATTTCACTGAGTCTTTTGGGCCAACCCACAAAGTTGGAACATAATAGGTCCCCATATATGTCCAGGTAAGATTCCATCCTAAAACCAAGTACTAGTAACTGGAGGAGCCGACTGGTCTTAATACATACAGATCTCTTCTCTCTCGCAATTCCAACAAGCCATGGTTTCTACACTCACATGTAGAGTAGTTACTAGTAATCAATCAAAACACCTTAAAAAAAATCAAAACCGAAATTAGATCTTATTCATCTTAACTTGATTACCTTCCTGAACTTCCTCGCCAGCAGCGCGTTCCCCAAACACCTGAGAGAATTTCCAATCCAACGGCGGCGGAGCCCCACCGGCCAGTTCTCCGCCTCCATCGCCACCGTTCATCTCTCTCTACAGAAACCTAATCGACGGTCCAAAATCGACGGAAACGGGTCACTTCATTTGAGGGTCAATTGTAAATTGATGTGTATGGAAATGTGTGCTTATGATTGGAAGTTTTGATGCATGAGATTCTGATACGGAGTTGGGATTCCTCTGTGGTAGCTCTGTTTTCTCCCTCTTCTTCTTCTTCTTCTTCTTCTTCTCTCTGTCTCTCTGGGGGTGTTGCCTGATTTTCAGAGGATAGGAATGGGATTTTCAGGATTGAAATGATTTTTTGGGGAGCTAAACCTTTCTTTCGAGGTTAATTTCCTAGTAATTATAATTGAGTTTTTTTTAACACCATTGGTCCTAATATTTTTAAGTTTATTTAAAGGGTATTATTATTATTGCAAAATTTTAAGAGAATTTTAGGATTGTTATTTTTTGTAAGTCATGTTATTTCTTTAGTTACAGGTGTTCATGTTGTTAACCATAATAGAAAAGTATTTTAGTTAGGTTAACCTTAACCAAAATTCTCAAAACCCTCTAACCGTTGTCGTAACCGAAAAGAAGATTAACATATTTTTTGTAAATTAGTTATTCAGTTAGACTATGCCAATTTACCGATAACCAAAAAAATAATACAATATCTCTTTTATACTATATATCTATCTTCTTAATAGTTCATAAACGTCCAAAAAAAATGTATTAAATGTGTACGTGTATTCAATAAAATTATGAACATATAATCAAATTCTAAAAAATAACCTCATGAATGCTTATGTTAACCAATATGTGAGCAATGAGTAGTACTAGATTGTAAGAGAGTAGTATTAAGCTAGTATTTGGAATATAATGAAAGAACACGAGTACTCTATTATAAGAGATGAGTTGTGGAAAAAAGATAATGTTGATCATTCATTATAAATTAGTTTTTATAAGCTTTAGCAAAAGGGATTAGAAATGTGGAGTAAAATTGAATAGTTTATGGAATAATTTACTAATATGCTAAAAAAGCATACTTCAGTAAACAAAATAATATGATGAACATGTAAAAAGATTTTAATGACGTATTATTTCGGTAAATAGGTTAACCAAAATAGACAAAAGTAATAACCGTTACCATTCCAAAATACCTCAAATTTATTGAGTATGTTTAATCGCATTTTCGGTTTGGTATTTCAGAAATTCAGTTCGGTTTTTTTTTTTTTTTTTTTTTTTTTTTTTGAATACCTCTTGCTCTAGCAATAATAATTTTTGTGATTTTGAGTACATAAGTTATGAATTTGAGTGAGTGATGCTTTTGAATACATGGGTAGTGATTTTGAGTACATGAATTGCCATTTTGAGTACATGGATAGTGATTTTGTGTACATTTGTGGTGATTTTGAGTACATGCAGTGTGTGTCAACACACAAGCACTTCGTTTGGTTTATGCTCCTTTCTAGAAATGTGTGTCGACACACACGTATTTTTGAGTGAGTGGTGAATTTGAGTACATGAGTGGTGATTTTGAGTACAAGGGTAGTGAATTTGAGTACAAAAGGTGGTGATATCGAGTACATTGGTGGTGATTTTGAGTGAGTAGTGAATTTAAGTACATGGTTGATGATTTTAAGTACATGAATGGTGATTTTGAGTACAAGAGATGTGACTTTGAGTACATGAGTGATGATTTTAAGTACATGAGTTGAGATATTGAGTACATTCCGTGTGTATTGACACATAAAATTCATGTGTCGACACACATCATATAGAAAGTAAGACAACCTAAAAAAGTGTATGTGTGTCGACACACAGGCACTTCGTTTGGTTTTCTGCTTGGTTTCTGGATTCTATGTGTTGACATATGGGCAATTTTTAGAGAGTGGTGAATTTGAGTACTTAGGTGGTGCTTTTGCGTATACGGGTGGTTGTTTTGAGTACATGGGTGGTGATTTTGAGTATATGAGTGGTTATTTTGAGTACGTGAGCAGTGAATTTGAGTGAGTGGTAAATTTGAGTACATGGTTGGTGATTTTGAGTACAAGAGTGGTGATTTTGAGTATATAAGTGGTGATTTTTAATACATGAGTTGAGATATTGAGTCTAATATGTGTGTGTCGACACATGAATTTTATATGTCGATACACGCCATACAGAAACTAAGACAACCTAAAAGAAGTGCCTATGTGTCGACACAAAAGCACTTCGTTTGGTTTTTGCTCCTTTTTGGATTCTGTGTGTCAACACATATACCCTCTGTGTCGACACACAGATGGCTTTGAGAGAGTGGTGATTTTGAGTATATGGGTGGTGATTTTGAGTATATTTTTGCCGATTTTGAATTCATGGTTAGTGATTTTGAGTCAGTGGTGAATTAGTGTACATGGTTGGTGATTTTGAGTACAAGAGTGGTGATTTTGAGTACATGAATGGTGATTTTGAGTACAAGAGTGGTGATTTTGAGTACATTCAGTGTGTGTCGACACATAAGTACTTCGTTTGGTTTCTGCTTCTTTCTAGAATCTGTGTGTCGATACATGTACTCTGTGTGTCGATACAAGTACTCTGTGTGTTGACACACAGGTGAATTTTAGTAATGGTGAATTTGAGTACATGGGTGGTTATTTTGAGTACATTACTGGTAATTTTGAGTACATGGATAGTGATGATAATTTTTAGTACATTATTGGTGATTTTGTGTATGTGGTTAGTGATTTTGAGTACATTATTGGTCAATTTGAGTGCATGAGCAGTGAATTGAGCAATAGGTGGTGATACAGTATTTGTCAATTTGTATACATGAGTAATTTTTCCTTTCTTATAAGTCACTTAGAAACAAGATTAGGACAATTTAAATACAATTACTCACCAAATGATTATTATCATCAAAATTACAATTTAAATGGCATTCGGGCCAACAATCTCCTCTTTTATGATGATGACAAACACTTGGTATTTTCTCGTGAAAAATTGAGAGTTGAAATATAGAATTCAACAAAAAACTATTGATTACTTAAATCATAAAAATTCTCACTTTCTATCAAGTGAACATGTTAAAAGTTCAAATTCAATCGTCTCCCCCCACATTGATGCATTGTAGGAATTATACTTTAAAATCATCATAATTTTTAACATTTCTCAATCAAACACAATTAAGCATTTAGTTTTTCTCTCCCTTTGTCATCAACAAAAAGCACAAGATAGGGGATAGAATGATGTACAACAATAGATGATACACATTCTCAAATAGAAGTAGCATTTCATTCAAATAAAATGATGCACAAGAAAAGAAAAATTTAGCTCCAAATGCTCAAAAGAAGAGAAATCTAAGGAGTGGGGGTCTTTATCTACAAGAGAGAAAGTCTAAAATCTTTTGAAGTATGGATCGTGTCTCAAAATAAAAGACATAGGATGAATCAATTGTGTTCTTAGGTCGAGCTTTTGCGAGATTGTGAGAAAGTATGTAGGTTTGTTATAGGTTGCACATGATTTTAAGGATTCTTGAAGTATGGATCATGTTTCATTACAGAACTCCTAAAAATTTAAGTGTAAGGAAGGCATTTGTTTTTCCAAACAAGTAAATCTGCTAAGGATCTAGTTCAACTTGATCCTTAACTAGTGAAGAAAGGAGTTGAGAGAGAGAAAGAAGTGAAAAGAGATGAGAGATTGAACAGAATTAAGAGTTGAGAAGAAGAATCATCAAGTTTTCTATTCATGAATCAAACAATACAAGATCTTACCTATTTATGCTAAACTAAGATACAATGTCACTAGACAATTCAAAAGACCAACATTGCCACCAGAAAAGACTTAACTAGACCAAGCTTGACTAACAGTAGCTAACTACTACTTTTACCGACATACATTCATTACAATTCTCCCCCCCTAAAACATTCTTGTCTCAAGAATGAAAAGAAGGGAATTGGGAACGAAGGAAAGTCCAATCCTCCCAAGAGGTCGAAGTAGTATCCAAATTACTCCATTAAACCAGAACTTGCTGCTTGCTGCTGCCTACTAATGCACCAGGGCAAGACTGAAGGATAGCTTGGGGCTGTAAGACCAACATGCCTTGCAAGGTAGCCTGAGGATGGGTCACTGCAACATCCTTATCAGCTGAGACAAACTTCTTCAACAGAGACACGTGGAAGACTGGATGAACGGTGCAATCATCAGGAAGTTCCAGCTTGTAAGCAACCTCATCTATCCTTTCAAGTATCCTGTAAGGGCCAAAGAAACGAGCGCTCAGCTTAATGTTCTTACGAATGGCAAGTGAACTCTGCCTGTAAGGCTGCAACTTCAAAAGAACAAGGTCTCCAACAGCAAAGGACTTGTCTACTCTCTTCTTATCAGCATAGAACTTCATCCATGCCTGAGCCACTTGCAAATGATCCTTCAATTGTTGAACCAGTTGTCTCCTTCGATAGGAAATTCTCCCTTGGAATAGAACTGGTGCCGGAGGATCATACCCATAGAGTGCCTTGAAAGGAGTGGTAATCAAAGCTCAATGGAAATGGGTGTTATACCAAAATTCCGCAAGTGAAAGCCACTTATGCCAGTCTTTGGGATGAACAAAGGTCATGCTTCTCAAGTAATACTCAACACACTGATTCACTCTCTCAGTCTGGCCATCTGATTGTGGGTGATAAGAAGAGCTCACGGCCAAGGTTGTGCCCAATAAGAAGAAAAGCTCCTTCCAAAAAATGGCGGGTGAACAAGCGATCCCTATCAGAAACAATAGACTGACGCAAGCCGCGCAATTTGTAAATCTGATCAAGGAAAAGCTTGGCTAACTTCGCAACTGTTATTGGATCTTGGACAGCCACAAAATGATTGTACTTGCTAAACCAATCAACCACCACCCAAATAATCTCCTTCCCTTCAGATCGTGGCAGTCCCTTAATGAAGTCCATACTGATGTGCTGCCAAGCTCAATCTGGCATGGGCAAAGGTTCTAACAACCCCTGATAAGGCTGGTGTATACTCTTTGTACGTTGACATACCTGACAAGAAGGAAGTAAAGCATGGATCTCATGTTTCAAATGAGGCCAATGAAAATACTAATGCAACCTCTGATATGTGCCCTCTACTCTTGAATGTCCTCCCCAGGATGAGCTATGGGTAGCTAATATCACTTGTTTCCTCAAATCAGTACCTGTCCCTATGTAAATCTTACCATTCACACGAATAATGCCTTGGGACACAACCACTTCAGAAGGAGCTGCAACCTCCCCTTGAACCAGATGTTCCTCGATCCACTTGTGAGCAATTGCATCTCCATCATTAGACTTTATGACATCAACCATCCAAGAAGGCACAATTTCTGATATAGCTAAACACTCGCCTGCATCAGAATCTTCCATTCTCCTGGACAGGGCATCAGCAGCCCCATTTTCCCTGCCTTGCTTATATTCAATGGTGTATTGTAAGCCCAACATCTTCATGACACCTTTCCTCTACACCCTGGTAGTGTTTTTCTGCTCCAAGGGATACCTTAAGCTCTGGTGATCTGTTCTAATGATGAACCTGTGACCCTCAAGATAGTGCCTCCATTTCTGAACTGCTAAAAGCACAACCAAATACTGCTTTTCATATGTTGACAATGCTTGATGGTTTGAGCTTAGAAGCTGACTCAAATAAGCTAAAGGTTTGCCATTTTGAGATAAGACTGCACCAATTCCCTTGCCACTTGCATCAGTTTCCAACACAAAAGGTTGAGTGAAATCAGGTAAGACAAGAACATGAGCAGTTGTCATGGTCTCCTTAAGCCGCTTAAAGGCTTCCCTTGCTTGATCATTCAAATGAAAGCTCCCTTCTTCAGTAATGCTGTTAGAGTTCCAGCAATTATACCATACCCTGCTATGAATTTCCTATAGTAACCAGTCAAGCCAAGGAATCCCCGCAATTGTTTGAGAGATTTTGGAATTGGCCACTCCTATTGCTTGTACCTTGCTGGGGTCAGTAGCCACACCTTCCTCTGAGATGATATGACCCAGGTACTCAACTTGTCTCTACCCAAAAGAACATTTAGAGAGTTTTGCATACAATCGGTTCTGCCTCATGAGCTGAAATACTGAGCCAAGGTGTTGCAGATGTAAGTCTTTAGTGGGACTGTAAACTAATATGTCATCAAAGAATACCAAAACAAAGTGTGTGAGGTACTACTTGAAGACTGAGTTCATTAGAGCTTGGTAAGTGGCCGGAGTGTTGGACAATCCAAAAGGCATCACAAGGAATTCATAATGTCCATGATGTGTGCGAAAAGCAATCTTGTAGATGTCCTTGTCCTGAACTCTAATCTGATAATATCCCTGGCGCAAATCCAGCTTGGAAAAGAATCTAGCCCCATGTAACTCATTAAGCAAATCATCAATTATAGGAATGGGAAATTTATTCTTCACCATTACTGAATTCAGCTGCTTGTAGTCAATACACATTCTCGATGTGCCATCCTTCTTCTTAACCAAAATGATAGGCGAAGCAAAGGGACTATTGCTGTGTCTGATAAATTTATTCTTTAACAATTCCTCAACTTGGCGTTCAATCTCACTTTTCTGAGAATGTGGATACCTGTAGGGCCATAGATTAACTAGATGAGATCCTTACTTTAGAGGTATTACATGATCATACTGCCTTTGAGGTGGCAAGGCAGCTGGCATATCGAATATATCTTTGTATTGCTCTAGCAGTGAGGTAGTGGAAGGATCACCTTCCATGTCTTGTTCCTGACTGATAGCAGAAATGGAATGAAAATGTCCCACCCAATGGAAATCCATCTTCTTGAACATTTCCTACAACTGCTTCCCACTAATCATTTGCATTTGAGCTTCTTCTCTGATCCCTTGCAACTTAACAAGTTTGCCCTCCATACTAAAAGAAATAGTCAATTGGCCACAATCAAAGAGCAAATGACTGATGGTTTTCATCCAATCGACCCCCAAAACCATGTCACATCCTCCCAACCTTAGGATTCTTAAATCAAACTCAAATTCATGACCCTGCATTTTCCATTTGAAGCTACTACACTTGGTGTGAGTCAATATGGCATTCCCATCAGCTACTATCACTGCTAATGGATTGATTTTGATCATATCATGTCCTACCTTCCTCACAATCTTAGGGTCAAAGAAACTATGTGTGCTACCACTATCAATCAAAATTAAAATTGTTTGGGCCTTGGATTCACCCTTAATTCTAATAGTGTTATGGGAACCACTACCAGTTAAGGCCTTAACAAATATATCCATGTCATTACCTTCCAAATCCTCATTTTCCTCTTCATACTGCACCTCTTCTGGCTCATGATTCTCCTCAACCAGTTCCTCATCCACAGCTTCATAACCGTGAGCAGACATCAAGTACTTTGGATCACACTTATGGCCAAAGAAATACCTTTGGTTGCATTTAAAGCATAGCCTCTGGAACCTCTTTTCTTCTTGGCTCAAAGGTTTACTCCCCATGTTAGTCTACTTAGAACTAGAGTTGCCAACAGGTTGAACTCTAGATCAAGGTGTGTCATTTGAAGCAAGGACTGTTTTTTCCACCATTCGAGATTTGGAATAAGCTTGTGACAAGGATGTAGGTTCAAAAGCTTTGACCATGTGTTTCACCTTTGGCTTCAATCCACTCATGAAGCTTGAAATGTAATACTCCTCAATGGTGTCAGGATAAGCAGACAACAATCTGGCTCGCAAATCCTCAAACCTTGACATGTATTCTTTAACAGTTGTAGTTTGCACCAGTTTGTTAAAGCTGTCAACAACATCACTGACGTCTTCATCTCCATAATGATCACATAACTCCTTCTCAAATTCCGGCCAAGAGATGAGTGGTCTCACTCGCATAAGACTGTAATACCAGCTCTCCATTTCCCCCTTGAGATAAACTGCAGCTATTTCCACCTTCTCTGATTCCATGATGTTGTAGAACCTGAAATACCTCTCACATTTTCTAATCCAAGCTTGAGGCAAGGTTCCATCAAATACTTCTAGCTCAATTCGAGGTTGTTTGTAACTCGATCCTCTCACGGTTGATGTATTGTCACTATGATGTAGTTGTGCAGTTGTAACAGTTGAAGATGGAACAACATTAGCAGCATTTCATATCGCTTCTAGCTGACTAGCAGGTGTAAGCAGTCCTTCACCAGGTGGAAGTTGCTGCCTTTGTATCTGTTCCTCTATTCCTCTAATTTGCTGCATTTGTCTATCAAACTTATGATTGAAGTTCTGTTGGCTTAGCTGAAACATGGACATCATATTCTCCATTTGCTGGATCAAACGATCCATTCTTTCGTCATGTCTATCTCTTACTTCAGTCACTTGTTCTGTTCCATTCACAGCCTCAGCATAAGAAGGGAAATTGGTAGTAGCATTGTTCATAGTTCCTGCTCCGGATCACGTGGTAACCATGATCAACTATCAAGTTCAAGAATGAACTTTAGGACCAACAAATCCTGCAATGAAGGCACTGAATGTAGAAGTCCAACTTCCTGACTTCGTGAATGACCTTAGAGAGTTTGATTTCAGCAATTGCGATCAAGGTTGTGAATTGATCTGAACCTGCAGCAATGACACTCAACGAGTAACAAATTCACAGAAAATTGTGTTCACAATTAGGTTTTGCACTCAGCTGTCAAGGATCCTATACAAGGATCAACAGCAACAGCTGCACTTAGTGTGAACAGCTCCAATTAGATCAGTGTTGATGGCGTAATGAGAGATCACAACACCTTGTGTTATATCAGCAACAATTTACACCTGAACCATTCCTGATCAAATAATCCACAGCTTATTTCCACTAATTGCAATGCTCAGCTCGAAATCAGGATCAATTTAGCTTTGAAACTAAATTGTGGAACTCTGATACCAATTGTTAAGGATCTAGTTCAACTTGATCCTTAACTAGTGAAGAGAAGAGTTGAGAGAGAGATAGAAGTGAAAACAGATGAGAGATTAGAGAGAATTAGGAGTTGAGAAGAAGAATTATCAAGTTTTCTATTCATGAATCAAATAATACAAGATCTTACCTGTTTATACTAAACTAAGATACAACGTCACTAGACAATTCAAAAGACCAACATTGCTGCCAAAAAAGACTTAACTAGACCAAGCTCGACTAGCGGTAGCTAACTACTACTTTTACCGACATACATTCATAACAAAATCGTTCGCTTACACTTCTTCTTTTCGGGGATCCTTGTTGAGATTCATCCTCATTAACCCCATCCCTTCCTTTAAAATTTTCCTCTTCCTCATCTCTATCTTTGTCTATTTCTGCTGTTCTCCTACCTCCTTTTTTGTTTCTTTACCCAGTCATTGTTTCTAAGTTCAAAACCCATCTTTTTCAAAGATGTCTCACTAGAGTCATCTTTATACGGAACGGGGTTAGAAAAAGATTATCTATTTAAAGTGCATTGGAAAACACGGGTAAGAAGTATGCTATAAGTGGGATCAGTATTTCAAGAATGGATATAAAACATGAATTTTAAGACTAAATCTCCAAAATTAATCTTTTGGCCATTTAGGAAACGATACAAAAGAAATAAATTCAAATTTGAGATCGAGTCGAAGCCACTCGATCTTGGAGTGATGTTAAAGGTTCAAACTCAATTATCTCCCCTTACGTTGATGCATTGTAAGAATTATACATTCGATATGTTAACATCATCATCATGTTTAACATTTCACAATCAAACACAAACTTCATGCTATGGTAGATGCATTATAGGGGTTAGATGTTCAATTAACTTACACCTACACCTACACACCAATTTCTTCCCCCCTTTGTTATCAACAAAAAGCACAAGGTAGGGGATAGAGAAAGTGATAATTCCCCTATTAAAAGCAAAAATAGCATACATAAAACACAAAGACATGATACATATTCTCAAATGGGCATAGCATTTCATTCAAATAAAATGATGTACAACAGAAGAAAAATATAGCTCCAAATTTTTGAAAGAAGAAAAGAAAATAAATCTAAGGAGTAGGTGGTCTTTGTCTACACAATAGAAAATCAAAAATCTTTTGTAGTGTAGATCGTGTTTCTTGTCGGAACTCTTCAACATTAGAGTGTAAGGTTGAATGTTATTCTTGTAAGAAAATAATTTGTTCTTCCAAAGAGGTAGGTCGTTCACTTATACTTCTTCTTTTCGGAGGTCTTTGTTGAGATTCATCCTCATTACCCCCATCCCCTCCATCAAAATCTTCCTCTTCCTCATCTCTAACTTCATCTATTTCTTCTATTCTCCTAACTCCTTTATGTTTTTTTACCCATTCGTTGTGTTTAAATTCATAACCCATCTTTTTTAAAAATGTCTCAATAGAATCATCTTAATAAGGAATGGGGGTTTGTAAAAGATGAGCTAATTAAAATGCGTTGAAAAACACGGATAAGAAGCATGCCATAAGCGGGATTAGTCTTTCGAGAATGGATATGAAACATGAATTTTAAGACTAAATCCCCAAGATTAATCTTTTGGCCATTTAGGAGGTGAGACAAAAGGAATAAATGCAAGTTTGAGACCGATTCCACCCGATCTTGGAGTGATGTTCATAGAAATCAATTTATGCGCTAATTTTAGAACCACTCCTAAATCATTTGAGTTCGACTTCTTTGGGTTAGAAAGTGGCATTTCACCCCGAACTTGTTCAAGCAAGGAGTTGCAGTGAGATTCGGAAAGCAGGAATTGGTGGAGTTCTTGGAGAAAAACAAAATCATCCTCTTCATCGAAAACAAAAACAAGCAATTCATTCAGATAAGATGCATTAATTTTAATCACTTGGCCTAAAACTTTTGAGGATTATCCAAAGAGGACCAGTTCTAGAAATTTTAAGATTAAAGTAGGATTCGCTTACTAAATCCGAGTATACCGGTTCCTTTATATGACAAATTTCAATCCAACCTATGCCTTCAAACAAAGTAAATAATTCCCCAAGTTATTTATCCTAACCCAATTCCAATCTACGAACCTACCAAATAACACTTCCTTCTTGAGGAAGGGGTTGGAGGAATTTACCGAACTAGGACCCCAGGAAGAAGAACGACCTTCATTGTTTCCGGATCTCTTCTTAGAAGTAGTTTTCGACCTCTTTGTGCGCCCCATGACTTAGGGTTACAAAACAAAAATTGAGGGAAATTTAGTGGTTGGGGTTAGGGTTTGATAGGACTAGGTGAAATTTTGAGATTTGTCCAAAAATTGTTAAAGAGAATGAAATGTCAGTACAAATAGATCATTTTTTACTTAGAATAGTAAGAAAAGTAAAGAAAAGCAAGCAAATTTAAGTAAACATTTGAGTGGTTCGTTTTTGAGTAAGGGTTTGTTAAAAAAGATGAATTTCTAACTAAAATCAAAGGTTTTGATGTTAAAATGTTGATAGAAACCTGATTTCTAGTAAAAAAATTTAGAGAGATTTGAGAGAAATTGATGATTTTGGTTATGTTTTTAAGATTTTTGTTAAAAGAGAGGTTTAGGTTTGCAAGAGAGAGAGAGAGAGAGAGAGATGAGCACATGAGATGTGGATGAAAGAGGAAAAATGGAGTTTAAAAGAAAGTGTCTATGTATCGACACACAAACACTTTGTTTGGCTCCTAGTTCTTTCTGGATTCTGTTTGTCGACACACATGTGCTTTTGAGTAAGTGGTAATTTTAAGTACATGGGTGGTGATTTTTTGAGTACATAAATGGTAATTTTGAGTACATGTATAGTTATTTTGAGTACATGTGTGGTGATTTCGAGTGCATGAATGGTGGGTTTTAGTGATTGATGATTTTGAGTACAAACAAATAACAACAGCAATAGACCCAGTGCCTCAAGGGTTTCTGCATAAGCGGGGTTTGGGAGGGGTGGATGTACGCAGCCTTACCCCTTGAGGGTATAACCCTGTCGAGAGGCTGTTTTCGAGGACCCCCAACCTCATAAGGTTGGCAGCACAAGAACTTTCCAGGAGGTCACCCATCCTGGTACTATTCTCGTCCAAGCGCGCTTAACTTTGGAGCTCTAATGGGATCCGGTGCCTTAATGCTTGGATGATTTTGAGTACATGGATGGTAATTTTGAGTATATTATTGGTGATTTTGAGCATGAATGGTAATTTTGAGTACATAAATGGTGAATTTGAGTACATGGATGGTGATTTTTAGAGAGTAAAGATTTTGAGTACGTGGATGGTGATTTTGAGTATATAATTGGTGATTTTGAGTATGTGTATAGCGTTTTTGAGTACATGTGTGGTGATTTTGAGTACATTATTGTTGATTTTGAGTACACATGTGGTGATTTTGAGTACATGGGTGGTAATTTTTAGTGATTGATGATTTTGAGTGCATAGGTGGTGATTTTGAGTATGTTATTAGTGATTCTGAGTACTCGGTAGTGAGTTTTAGAGAATTAAATTTATGTATTTTGTATTTAAATAAAAATTATATTGAGTAATATGAATTTATTTTTACGAAAATAATTAAATTATTTTTGTTATAATTTTTTTTATTTGGTATGAATAAGAGGATGATGTAATAATAAATGAAGAAAAATTAAAAGTATAAAATTAAGGGGGTTGTTAAAATATAATAATTCTGCATTAATTTTACACACCTAAATTTAATATTTTAATATAATATAAAAAAAAATAAAATATGCATTTTGTGTTGTAAACACATTTTTTCTCTCAATCTCCAAAACATATTCCTTTACAAAACAAGTAGTGATTTGGCGATTTTGAGTAGATTCAAGCAAAAAACTTTTTTGGCAAGTCATCTTGTACTCCATTTTATAAATTGTATTAGTTATTTTATCGAATTATTAATTTTACTTATGTTTATTAGACCTTTTGTTTGAGAGTATAATTTTTTTTTTCTGATTAAGTAGTTAGTAATGTTATATTAAAAATATGGGTGATGATTTTAAGGGAGTGAGTTTGATTTTGAGTGCATGAGCAGTGATTTTGGGTACATGTGTTGTGATTTTGAGCACATTGGTGGTGATTTTCAGTACACAGGTGGTGATTTTTAGTGAGTAGTTAATTTGAGTATATAAGTGGTGATTTTAAGTAAATTATTGGTAATTTTGAGTACATGGATTGGTGATTTCGAGTACATGGATAGTGATTTCGAGTATATGGATAGTTATTTTGAGCACATGACTGGTGATTTTTAGTGCAAGATGATTTTGAATACATAAGTGGTGATATTGAGTACATTATTGGAGACTTTGAGTACCTGTATATTGATTTTGAATACAATGGGTGGTGATTTTGTGTACGTAAGTGGTGATAGTAAGTGACGATTTTGAGTACGTGGGCAATGATTTTGAGTACATGGTGTTGGGAAAAGATATGAATTTTGTTGAAAAATAAACTCTGATGCCGACTATTACAGTTTTCAACTATGGTCACAACAATAGGCACCTATTAGAGCACTTAGAGTATGACACTCTTCTCTCTACCTAAGCCCCCGGTCGGAGAGTCACGCTTCGTGACACCTCACATGCGAGAGTTCCCAGGAATAGGTTTATCTCTATAAACCCTTTGCCCTAATACCTCTTGTTGGGATGAATTTCAAAAATTCTCCCTAAAGATTACGCAGTGGAACAGGTTTAGAATTCATAACTCTAAACCTAGGGTTGATTTAAAATTCCTAATTTTAAATCTATTGACTTCAATTCATAATTTAAATCATCAGATCTAAATTCTTAATTTAGATCTATAGGCCTTTTACTCTAGTACATTCATAACAATACATAAACTTATACAGTCATAATAACTAATACTATAAATAAATAGAAAAGCGAAACTAAAAGAAGAAGGAAAGAACAACATACCTGAAATTGCTCCTATAAAAGAAAAAACAGAAAGACAATAATATTCTTCAAAATCGAGATCCCGAGACCTTCTATGCAACGACCTCGAATTGCCCGGAGGGTGGGCTCGGAAAAATATTAAACTTGAGGAAAGAAAAATTTTAACAAAAAATTTTCTCCCCAATTAGATCTCCAAAACAGTTTCAGAAACCCTAAATAAATATTTCAACTCCAATGTCAAACCTCGGAATAAGCCCCTCTATTTATAGGAAAATACCGGAGCGAAAAAATCTAATTTTAATCGAAAAAGGACTCCCATTTTAAATAAAAAATGCAGCTTTTAATAACAAAATAGGCAAAAATGCGTCGTTTTGAACACAGGCCCATAAACGCGTTCATATATCCGGGTGCCCGTGGCAGCGTCTCATTCACCAGCCCCCAAACGCACGGATTGCGCTTGGGCGAACCAGAGCGTGCCACGTGGCACTCTCTGATTGGTCGGGCGCGGATCCTCACCCTGGGACCACCAGTGCGTGACACGTGTTGCGAGCTGGTTGGTCTATCCGCGTAGTTGCGGGTCGCTACCCTGTGCTGTTTTTGTTATTTTTTTTTATTTTGCTTTGTTTCCCACATGTAAAAATTCATCCTATGAATTTTAATTTTTCAAAATTATTTTATTTTATAATTTTTAACTTTTATTCATCTCATGAATAATGTTTGGTAAAATTAATTTTACTCATCTTATAGATAAATAATTCATCTCATGAATTCTTTAATATTTTTTCAATGGCAATAAAATACAAAGGCTTGGCAGGGACCTCAGGGACAATTTAAATCTAGCTTCAAATGGGTTAAATTAAATCATCTCATGATATTAATTTAATTACCATTTAATGAGACTTAATTCCACTAAATAAATCTCACTGCACTCCAGACTTAAATTATTTATTCGATATCTCCCTAATAGACTGTATTGATGACAACAACTCCTCCACTAGATGTCCATGACAGAGGATAAATATAACCACTACCATTATCCTTCTCACAACATCTTCATTAGTTACCGACTCGCCCTTCACGGAATAGTTCACTTATACTTGAACATATTCACAGTATAAATTTCAAATGTCAAACACTTGGAATACTTTGGCCAAAGTTTCCGAACCATTCAAATATTTGCGAATCAACTAAGGGGACATCTGTATCTCATAAGAGACTGTAGATTCCCTACTGAATACCTGATCCATGTCACACTTCATGTCGCTACCAAGTGTACCTAGGATTTCAGTCATTCGTTTAGACCTTACTTATAGTACACCAAAGTAACTAACGCTTCATGCACAAGTCCAGAATACTCTCAGGATTTAGAGTCGTCGTTCAAACAGTACAACATGAATCACTCATCTTTGATAGTAGTCTAGAAATAAGTAACCCATACGGTCCAACTCAGTGTGTCAATCTTATTGAACACACTAACTTAACAATTTTGGATCTCCATCCACATGATCAAGACAAGCCATCCAAAGTGTCACGTTATAGTCTTAACATACAAGTGGTCCAAACTTGTCTTCGACTACGAGTCTTTCAAACAACAATACATACCATTTGTTCCAAGTCTGTTTGTGGCTTAGTCTCATAAACCATTTAGAACAAACATGTAAATTGTAGTATGAGGACTACACCCATCTCATGAATGTCTCCCAAAAGAAAATCACATACAGTATAAATGCTCACATACACAAATTTAACTAGGAAACGACTGGAACTTCAATTTTATTTATTAATTAAAATAATATATCCAGAATAAATCTGGATTTCACGACACTATTCCTAACAATCTCCCACTTGTCCTAAATCCAGTTTATGTCAAAGTCCATACTCACCCCTTTTAAATTTGAACCAAAAATCTACCGCACTTAACCCTTAGTGAGCACAATTACTCTGTTGTGAAGTCAGCAATACAATACTGCTTGACATTCCCCTCACTAATGGCTCCCACTCCACAGGTAAAGACATACTTAGACGTCGAACGTCTATTATATTAATCTGACTGGAAGACTTAAATCAGTATAACCAACTGGAATCAGCTCGTCACCTTGAAAGATCAGCATAGGATCTCTAGTTTTTCTCAAGAACTAGAGAAAACACTTCATCGCCACCTAGTCTATTGGACCCAGATTAGACCAACACCTAGATACTATCCCATAGCATGGCAGACGTCAAGTCTCGTGCACAACATAGCATACCTGAGGCTCCCACTGCCAAAGCATATGGAATATTCCTCAATTGCTCCTCTTCTTGAGGTGTTCTAGAACACTACTCAAAAAAGAGAGGGACTCCATGCTATTCTTTGACAACATCTTGTTAATATAAGTGGCTAAAGAAAGACCTAACATCTTACTCTTACGACCTCGCAGAAGCTTAATCCTAAGAGTAGAGCTGGCTTCTCCTATGTCTTTCATATTGAGCTATCCTGACAACCAAACCTTTACAGCTAATGACATCCCTACATCATTCTCAATGAGTAATATATCGTTGACATATAACACTAAGAAAGTCACTACTCTCTTAATATCATTTGTACACGCATGATTTGAGCAACCGATTGTACAAAACTAGAAGATTTAATTGCTTCATTGTGGCTAAAAAGATCAGATTCAATGCCACGGTCAACCACTAAGGCTCCCGCTATGAACCTGTTAGGTGTCCTGACAATCCTCCCACCACACCTAAGCTCTCGTGTACCTGGAACATTCTCATTCCTATCAGTAGGTGCATCTAATGCATCCACTGTGTCTTAAGTTGTGTCTAGCTGCTTGTAATTTTCTTTTAATACTATTTTGTTTTTGTTTTTGTTAGCTTACTTGCAAAATCCTTCTCTGAGTGTTTTGCAATGTATTTAAAAAAAAACTTTTAAATCAAAAATTATAGAAAAAGCCGTCCTTGTTCCTTTTATTTGCAACACCAATCTGCTGCGGTGTAACCAGAGCAGAAAGCTGAGATCTTATCTCATTTGTAATTTGGAAATCCAAAAACTCACCTGAAAATTATTCACCACTTCGATCTGATCGAAGTGACTTAATTTGTTTACCTAATAGCTTTTCAACTTCAGTTTTGTACTCTTTGAACTTTTCAAAAGAGTCTGACTAATGTTTAATTAGGTAAGCATATACATGCCTTGAGTAATCATTACTAAATGTGATTAAATACTCATACCCACCTCTTGCCTGAACACGTATTGGTCCACATACATTTATGTGAACCAGCTCAAGCAAGCCACCAATCTTGTTGCCTTTACTCTTAAAGACAAAATTGGTCACCTTTTATTCTATGCAGAATTCAAAAACTGGTAATGACCTCAAGTCTAAAACCTCTATCAGTCCATCTTTCATCAAGCTTTGGATCCTGTTCGAATTAGTGTGACCTAAACGTTGGTGCCATGTGTAGGCAATATCCCTTTCAAGGTATTTTCTTTTAAAAGATTGAACAAGTGAACTTACCTTAGATTCATTTAAACAATTATCATAGTTTTGATAAGAAAATAACATGAATAAATAATTTATTCATGTACATATGCAAATAAACAATTTATTTCTCATATTAAAAATTTTCATTATCAAAATCAACTGAACAATAATTATCCATTAACTGAAATACATAAATCAAATTCCTATATAGCGAAGGTTTAAACAATCAATCCTTTAAAACAAAACTCTATCACTAAAGTCTAAGCTAACATCTCCTACACTTAAGACCACTATTATCGTACTGTCCCTGACCATCAGGTACAACACCCGTTGTATAGCCTGTAGCCTAGCCTGAGCTCCTGTAACATATTACAGATATGGTCAGTTAAACCTGAGTCTACCCAACAGGAAACTGGTGGTCTCTCAACTACGCATGACTCAACTAAGTGAGATATCAACATATCTTCACAAGATGGCTTAGCAGTCTTTATAGGAAGAGTAGCTATGTACTTAGTGTAGTTTCTTTTCCAGTGGCCTAACTTTCTTGCAAAAGAAACACTTTTCTTTTTGCTGACTTCCTTATGGACTTGGTTGCTACAATAGCAATCTTACCCTTTCCTTTCTTTCTAGTAGGTCCCTTGTGAGTAGTGAGTACGTCTAACTTATTTTTCAAGGCAAAGTAATTTGGTTCCGTAAGTACATTATTTATTCCAAATCAAGTGAAGTTCACCAGCCGTATCCATATCAAACATACTGTAACTGCAAACAATCGTGTAACTACCTTATATGAGTTATGCATAATGCAGTGATATATATTCTTTCAATTCCGCATACACAATAAGTCAGATATCCACCAAACTGTACTATCATGCATACAGTGATGACCCAAACACATCACTCCTTACTCCCTAGCAGCGGGGTCGGTCGAAGCTAGTTCGGGTGAGAACTATTCTCAATTAACCTGTTTTCTTGTAACTCTTACTAAACATGATTAACTCACCACTTTATCTTAGTCTCTAACATGACACAACAGAGTTCCTCGGGGAAGCTAATGCATCACGCTGGTCAAGTGTAAACCATTACCTAAACCTCCATACAAATACACGAAATACTCCACGGTAGCGTGGTCGCATCGCTTCTTTGCACTTTGGTTTATCCTAAAGAAGTCTAACCCTGTAATCTGCAAACCGACATCCTCCGCAGGGAGGTCTATCGATCTACTATACTGCTAGACTTGTAATGGAGACCGTAATGTTACAACAATTGAAACCTCGCTCCCACTTGATTGTTTTTAATTAACTTGCATTTACAACCTGGATTATCTCATAATCCCCTTTAGAATCTCATTCTAAAATTAACCAAAACTAATTAATTAATTTATTTAAAAGTACTATCGTTTTACCATATAGATTATCTCATAATCTTGCATTAGAATCTCATTCTAAAACAAATTAAGAAAATTAATTAATTAATTTTAATTAAAATATTACCAATATTTAATTTAGATTATCACATAATCTACTTTTCAAAATGTAATTCCAAAAAATAAATTAAAAATAATTTCAATTAAAATCAAGAGCAATTTTGTACTTAGACTATCCCATAGCCTACTTTAGAATCTCATTCTAAAATTAAACAAGCTTAGACTATCTAATAGTCTAGTTTAGAATCTTGTTCTAAAATTTAATTCATAAAATTTAACTTTTAACGTAAAAATAAAGTTAACTCAGACTATCATATAGTCTATTTTAGAATTTATTTCCAAAATAATTTAAACTAACTTTTAAAGTACACTGATTCATAACTTAGATTATCATATAATCTAATTTAGAATCTAATTCTAAAAGAAAAATAATTAATTTATAATTATTTTATAAATCAGTACTGATGTCTACACGTCCCAAAAATAAATAAAAAAATAAAAAACTTTTTTTAATATATGCTGACGTTAGTGCCACGTCAGCACTGTCGTCAGCGTCTGACTCATCAGATTTTTAAAAAAAAAATTAAAATATTTAATTTTAAAATTAATTGAAGCTAATCTCATTAGATCAATTTTATCCGATTTCGTATAAAATAATTGAATCTAATCTCATTGGACCAACTTTATCCAATTTTATAAAAATTAATTGAATCTAATGTAATTAGATCAATTTTATCCATTATTAAAAAATATTTGAATCTAATCTTATTATATCAATTTTGTCTGATTTCGTAAATCATGACAGATAACGTACAATCTCATTATATGAACAACATAATTGCAAATTTATGGGTTGTTCTGAATTTACGATTAATTCATTAACGATTTAAACAATTTAAATCGTTACTATAAACAACCTAGTTAACTATTAAAACTTTTAACCGATTTAAATAGTTTAAATCAATACTTTAAAATATTCTAATTAACAATTAACTACTTTAATGATTTAAACAATTTAAATCACTAATTCAAACAATCATCTGAATTAACTGTTAATTCTTTATTGATTTAAACAATTTAAATCGAACCTTCAAATAAAACTAACTTTCCTTCTTAATAAAATCTCTATTTTATTAAATCGCCAATGTATTTATTTGCGATCTTATTATACCTAGTCATGTATATTATAAATGTAATCAGAGACCGGCTGTGATGCCAATTGTTGGGAAAAGATATGAATTTTGTTGGAAAATAAATTCTGATGCTGACTATTGGGTTCACAGTTTTCAACTATGGTCATAACAATAGGCACCTATTAGAGCACTTAGAGTATGACACTCTTATCTCTATCTAAACCCCCAGTCAGAGAGTCACGCTTTGTGACGTCTCACGTGCTAGAGTTCTCGGGAATATGTTTATCTCTATAAACCCTTTGCCTTAATACCGGTTGTTGAGATAAATTTCAAAAATTCTCCCCAAAGATTATGCAACGGAACAGGTTTAGAATTCATAATTCTAAACCTAGGGTTGATTTAAAATTCCTAATTTTAAATCTATTGACTTAAATTCATAATTTAAATTATCAGATCTAAATTCATAATTTAGATCTATAGGCCTTTTACTCTAGCACATTCATAACAATACATAAACTTATACAGGCATAATAACGAATACTATAAATAAATAGGAAAGCGAAACTAAAAGAAGAAGGAAAGAAGAACATACTTAGAATTGCTCCAATAAAAGAAAAACTAGAAATTCAATAATATTCTTCAAAATCGAGACCCCGAGACCTTCTACGCTATGACCTCGAACTGCCCGGAGGGTGGGCTCCGAAAAATATTAAACTTGAGGAAAGAAAAATTTCAACGAAAAATTTTCTCCCTAATTAGATCTCCGAAACAGTTTCAGATACTCTAAATAAATATTTTAACTCCAATGACAAACCTCAGAATAAGCCCCTCTATTTATAGGACTATACCGGAGCTAAAAAATCTAATTTTTATTGAAAAAGGACTCCCAGTTTAAATAAAAAACGCAGCTTTTAATAACAAAATAGGCAAAAAACGCGTCGTTTTGAACACAGGCCCATAAATGCGTTCATATATCAGGGTGCCACGTGCGTCTCATTCGCCAGCGCCCAAACGCACGGATCACGCTTGGGCGAACTAGAGCGTGCCACATGGCACTCTCTGATTGGTCCGCACCCAAAGGTGCGGATCCTCACCCTAGGACCACCAGCGCGTGACACGTGTCGCGCACTAGTTGGTCTATCAGCGTAATTGCGGATCGCTACCCTGTGCAGTTTTCATTATTTTTTTTTATTTTGTTTTATTTCCAACATGTAAAAATTCATCCTATGAATTTTAATTTTTCAAAATTATTTTATTTTATAATTTTTAACTTTTATTCATCTCATGAATAACGTTTGGCAAAATTAATTTTACCCATCTTATGGATAAAGAATTCATATGATGAATTCTTTAATATTTCTTCAATGGCAATAAAATACAGAGGCTTGCGCAGGGACCTCAGTGACAATTTAAATCTAGCTCCAAATGGGTTAAATTAGATCATCTCATGATATTAATTTAATTACCATTTAATGAGACTTAATTCCACTAAATAAACCTCACTGCACTCCAGACTTAAATTATTTATTCGATATCTCCCTAATAGACTGTATTGATGACAACAACCCCTCCACTAGATGCCCATGACAAAGGATAAATATAACCACTACTATTATCCTTCTCACAGCTTCTCCATTAGTTACCTACTCGCCCTTCACTGAATAATTCACTTATATTTGAACATATTCACAGTATAAATTCCAAATATCAAATACTTGGAATACTTTGGCCAAAGTTTCCGAATCATTCAAATATTTGCGAATCAACTAAGGGGACATTTGTATCTCATAAGAGACTGTAGATTCCTTATTGAATACCTGATCCTTGTCACACTTCACGCCGCTACCCAGTGTACGTGGGATTTCAGTCATTCGTTTAGACCTTACTTATAGTACACCAAAGTAACTAACGCTTCATGCACAAGTCCAGAATACTCACGGGATTTAGAGTCGTTGTTCAAACAGTACAACATGAATCACTCATCTCCGATAGTAGTCTAGAAATAAGTAACCCACACGGTCCAACTCAGTGTGTCAATCTTATTGAACAAACTAACTTAACACTTTTGGATCTCCATCCACATGATCAAGATAAGCTATCTATTGTGTCACGTTATAGTCTTAACAAACAAGTGGTCTAAACTTGTCTTCGACTACGAGTCTTTCAAACAACAATTCATACCATTTGTTCCAAGTCTATCTATGGCTTAGTCTCATAAACCACTTAGAACAAATATGTAAATTATAGTATGAGGACTACACCCATCTCATGGATGTCTCCCAAAAGAAAATCACATGCAGTATAAATGTTCACATACACAAATTTAACAAGAAAATGACTGGAACTTCAATTTTATTTATTAATTAAAATAATATATCCAGAATAAATTTAGATTTCAGGACACTATTCCTAACACATGGGTGGTGTGAGTATATTATTGGTGATTTTGCGCACATGGGTGATGACTTTGAGTACATTTGTGGTGATTTTGAGTACATATTCTATCTGTCGACACACAAAAGTTATGTGTCGACACACAATATAGAGAAAGCAAGAATACCTAAAAGAAGTGCCTGTAAGTCGACACACAGGCACTTCGCCTGGATTCTACTGCTTTCTGTGTGTGTCGACACACAGGTTATTTTGATTGAGTGGTGATTTTGAGTACGTGGATGGTGATTTTAAGTATATTATTGGTGATTTTGTATACATAGGCATTGATCTTGAGTACATTTGTGGTTATTTTGAGTCCATAAATTGTATGTTGACACACAAAGTTTATGTGTCCAAACACAATATATGGAAAATAAGAATACCTAAATGAAGAGCCTATGTGTCGACACATAGTGTTTGTGTGTTGACACACAAGCACTTCATTTGTTTTCTGCTTCTTTCTGGATTATGTGTGCTGACACTTGATCACTGTGTGTCGACACATAGCAGCTGGGTGTCGACAGACAAACACTTCTTTTGCTATTGTGTGTCGCCACACAGTGAATTCTTTTTGGTTCTCTTTCCTCTATTTTGTGTGTATATGTGATTTAGGTAACCAATTTTGGATTTTAGTTTTATGATTACAAATTATGGCTGAGATAACATTGATGATGTGAAAGTCGATTCGGAAGCTAATTGCGACGGCGTTGATGTTCGTAGCAATGAAGTTCATGATGTGTGTGGTACCTTTTTAAGAAAAGTCAGTGGTCTTACTTTGGCAAATCCCTAAATAAATTAGGAGATAATAATGTTATGTCGCTAGTATTTTCATATCTAGAAGAGGCAGAACAATTTTACGATGATTATGCTAAAGTATCAGGGTTCAGTGTGCGTAGGGGTGACATGAAAAGGGATAGAAAGACGGATCGTCCCATATATAGGGCATTATTATGCTCTAGAGAAGGAGAAAGGTCAAATCTACACATACTTCAATCAAAACGAATAAGAAAAGAGAAGCTGCTTACAAGATGTTCCTGCCAAGCTAGAATAAAGTTCAAGAATAATAAGAAAAGGAGTGTTTGGTGTGTGAAAGAGTTCATATCCAACCATAATCACCCACTTGTTGATGCCACACATGTATCATACTTACGATCACATAGAGGCCTGAACGAAGTGAATAAGGCCCAAATAATGTCAATGCATAAATTAGGTCTGCAACAATTGCAAATTCATCGCACAATGGTGCAACAATCTGGGGGGACTGAAAATGTAGGACCGACTAAGAAGGACATGTATAATTTCATTGCTAAGGAACACAAGGATGCAATCGAAGGGAGTGACATGGAAGGTGTATTGGGTTATCTCTTCGGAAAGAAAACAACTAATCCATTGATGTTCATAAGGTAAGAGTTGATGAGGATGATCAACTACGGAACATATTTTGGGCTGATTCAAAGTCGCACAGAGACTACTATCACTTTGGCAACACAATGGCCTTCGACACGATGTACAAAGTGAATATTTATGAGATGCTGTTCATGATAATAGTTGGGGTGAACAATCAGCGACAAATAGTTGTATTTGGATGTGCATTACTTCGTGATGAGACAACAGAGACATACACAAACACGTTACTATAGGCAATGTATAGAAAAAAAAATAACTATTGACTGTCATCACTGATGGAGAAAAGAGCATGGAAAATGCAATTTCGAGAGTCCTCCCTACAATTGTTCATCGATTATGTTTGTGGCACCTACAACGAAATGTGCAATCTCATGTAGGTCAACGGTTTGCAAAGCAATTCGTACAATGCTCTTTTACGCATCGTACACCTGAAGAGTTTGTGGTTGCTTGGAAAACATTAGTCGATCAACTAGGTCTAACAGAAAGTGAATGGGTTCATTTATTGTTTGAAAAAAGATTTTAGTAGATACACGCATATCCTGAAGGTCACTTCTTTGGTGGAATAGAACAAAAAGATAGAAAACAAATCCTAACTCAAGCAAAAAAATCTAAATAAAGTAAAAAAAAAAAAAAAGAAAATAGAATTTTAAGCTACATTCTTAGTTGTAAATTGTATACATTTACTAAAAATTAGTGGTATAGAGTATTAGATTGAGATATAAGAGGAGATAGTAAGCAAACTCTAACAATGGTGTTGAAGTAGCCATAGGCGAAAGCCGGTCAGACACGTACACTGCTGCCGTTGATGGCTAGACGGTGGCTGGATGGTGGCAGATCGCCTGTGGGCGGATTTGAGAGAGAGAGCTAGCGAGAGTAAGATATGGGAGGGTAAGTGTGTAAAAGAAAGGTTTAGTTTATTTTTAGTGATTTTGAGTACATCTCTTGTGTGTCGACACACAAAATCTATGTGTGCACACACATAAGCGCATGTCTGTCGACACACAATCACTTCGTTTGGTTTATACTCCTTTCAGTTTCTTTTGTGTTGACACACAAAGAATATACTTAAAATCACCACTCATGTACTTAAAATTGTCATATATGTACTCAAAATCAGCACTCATGTACTCAAAATCACCATTCATGTACTAAAAATCACCACCTATGTACTCAAAATCACCATATACTCAAAATCACCATCCATGTACTCAAAATCACCATTCACTCAAAATCACCTGTGTGTTGACACACAGAATCCAGAAAATAAATGAACTACCTATGTGTCGATACACAAGCACTTCTATTTGATACACTTACTTTCAGTATGGTGTGTGTCGACACATAAGTTTTGTGTGTCAAGACACACGTAATATACTCAAAATCATTACTCATATACTCAAAATCACCACTCTTGTACTAAAAATCACCATTATTGTACTCAAAATCACCAACCATGTACTTAAATTCACCACTAACTCAAAATCACTACTCATGTACAAAAATTCACCACCCATATACTCAGAATCACCACCCATGTACTCAAAATCACTAATAATGTACTCAATAGCACCATTTACTCAAAATCATTTGTGTCAATACACAAAGTGTATGTGCCGACACACAGAATCTAGAAACCGAACAAAGTGCCTGTGTCAACATACAGAATCTATCTGACAATACACAGGCACTTCTTTTAGGTACTCTTACTTTTTGTATGGTGTGTGTCGACACATAAATTTTGTGTGTCAAGACACACCGAATGTACTCAGTATCACAACTCATGTACTCAAAATCACCATTCATGTACTCAAAATTACCACCCATGTACTCAAATTCAGCACCCATATACTTAAAATCACCACCCATGTACTTAAAATCACCACTCATGTATTCAAAATCACCACCCATGTATTCAAAATCACCACCCATGCACTCAAAAATTTTATATAATTATGTTTAGTATTTTTATAAATAGTATGAGTTACCTAAAATTAATTAACATTTGTTCATTTCAACCACTTAATATTTTTTTTTAACCAATAAATTTTTAATTTATTATGTCATTATAATTATATTTAAATTATTTAAAATATATAATTATCCTAATTAATTAATATATAAATTTATTCATTTTTCATTTAATATACGTTAATAATTAAATTTTAAAAAAATAAATTTATATAGGGGGAACCAGTAAAAATCGGTTGCCCTTACAAAAAGGGAGGGAGACTAATGTGTGTTTTATTTTATTTTATTTTATTTAAATAATTACCTCCTTAGCAGGTACCCAAAAAAAATCAATGGACAAGATCTAAACTCCTCAAATCAATTACTCATATATATATATGTATATATATTATTTTTCTCTACCTACAGAAATATTTTTTTCTGTACACCAGAAATGCTCATGTTTGCAGATGAATCAAGTGAAGTAATTGTGAGAGATTTTATAGTATATAGGTTCTTGAGTTTTGGACTAAAATACCTACTATTTCTTTCTAATTATATTTGAGTTTGTATTTTTAATCTCGTTCTATTGAGTATATTATTTCCCTAATTTTATAACAAGTTATCAGTATGAGTCTTTAGTCAGCTTAGGTATCAACATATACTTGAGGAAAGTTATCATTCCTAATCTTTGTGATTTATAATGTCTAATCTTACTAAACTTGGATTTATTGCTCTTGATATATTTAGCAAAAACTATTTGCCATGGATCTTTGATGCTGTGATTCACTTTGATGCTATGAATCTCGGAGACACAGTTAAAAGGCAAAATAGCGCATCCCTGCATGATCGCACCAAAGCAATGATATTTCTCAGGCATCATATCCATGAAGGATTGAAAGTTGAGTATTTTACTGTGAAGGACTCGTATGTTCTTTAGTTAAATTTAAAGGTAAGGTTTGATAATCAAAAGTCTATGATCTTCCCCAAAGCTCGCGAAGAATAGATTCACCTACGATGGCAAACTTTTAAAACTGTAAGCGAGTATAACTCTGCAGTATTTAGTATTACCTACCCACTAAAATTATGCGGGAAAAATATTACTGAGGAGGATATAATAGAGAGAATATTCTCTATTTTTCATGCCTTAAATATGTTCCTGCAGTAGCAATATTGAGAGCGGGGTTTCAAAATTAGAGTTGATTTAATGTCTCCTCGTTGATGAACAAAATAATGAACTATTGATGAAGAATCATCAATCACGACCAATTGGGTCAAAACCACTCCCTGAAGTGAATGCCATGACATACGATCATCAGGAACGTGGTTGAGGTCGTGGTTGTGGACGTGGCAGTGGCCATGGACGAGCTTATAGTCACGGTCATAATGATTATGGTACCCAGTATAGACCAATATTTAAGAAGTCCACTAATGACAATAAGAAATATAGAAAAGGGAAATCTCTTGAACAAAATTTTTCAAATGATCTAGAAACAGATTGCTACAGATGCGTATGAAAGGTCATTGGATTCGTACTTGTCGTATAGCCCAATACCTAGTGAACCTTTACCGAGCGTCATTGAAAGGGAAAGAAAAAACTTCTAGAAAACAATTTTGCTGAAGATCATTTTCCACTTAATGATATACATTGAGATATTTCTGATTCGTTTGAAGATCCTAGTGGGAGAATTGATCATCTGATAGGTGATGAAATGTTCAAATTGCCTAAGGTTTGTGTTTTTGTGCCTTATCTTCTATACTAAACTATGTTTAACAAAAAATGTTGCCTTACTATGTACAAACTAGAATGACATCATCCATCTTATATTTTATATGACGTATGTTTAGTTATATGCGTGAATTATTTTTGATATGTCTTATTACTAAGAATGAACAAATTCAACTATAATCTAAATCTACTATTGTTTTATGCATTCAAAAATTAATCTGTCTGTGAAACTTGAACAATGTTCCTGAAATTTTGAGAACATATATGATGACTTTTCTAATATATGTGAAGTTAAAGCCTTAATTTGTGCAGACTACAAAACCCACAATCGTGCTATGGTTATTTAAAGTGTTTGGTGATATCATGCTTATATTTTCATTAGTTGCTTATATGTACTTTATATTTGAATATGAATGGTGGAAATTAATATCTAATAGACAATATAACAACAATGGGTGTTTGACACTTAATTAAGTGCTCTAGAAGAGCACATATCATGTTTCTTGAAAAAATAATATTTAATTTCAAGGTACATGTTGGGATGGTTAACCAGAAGTTAATGAATCCAAAGGCTTTTATTTATGACATGACTATTTGAGTCATCTGAGTATAAAATGATTAAGAGAATCATTGAAAATTCTCATGAACACCAACTAAAGAACCAGAAGATTCTTATATCGGATAAAACATCATGTGCTGCTTGTATTTAAGGCAAAGTGATTACTATGTCGCTATGTCATACTCAATTGAAATTGGATTTGTATCCCATATATTTACAGGAATACAAATGGGATATATGTGGGCTAATGATTTCATCACGTGAACCAATTTGATATTGTATGATTTTAATATGGGCCTCTACCCGTTGGTCATATGTTTGTGAATAATTCAATTGTGATGTAGTATTTGTGAAACTCCTTACATAAATGATCTCACTATGAGCTCGAGTCATGGATTGTATTTTGTGATAATGCCGGAGAATTTACATCCCAATAATTTAATGATTATTGTACGAAATAAATTGCCATATAGCCCGCATACAAACACAAAATGGCCTTAAAGATTTTCTGACTAAATACTTGTAACGAATGGCTAGATCATTATTATTTCCTACTTTACATGGGTACATGCTATGATATATTTGCAACACTAATTTGTATTAAGCCAACCATTATCATGGATCTCCCCAATATAACTTGTCTCTAACAAGAACAAGATATATATCCCATCTATGAATTTTGGTTATAATGTATGCTCTAATTACTCGACCTCAAACGAGGACTTGGAATTTATATTCGGTTTGAATTCCCGTCAAGTACAAAATCTCTAGAGATATTAACCAGAAATGTTTTACAGCATAGATTGTTGATTGTAAATTTAACGAAATAAGGTTTCCAGAATAAAGGAAGAAAATTGGAAGTTGGAAAATGAGAATTTATGTGGAATGCATCATTGAACCAAAAGTTCAAGGAATTGTTCACTTGTAAAATGTTACAAGCTAACTGTCAGATGCGTTCACTAATGAAAAGAGGATATGATGCTCCTGCTCGAATTAATATCCTAATCGAGCGATATTCTAATATATGAAAAATGTGTCCATTGCACTCTAGAAGCGTGATAGACATATCGATTCCAAAGATATAAAATTCTGAGAAAGAAAAAGGAGCAATAGAAAAGGGATTGGTCCCTCTATTGTGAAACTGGTAAGGAGAAAAACTTTATACAAATAATAGCACAAGGAGAATATATATGAATGAAATTCCCCAATATTATTAGGCAACTGAAAATAATGAAACTATTAAAATTATAATAATAAAGAGATCTCTATAAATTATGGGATATGATGGAACCAAAATTAAATTGATCAAGTGTTTGTATATAAAGTAGCTGCTGACTGACTAAAGAAATTGAAAATCTTGAATGAAAGAATGCCAACGAAGAAATAATTGACTGAATAGAAAGACACAATTCAAGCTGAATTAGCAATGTGTAGTTTTTGGACCTGTAGTCCAAATGCTTAAAGAGTAAAACTTGTAGGCTACCCGTGAATATTGAGGTGGTCAAATATAAAGCATGATTTGTAACCAAGTTTCATTATAAAGACCAAAAATAGATGGGACATACATCTTTAAGAAATGGATGCAATTGGTATCGCAGTCTCTGTATGCATCTTACGAATGTGATAACAACTTATCTGTGTGTATATGATATTTATATGAAAGTTCTTGAAGGACTCAAGATGTCATAAGCATATTGTTCAAAACTGTGGCACATATTTACTAAAAGAGGGATATGTTAATGTCATCATGACTTCTAAAGAGTTGAACAAACTATTATGAACCTAAATTAAAAATTCGAGATAAGGATCTCGGAAAAGGAAAGGTTGTCTTGACCAGTGGATTGAGCACTAATATATACAATATTAATTGTTGGTCAACTTGTACGAGGATGGTACTTAGGTATATATTTACATCTATTTAGTGCCTTAAATGTTATTTAATTATTTGATTACAGATAAAGATCTCTTTAGTCCTCGATGAAGTAACGAATGAATTCTTGACCCTAAAGTACAATACCTTGGTATAATTGACGCATTAATATAGTTGTCATATGACAAGGTATAGCCTCTTTGATTAACTTGTCACAAATATAGTACGGTGCCAATATAACACTATTTCATTATGTTAAACTTGCAATTAGTTTTGTATGGGAGTACAATTTATTTATTCGACCTGCATAAGGTAAGTGACAAGCATGATATTTCTTTATATAGCTATGCTATTATGTTTTGACAATACACTAACAATTGCAGCTATTTCTTAGACACTTGTACTTTATGAGCAAAATAGAATGGGTATCATTAAGGCCCTTGATTCAACATATCTTGTAAACTTCCAATGATCAGGGAGAGTTAGATAGTACTATATGGAGACAAGCCTACATGTATTGCTCAAATTAAAGAAAGTTGAATGAACTAAGCATATCTCAAAGAAGGTCTTTTCACTCTCAAGTTTTTGAAGAAGGGTGACGTACATGTTGTAAAATTCACCTAACAACCTGGAAGAGTTATTCAGGAAAGCATTTACAATAAAATCTCGAGAAATTGGTGCAAAAGTTTGGCATTGGCCAACCCAAAGGCATCCTTGGTTAATGTGCACCCAGGAGGGGGAGTTAAATACGCATTATACTCTTTTTCCTTCGCTATGATTTTTCCCACTAGATTTTTCTCCTAGCAAGGTTTTTAGCAACAACAGCAATAGGCCCAGTGCCACAAGGGCTCCCGCTTGAGCAAGGTCTGGGAGGGGTAGGATGTACGCAGCCTTACCCCATCAGGGGGATATCCTAATGGGAGACTGTTTTCAAGGACCCTCATCCTGAAAAGCAAGAGGGCATGAAAAGCACGGAGAGCACGACAAGCATGGAAGCATCTAAGTAAGAGGAAAACGCGAAATCAACCAAGCATTTGAAGGAGAGAGGCCATCTGACGACAACCTGCAAGCATATAAATGGTGTAAGCAATAAGAAGCAAGGCAGAAATGCGTATAAACAGCCAGGCATGCAAGAAGCCTGTTGACGCTAGTACTAGCTAGAAGTGCTTGACATTCCTACCCCGTTATATCTGTTACTCCTATACTAATCCTCTACTGAGCTCTATCTAGGGTCATTTCTTCATTGAGGTTGAGGTAGGCGAGGTCCTGTTGAATTGCTTCCATCCATCTCTCCTTTGGTCAGCCTCTTTGTCTCTTCCCATCTGTAATATGGAGTTGTTCGCATCTCCTGGCAAGGTTTTTAACGAGGAAGTTCAAAAAAAGTGTATATAATTCGGACACTATACTCTTTCAAGAGTGTTTGTCTCTTAAATATTTGAAGGAGAATATCCAAAGGGGGAGTGTTGTAAATATTGGATATTCTTCGGGTAAAATTTTTATTGTTAATATTGGGTACTATCAAATATCTAGAAAATTAGAAATTATATAAAAGACTTGTATATACACATGTACATAATATAAGTAGAATGTGACACATGTAAAGGAAGAGAGGGGTGGCAGCATTACATCATTCTCCTTAATGACTAAGCATAAATAATATATATATATATATATATATATACATACATACATATATGCGAGGACGAATCAAGTGAAGTGATTGAGAGAGATTTTATATTATTCAGGTTCTTGAGTTCTAGAATAAAATACCTGTCTAATTATATTTGAGTTTATATTTTTAATCTTGTTCTGTTAAGTATATTATGTCCCTAGTTTTATAACACAAATAATTATATATTGTCTATCTCTTTGGCCACATTAGCTTAACATTTAGAGGAAAAATAACCTTTTTTTAGCAAGATTTAAGATTTAGTATTGTATCATTTAATTAATTTCATTTAAAAGGTCCTTAGTTATACAACTTTACTAAGCTTCTTCTCACGCGATGCGCGGATTGTATTTGTTCTGCACTGTATTTTAGATGATATGTAAAGCTTCAATGAATGCATTTGAGAAGGTATTTTGTGGAAATTGTGTTGCTTTGGGAGTTAAAAGGTTGGATGTCTATGATGGCTTGATTGTAGGTATTTTTGCCAAAGTTTACCTTGTAATTGTCGATGTCTAGATATTTGTAATTTAATATGCTTTTTTCAATTGCAAGTACTATTTGATGTGCGTGGCTATTATATGACCAAACTTTAAACTGTAGTGCATTCTAAATACTTAGTGTTTTAATTGTCATGCTATTATGCGTCTGATGTGATTCGTTTTAGTAACTAAAGTGTGTTTTCATCAATAGTTGTTTGGGAAACTTTGTTGAATGAAAATTGTTGGTTTAACTTGTCATTCTAATACATCAATTTGGTTTTAGTCTCAATGTTTGGAGCAATTTGTTCTTTTGTTTGGTCTGATCCAAGAGTTGGAAAATCAACGACCAAATTGGAGATTGATTGGAATTCTGATAAAATTGAAATTTCATTGTTTGATTCATCAAAGGAATTCGAGGTTAAAATCATAATTCAATAATGATTCGAGTCATCATGAGTTTTTAGTCAATCGAGTTGGAGTATTTCAAGTTTTAAATTAGCTACGATCAGATTTTGGTCAAATCGATTCACATTTTGTTCGAGTTATTATGGTTGGAACAATTCACTTTGAGCTCGAGTTATCTAAGTTTCAAGTCAAATTGGGGCAAGTATTGCACCAGATTATTTGGTGTTCAAGTTATCTTGGGTTTTTAGTTAGCCGATTTAGCTCTTTTGGGGATTTAGGCTCGGACTAATCCCGGTTGAGTTTGATACGAGGTAATTGAAAACTTGGAACTAAGCAAGCTTATCACATGGCGTAACTGTAGTTTTAAGGGAATAATTGTTAGGTCTATTAGTTTTACAAGAGTGAGTTAGTTGGTTCAGTTGTTAAGGTTGTTGAAATATATTTCAAAAATATTTCCTAACTTAATCAAAGCCAACACAACAGAACAATTTAAAATTCCTAATTTTAAGCCTATAGGCGATTTAAAATTCCTAATTTTAAATCTATAGACGATTTAAAATTCCTAATTTTAAATCTATAGACGATTTAAAATTCTTAATTTTGATTCTATAGGCCTCTACTCTAATACGTTTATAATAATGACATGAAAATTAACTAGCATAATGAATACTATAACTAAATAGAAAAATGAAAAAAAAAAGAAAAAAAAAAAGATAGAAACCTGAATGTAGACCACAGTGTTGCTCCTAGAAATCGCTGAGACCACAAGACCTACTACACAATCTCCTTTGAACACTTAGAGTGTGGACCCCGAAAAATATTGAACTTAAAAGAAAAAATTTCAATGAAAAATTTTCCTCTTTTATTTATCTGAAAGTCAATACTCTCAGAAAACTATTTTATTTTGATTGATGCTAAACCATAATTTCGAGATCACTATTTATAATGGGCTACTAGATGAAAAAAATACATAAAAAAGATGAAGTGGGATCCAAAAAACAAAATCCAAAATGACACCATTTCAATTAATCTCGCGTGTTTTACCCTAAACATGCCGTTGGCACGTTCTGGTTGGTCCGCACTCATTGGCGGAGATCATCAGTAGGATGGGCCCGTGCGTGACAGGTGTTGTGCGCTGGCTGGTCTATTCTGAGAGGCATAGATCGCGTCTCTCCCTGTGTTGCGCCGTGATAGGTTGAGCACATTTTTCTCGAGTTTCTAGCATGTTTATTATTATTAGGGTCATTTACACCAAAGGTCCCTATACTTTGCCCATTTTATTGTATTTTTAGTTGTATCAATTTAGTCCCTGTACAATTGATACTGTGTTAATTTGGTCCCTGAAGTAAAATTTATATTAAGTTTTTAATAAAATTTTTAATTGTTTGGCTATGAAATGGGTTAAATTGAGCCAAAGGGTGGATATTTACTAGATTATTTGCACTAGACGTAATTGTATCGCTTAAAATTATGTCAATTACTTACCTTCAAATTGACTGAAGGGCCATATTGGCATATTATGAATTGAAGAGGGACTAAATTGACACAATTAAAGGTACAAGGGCCAAATTGACACAATGATAAAAGTATAGGCACCTTTAGATTAAATAACCCTTATTATTATTATTATTATTATTATTATTATTATTTGTGTTTTGTTTTATAAATTCATCTTATGAGTTTTGCTTTAGCAAAATAATTTTGTTCATATAATGAATATTGTTTAGCATAATTAAATTATTCATCTCAAGAATTCTTTTAACAATTTTTTGATGGTGTAAATTTAAAGGCTTGCACAGGGACCTCACCGACAATTTAATTATAGCTCCAAATGAGTCAAAATTAATTATCATCTCATGATAATATTTGATTACTGTTTACTAGGACTTAATTCCAATAAATGAGTCCTATTGCACTCTAGAATTAAACTTAGTTATTTGATAATTCCCAAATAGATTATTATGATAAAAACAACCCTTCTATTAGATATCAATGAGAGAAATAATTATAACTACTACTATTATTTTTCTCACAACTTTTCCATTAGTTTTCGACTAGCTCTTCTCCGAATAATTCATTTGTACGTGAATAAATTTATAGTATAAATTTCAAATGTCAAAACACTTGGAATACTTTGGCCAAAATTTCCAAATTAATTGAAACACTTGGGAATCAACTAAAGGGACATTTATATCTCATAAGAGACTATAGATTTCATATTGAACACTTGATTCCTGCCACACTTTATGCCATTACCCGATGCACGTAAGACCTCAGTCACATTTAGAGACTTAACCTTTAGTACATCAAAATAACTATCACTCCATGCATAAGTCCGGAGTATAGTCAAGATTTAGAGTCATCGTTTAAATAATACATTATGAATCACTCATTTGCAATAGTAGTACAGATACAAGAAACTTACTTGGTCCAATTCAGTGTATCAATCTTATTGCAAACACCAATACAACACTTTTGGATCACCATCCATATGACCAGAATAGGTCATCTAAAGTGTCACATTATAGCCTTAGCAGACAAATAGTCCAAACTTGTCATGGACTATGAATTTGCAAATAACACGTCATTCCATTTATTTTAAGTCTATCCGTGGCATAATCTTATTACCCACTAAAAACAAACATTGAAACATAATTTGAGGAATACATCCGTATGGATGTTATTTAAAAGAAAATCACATGTATAATGAACTCACATATATAGTTATAATGAAAAATGAAAATAACTAAATTTTACTCTTAAACAAAAATAATATTACCAGAAAAATTGGATTTTCAGGGCACTGTTCCCAACAAAGGTCGTTAGACAAATATGTATTGTATGAATAGAGATTTGAAGGTCAGTTGTAGATATGGATGAATATAGACAATAATAATCTATCTTTCTTCCTTTACTTCTTGATTCTTTCTCTCCTTCTCAATTTCTCTCTATTGAATTTACATTGAATTTCAAAGGGCATAGACCCTTCCTTATTCTACTACATTAATGGTATTAGAGCTAAGCGAGCCTCTCGACCTATACAAAAGAAATGCCATGGCTGTCAACATAAGTTTAGAGTTTAAAAACTAAATAGCCAAAGAAATGAGATTACAAGGATTTGAAATGGCGGAGCAATGTAGAAGATTGGGTTTCAATGATCTGAAATTGGATCCATGGATGGAGAAATTGGCCAAATTATCAAGAAATATTGATGAATTGGTTAATAGAGATAAATTCACACCCATAAACACCCAAAAAAAAGTGGAAAATATAGTACTTGTTAGCGTAGAGGTTAACCAACCGGAGATGGTAGTGGAGGAAGAATCAATGCCATTGAAGAAGAATAGAACGGAATTGGAGGTGGACGTCAGGTTCACAGTGGTGATGGTGGAAAAAAGCTTAGTGGAGAAACCATTGTTGTTTGGGTCAGATTTGAGAGAGTTAAAGAAGCCACCAGCAATGTTAGGGTTTTGATTGACTTCAACCATTGAAGTGACTGGCTATTGGAGGTGGAGAATGATCGAAGGAAGCCAGCATGGTCGTAGTTGCTGGTGCCAGAGGTGGGTGCACAGATGCAGAGGACACAGGCCGATGGGGATGCCCACAAGAGAATGAAGGATTTCACAATGCAAAATTATGTATATGGCCCTTCGATATCAAAAAATTACCATCATATCCCTCTTTGCTTTTTCTATGTTTTTGACTTCATAGGCCTAAATTTACCTATTTTTGGCCCCACTTTTACCTCTACCTATTGGGTTAGATGTGGGGATAAGGATATTGTATTAGACTTCGTCCCATTTTTTCCCCCTTTTATGCTTCATTTTGTTTCTTTTGTATACTTACAATTGGTACCTACATATTTGATCTACAAGGAGTAATCCTTCGACTTTCACCCTTGAGGACAAGGTTGTTGTTCAAGGAAGGGCTATTGATATAGGATAATTGAAGACTTAGAACTAAGCAAGTTTATCACATGGTGCTGTAGTTTTAAAGGGAATAATTGTTGGTTTTATTAGTTTTAGAAGAGTTAGTTAGTTGGGTTGAGTTATTAAGGTTGTTAGTCAAATATATATTGTATGAATGGAGGTTGGAAGGTTAACTGTGAATATAGACAATAATAATCTCTCTTTTTCCCTTTACATCTTGATTTTTTCTCTCCCTCCTAATCTCTCTCTATTGGATTTACATTGAATTTCGAAGGACATAGATCCTTCCTAATTCAACTGCATTAGAGTTGGTTTTGGTCATTTCAAGCTTAAGTCATCTTAGTCTTGGCAAAATGGATTTTATTATTTCAAATTTCGAGTCATCTTAGCCCGAGTTTGATATGGGTCGGGTCTTTTTGGATTTGGGTCATATTAAGTTCTCGTGCTTCAACTATGACTTTCCAGTTTTAGTCTGTTCCCACAAATTGAAAAGTTGAGATTTGAGGCTTTAGTTTAAAACTTTGACAGCCAAGGTCTGGTGCCTTGATTGCGTTGGTCTTAGTACTATTGTCACTGCTTGATAAGTCAGGTGAACTTAGGTTTGCGTCATTGATTAGGGCTTTGAGGGTCAAGGCTTGTCCGTTGATTGCGTTGGTCCTATTCTAGTGACCTGAATACGGTTTGCTTCACCTTTATCTTGTCATACCTAAACTCATTCGAGTTATTATAAGTGAAGGGTGTCAAGCTTAAAAACCTGATTGATTCGGGCTTGTAAGTGGACTGCTAAGATATTAGATTTGTCTCAACCCTAGTTCTTGATTTTTAAGTCTAAGAAGAAAGGTGTACATGGGCCCTGCTCTGTCAATGTAACTTCCACTTGAGTTAGGTCCATATGTTTAATTTTCTATCATATAAATACGTAAAAAATCAATAAAAATGCTGCACAAAGTCTTTTTAATTGAAGCGTAAGCAAAACTCACCGAATAACCAAAGTTGGATACACTAACATATCACAACCATTTCTTCGAAAATGGTGAATGGTTCAGGTCAAAGACGTGTGGTTCATAATTACGCTCACTCCCTAGTCGTAATTGAGCTCCTTTTGCATGTTTGTTTTGTTTTCACATGTACGGTGACCACACTCACACATCAATCAAAACAATAATAGAGCAAACATGTGATATTACCAGAGTCAGATATACCAAAATACCACAACCTTTTCTCTGAAACGGTGAGTGGTTGAGGTCAAAGATGTGCGGTTCGTATTTAGACTCACTCCCTAGTTGCGGTGAGTCCCTTTTGCATGTTTGTTTTGTTAATCATTTTACAGAAACCACATCACACTTAATTGCAAACAAAATAAAGCAAACATGCCTTTTGGCGACCACAGTGGGAGGCTTAAAATAAATTTTATCATCTTTAGACGATCGTGGATTACTAGAATGTAATTTTAGACCATTCACCAATGGTCAGAACCGGGAGATCTAGTATGCTCCAGCATGAGGAGCCAGAGAGGCTTAGCCCTGGTTGAATCCCCACTTGAGCATCCTCTTGAACAAAGCCCCATAACACGAAGGGATGAATCGAGTCATAGCCGCAGTGGTGAGAGCAGTGGTGATGATGACACCCTAGAGGATGAATGAATAGATATAGATGGCTATTCTTGCAAGCATTTCATGGCTATGCTTAAATGCCGCTTAGAAATTGTGAAGCAAAGAGTCCAACAAACAATTAAAAAAGCCTTTGAGAGACAACGCGTTGAAACAGAGCGCAATCTAGAGGCCCAACATGATAGCTCTGCCACCATGAGAGCCGTAATAAATAATGTTGGAACCTCAATGCATGTCAGGCTTCATACCGAGACTGATAGGGTCTTAGCGGAAATGAACTCAACCTTGTCTTCTGCTGCTACCCTTATCGCTAGGGATGTGGCAAGACAGACAATAGTGAGGTTGACTTGTGCACACATTGGTTGATGGAATATGCTGTTGGCCCGTCACTAAACTCTATCCTTAAAACAAGTGTGTTGTTTTTAAAAACTTGTTAATCAAGCTCCGCAATAACTCCACCATTACACTGACACTGGCTGAGGAGATGGCTATGGAGATTTGTGGCAACCAGAGGCCCTCTCAAGGCCTCACCAGCCCGGAAAAAAACTATCTCCCCATATGGAGAGGGTGTCCTATAGGGCATGCGAGCAATGCTGTGGCAGGATACAGTCATCAATGAGAAAAATGAGGCTGTTGCCGCAATATATATCTCCTGCAGACCCTCTCTTAGAATTAAATATGCCATCAAAGAAGTCCCGTCAATTTGAGCTTGTCGAGGATCCTCCTCAAAAGATCCAGATTATCATGACAATTGGACGTCCAAAGAAAAACTCGAAATACCACCTACTAGACGTTTACACTAGTCAGGTACCATGATATCCAGGACACTGACCTTCTAGGGTTCAATTTGGTAATGTCTTGAGAAGAAATCACCTCAAACAAGGGGAGGTTAGTCCTTCTAGCCTTACCAAATCTCAAAAGAGAAGGCAATTGAGGAAGAAGGAAGCTCAGAGGAGGACTCTGTTCTATACTTGCTTGACTAGGTTCTTTAAAGAGTAGATTAGTCCGCAAGGGCTAGCAAACTAAGTCTATGGATCTTGATGATCCAATGACTGAGTCCATGCCTTTTACTACTACTGGTCAAGGGCAGACACAGAGGAAGCTCGAGAGATGGGCTAGCCTCTCATCCTTTGAAGGCTGAGTGTCTTGGTGGGATTAGCTTGCCAAGAATTCCCTAGCTTAGGGAGCAGCTGAGGACGAGGAGGAGTACTCCCCTCTCAGCATTTACTTAGTGGAACCTCTAGGCCATGTTAACCTAACGTGGTTTGATATAGAGAATGATTTCCACGAGGAGGACTTCACCTAACCAATGGAGGAGTCTCAAACCCTAAGGGTTGATCCAGATGACCAGCCTCTAGAGTAGGATACAACAATGAATGGCAGCCCTCAACAATAAGATCAGGACAAACCCATTGTTGTTAGCCCGGAAAAGGGAACACACCAAGGGATTCAGACACAATTTGGGACGCTCCAAGAAAAAGTTGATGTCAGAACTGCATTGCTTCTTCCTTTGGATTTCAGGGCAAGTAGCACTCAAAAAGGTCTCAAGGGTGACATTATAGCATCAGATGAGGATTCTAAGTGGAGCTTGTGGCTGAAATAGAAGCCACCAAAGGTAACCTTGACCCTTTGTCTTTTAAAGTTAATACCCTAACATTGAAATTGCCTGATGAATCACCTGACATAATGAAGATGATGTTTAATTGGCCTAATATTGCCAATAAACACATTAGGCCCCCTACACATCAAAGCCAAATTCAAAGACATTTTGGTGAACAGGGTCTTGGTGGACAATGGCGTGACCATCAACGTTTTGCCTATGTATATTTTGGGGGTCATTGGTAAATCTCGAGTTGATCTAATTATTTCAGATGTTGTAATTTGAGGCTTTTCTAGAGCTACTACTAAATCCGAAGGTGTCATCCCAATTAACTTAATAGTTGGTAGCCAAAGCAAGTTGTTAGCTTTCTTTGTAGTGGATACTACCTCCAGTTACAATGCTTTACTCAAGAAAGATTAGTTACATGCCAATTATTGTATCCCTCCTTCACTTCACCAATTTTTAATCTTTTGGAAGCATGACAAATGTGAGATTGTTATGACAGATAGCAGGCCATTCATGGCTAACTCTAACTACATTGAGGAAAAATTCTATGAAGATGGTGTGGGACCACTTGATTTTAAAAGGACCACTCCACAATATGCCTAATGACAAGACACGATTGCCATCCTTGACAGCTCATTAACTAAGCTATGGTTGGTTGATTGGATGAAGAGTCTAAAGATTCTGATTTTTGGAAATGCATGAGGGCCCTTCTTAAAGAAGGGGATTGCCAAGGCACGCCATAACCCCAATGCGAAGGGACCATGACCTCCTATTAATGGCCTAAGAGGCCATTTCGTCAATGTTAGCAAGGCTCATGTCCTGGCATGTTGAGGACTAGTTTAGAACGAGCAGCCATTCAACTGTTTCCAGGTCCATGGCGCACAAAAAGAGGAGTTGGAACTCTCTAACTTAAGAGAAACACCAGCCAAAATGGAGGATTAGAGTTCTAAAGTCCAAGATCCTCTCCTCGAGGTTAATTTGGGCTCGATAGACGACCCAAGGCGCACACATCTGAGTGCTCTGCTTTCTCAAGTGTAGAGGGAGCAGCACCTGACTTTGCTTCGTGAATTCAAGGACTGTTTTGCTTGGGATCATCACAAGATGATTGGCCTAGAAAAGTGGTTAAGCATAGGCTTCCTATCAAGCCAGGTTTGAGACCTATCATCCATGCCTAAAGGAAAATGTCCCAATGAGTTATAGATTTGTTCAAGGAAGAGATCGAAAGGCTCTTAAAGGCCAAGTTTACCAGGACTGCTGGGTATGTCGAGCACCTAGCAAATATTGTCCCTGTCATAAAAAAGAATGGCAAAATTAGGGTCTGTATTGATTTCAACTATCTGAATGCAGCCACCCCGAAGGACAAATACCTAATGCTTATTGCTGATGTGCTCATTGACTTAACTTCAAGGCATGAAGTCTTGTCCTTCATGGATGTTTCCTGTTGGTACTACCAATTTATGATTGCTTCAGAAGATACCTGTAAGGCGGCATTTAGGTGTCCTGGGTCAATAGGGACATTTGAGTTGTAACCATGCCATTTGTTTTAAAGAATGCTGGCGCCACCTATCAAAGAACCATGAACATGTTCTTTCATGATCTCATTGGCAAGACAATGGACATCTATATAGATGACATCGTGGCCAAATCAAAATCCTAAGTTAAACACTTAGAAGACTTAAGGGGCGCATTCCTTAGAATGAGGACCCAATAACCTTAAGATAAATCCATTAAAGTGTGCTTTTTGCGTGCGTTCTGGAAACTTTCTTGGTTTTCTAATGCACCAAGGGGGCATCAAGGTGGATATTAATAAGACTGAAGCCATCCAATAGGCCAAACCACCTTCAAATAAAAAAGAGCTTCAACACTTCCTAGGGCAGGTTACTTTCCTAAGACGTTTTATCTCAAATGTTGCAGGAAAAACAAAAGTCTTCTCTCCACTATTGAGGCTCAAATCTGAGAAAGACTTCAAGTGGGAGGAGCCACATCAAGCAGCCTTTGAGGCCATCAAGGAGTACTTGATTAGGCCACCAGTTCTCATTCCACCAAAGCAGGGCAAAGCTTTGAAGATCTCTGTCTCTGCTTATGAGGAATTTATTGGTTCTTTGCTTGCACAAGACAATGAGCAAGAGTTTGAACAGGTTGTGTTCTACCTTAGCCGTTGCTTAAATGAATGTGAAATAAAATACTCCTCGATTGAGAAATTGTGTCTATTGTTGTTCCATGCGTCAATGAAATTGAGACATTACTTCTTGGCATTTCCTATGTATGTAGTTAATCAGATAGATGCCTTAAATGTATGCTAGATAAACCATTTATAAGGGGAAGGTTGAACAAGTGGAGTATAGCTCTACTTTAGTTTGAGTTGGTTTACATATCACATAAGTCAGTAAAGGGCCAAGCCTTAGCAGACATTCTAGTTGACCACCTCAACATTAATATTGGCTTGGACAATGAGCCAGACCTACTCTTGGTAGTGGAAATGGTCCCTCAGAAGCTATTATTCGATGGATCAAGGGCCAATTTGTTAAATCTCTAGGTGAAATTGAAGTTTAACCTTGTGAAAGTGAGAGTATAGATGATAAGAGAAGTGAAGGAGATGATATATAGAGAGCGAATTAGACGAGAGAGAGAGAAAAATATCTCAAAGAGATGATTGTATTTCATTGAATGAATCAATATTACACTTAGCAAGCTAATTATACTAAGATCAAGATACAACGCATAAGGACAAAGGGTTAACCGACTAACTAGACCTTAACAGCCACAATTGACCACACTTGACCCCTTAATCGACTTAACTAACAACCAAGGCCTTTGGCGCCAACACAAGCTACCAAACAATACAATTCAACATTACAACGCATCACTCAAGCCTTATTACAACAAGAACAACTCAGAAACATAACATTCCCCTCCTCTTGAAAACAATCTTGTCCTCAAGAATGGAAGCCAGGAAATTTGCTCTTCAAGAATTGAAGCTCTTCCCAAGTTGAAAACCTTGCATCCAAATTGGTCCATGACCCAAGAACTTCTGGAATAACTCTGCCTTCCACTCTAGAGGCTTGAGAACCAAGCATTGCAGCTGGTTGTAGTAGCAAAGCTCCATTTGAGCCAATTTTAAGAGTTTGTAGAGAATGCTCATGGCCCTTCTTCACCTATTTCTTAAGGAAAGAGACATGAAAAACGGGATGAATATAAGAGTTAGGAGGTAAATCAAGCCTATAGGGTATTTTGCCTATCTTCTCCAAAATTTTATAAGGCCTAAAGAAACTAGCACAAAACTTCACATTCTTCCTCACAGCTGCAATTGTTTGCCTGTAGGGCTGCAATTTCCGATAAACCATGTCCCCTGCTTCAAAATTTCTGTCCACACGCTTCTTGTCTGCGTACAACTTCATCCTAGCTTGAGCTTGATGAAGATTATTTCTTAAAAGTTGCACTAATTGCCTTCTTTGCTGCACCAATTATGTAACCTCAAGTACTGAAGAGACAATTCCTTGCAGCATCAATGGATAGGGTGGATCATAACCATATAATGCTTTGAAGGGTGTAGTGCCAATTGAAGCATGAGCATGAGTATTATACCAATACTCAGCTAAGGAAAACCATCTTCCCCACACCTTGGGATGATTAAACACCATGCTTCGAAGGTATTGTTCAATGCATTGATTGACTCTTTCTGTTTGTCCATCTATTTGAGGATGGTAGGATGAGCTAAGAGCTAATGTAGTCCCTAACAAATTGAACAACTCTGAGACTATAGATTGTGGCAATCCATGTAATTTATAGATGCTGTCAAGGAATACTCGAGCTAATTTCTATGCAATTACTGGTCTAGCCAAGGTAACGAAGTGACTAAACTTGGTAAATCGATCAACCATAACCCAAATAACGTCCTTCCCTTCTGACTTGGGCAAACCTTCAATGAAGTCCATACTAATGTTTTGCTAGACACCATCAGGAATATGTAAAGGTTGAAGAAGCCCTTGGTACCTATGATCACCCAACTTGGTTTGTTGAAAAACTTCACAAGCTTGCACGAACTCTGTGACTGCTTTCTTCATGCCAACCCAACTCAAATGAGCCTTAAGCCTTTGATATGTTCCTTCAACACCTAAATGACACCCTAACAACACCCCCCACGCTGAAACATGTGAGGCACTGATAATCTATTACCTTAGATCAGTGGAGGTCCTAATATACAACTTACCTTTTAGCCTGATAACTCCTTTTACCATTGTCACATCTGCATTAGAAGCCAGATTGCTCTACTTGCCAATGCTGAATGCAACTATACATTCATGTGCAAAAGTGTCATCCTCATAGGACTTATATACTTCTTCAATCCAAGATGGAAGGATCACTAAAATTTCTCCACAGAAACCCTGCTCACAATCCTCCAATCCACAAGACAATGCATCAATAGACAGGTTATCTTTTCCCTTCTTATATTCAATCATGTAGTCAAGTCCTAACATCTTCAACAATCTTCTTCTGGATAAGAGAATTGCAAGATATTCTTTTTCATAAGTAGACAATTCTTGATGCTTAGGACTCAAAGCTTGGCTGAGGTAGGCTATAGGTCTTTCTTTTTGAGATAGGACTGCTCCAATGCCATTCCCACAAGATTAGTCTCTAAAATGAACTCTTCAGCAAAGTTTGGCATTGCTAGAACATGTGCTTCACTCATAGCAGTCTTCAAAGCTTTAAATGCTCCTTGAGCTTTATCTGACCATTAGAATGCATATTTTTTAAACAATTTAGTTAGAGGCTTGGCAATTGGTCCATAAGTAGCCCCACACTTGTGGTAGTATTCAGTTAATTCCAAGAACCCTCTTAACCGCTTTAATGTCACAGGTATAGGCCAATCCTTCATTGCTTGTACCTTGGAAGGATCAGTAGAGACTCCTTCATAAGAGATCACATGGCCCAAATACTCCAAGTGATTCTGTGCAAAGGACCACTTAGCCAATTTTGCATACAACTTGTGATTGCGCATGACTATGAACACTTCCCTTAGATGCTTTAGATGCTCTTCAAGAGAAGAATTGTAAATTAGAAAATCATCGAAGAACACCAATACAAATCTTCTCAAAAACTGCTTGAAAACATCATTCATCTATGCCTGAAAGGAGGCCGGAGCATTAGTCAAGCCAAAGGGCGTAACCACAAACTCAAAGTGCCCATGATGAGTTCTGAAAGCAGTCTTATATACATCTTGCTCCAATACTCTAATCTAATGATAACCTTGCCTCAGATCAAGTTTGGAAAAGAATTGTGCACCATGTAACTCATCCAATAAGTTGCCTATGACAGGAATTGAAAACTTGTCCTTCACTGTCATTGAATTAAGTTGTCTATAATCTATACACATTCTTGCCATGCCTTCTTTTTTCTTGACAAGTATGATAGGAGAAGCAAAAGGGCTATGGCTCTGCCTTATGAAGCTCGTCTTGAGTAATTCATCAACATGCCTTTCAATTTCTGTTTTCTGAGCATGGGGATAAGTCTTAATTTCATTGGCTCAGAATTAAACTTAAGAGGAATTGCATGATCTAAACTTCTCTTAGGAGGTAATGCTTTCGGCTTTTCAAATAAGTTCTTAAACTTCTCAATCAATGCCTGCACCTCAGGTTGAGAAATGTTCTCCACTTCAGTAGGTGATATCGCAAACGATTGTCCTACCCATTGATAAGCACACTTCTTGAATCCACTCTCCAGCTTCTTGCCTTTCATTAGCTGCAACTGAGCTTGCTCTGCCATACCTGACAAAGTGACCTTGGATCCTTGTATCTCAAATGATACTGTTAGCTTAGTAAAATCGAAGAGTAATGGGCGGAAGGATCTCATCCAATCAGCTCCAAGGACAATATCACATCCACCGAAAGGTAAGATCCTGAAGCCATAATCAAATTTGTGATCTTCCATAAACCAATGAAAACCTTGGCATTTGTTCTGAGTTAGAACTGAATTTCCATCAGCAGCAGTCACTGCTAGCGAATGTGTCTTGATCACTTCATGTCCCACTTTCTTTACCACTTTAGGATCAATGAAGCTATGGGTGCTTCCACTATCAATCAAAACAATGATTGATCTCTTTCATTCTTTCCCTTTGATCCTTATGATGTTATGAGCCCCATTCCCCGTTAAGGCTTTCATGGAGATTCCAACTTCATCTTCAATAAGTTCCTCTTGTGATTCTTGATCTGAACTATCATTTTATGCTTCATTTTTTAACACACAGATGGCTCATCCGCCCTAATTCCCTTAGCAGACATGAAGAATTTTGGACATTTATGGCCAAATTGATAAGGCTGATTGCACATAAAGCAAAGCCATTGAGCTCTCTTTTCATTTGATCGAGTGGCCTTGGGTCTATCAGATTCCTTTTGCTGTTTAGAACCACTTCCTCGGTACCTTGATCCGTCAACAAGAACTGTGGCTTCGAAAAGCTTGGCCTTGGCATAGGCCTTGGACAATGTTTCAGGACCAACTACCTTAACAAGATTTTTAATTTTGAGCCTTAAGCCACTTATGAAACTCGAGACATAGTATGACTCAATAGCTTGAGTATATGCACATCATGCTGGCTCTAAGGTTCTCAAACTTTGTTATATACTCCTTCACAGACGTTTCTTGTACCTCTTTGTTGAAATTATCAACAATGTCAGTAGAGTCTTCATCACCATATCGTTCACAAAGTTCTTTCACTAATTCAGCCTAAAATAGTGTAGGATTACTCTTCAATAAGCTGTAAAGCCACACTTCATGTTCTCCATGAAGGTATGCAGCTGCTATCTCTGCCTTTTCTGCATCATCAATATGATAGAAATGGAAATATTGATCGCATCTTCTCAACCATGATTGTGGTTGCTTTCAATCAAACGGATCAATCTGAACCCTTGGTTTCCTGTAACCATTACTTCTATAATTGGATGAAGCATCATTAATCCTTGAACCTTACGGATGCCACTGATCAGGTGGCCGATCCAATTGTTCAACATTCAAATTGGTAGCTCTGAAGTGATCTGGATGATAAGGAGGGCGATCGTTCTGTACTGGTCTCATATAGGTAGATCGTGATTGAACTTGTTCCAGTGGATGATCCTGCGCTCTGGTAGTTACATTAGCTTCTTGAATTCGATCTTGCGATCTAACATCAGCTACTTGTGTTGGATCTTGAGGTCCTTCAACAACTACTTGAGGTCTAGCAGCAACATTTGGCACCTGAGATTGCATCACTTCAGGAGAGGGCACCACTTCAGGAGGTCATAACTGCTGACTTGCTGGCAACAAAATTCCTACACCAGAAGATACTCCCTATCTATTGACCTGATTCTGCAAATTAGTAAGCCTTTCCTCAAGACTTTGTAAATGTTGAGACACTCGACCTTCATTCCTATGATCGCTTTCTAGCTGAACTTGCCTCATTTGCTGCCGCATTCAATCTCCATCCTCTTGCCGTTGCTACTGAATTTAATTGAACATTTCCTCCATTTGCAACTTCAATTGATCATTCTTAACAAATTGAACCTCTCTTGTTGCACTAGTACCAACTGCCGCAGCATAAGAGACATTAGGATCAACAAATGTAGCTGGAATATCAGCTCCAGCTCCTGATCGCGTAGTAACATCACCAGACATTGTTAAGTTTTGATTCTTGTGCTTCGTCAGCTCTGATCACATCACCTTGATCCAAGCATATACAACCAAATTGAAGAATTCAACTTAATTGATAGCCTAAAACGAGGGTCTGATACCAATTGTTAAACCTCCAGGTGAAATTGAAGTTTAACCTTGTGAAAGATAAAGTATAGATGAGAAGAGAAGTGAAGGAGTTGAGATATAGAGAGAGAATTAGATGAGAGAGAGAAAAATATCTGAAGGAGATGATTATATTTCATTGAATGAATCAATATTACACTTAAGCAAGCTACTTATACTAGATTAAGATACAATGCATAAGGACAAAGCCTTAACCGACTAGCTAGACCTCAGTGCCACAATTGACCACACTTGACCCCTTAACTGACTTAACTAACAACAAGGCCTTTGGTGCCAACACAAGCTACCAAATAATACAATTCAACATTACAGCGCATCACTCAAGCCTTATTATAGCAAGGACAATTTCAGAAACATAACACTATTCTAGTGTTGGAGTTAAGAGTTGTAATAGAATCCCCCGCTGGAATCATCACTATGTTAGCTATTACTTTAGGTGGAAAATGCTCCAACAACGTGGCAGAATATGAGGCATTGATAATAGGCCTACAAACTCTCCTGGAAATGTAAGTCCTTAATGTTATTGTCAAGGGGGATACGCAACTGGTAATTTGCTAGTAAAAGGGGAATTTCAATTTTTGAGTGATACCTTGAATCGATGGTGTGCAGTTTGAGCATATCCCTAGGTAACAAAACAAAGTAGCCAATGATTTGGCTCAATTAGCATCAAGGTATAAATTGCCCAGAACTTAGCGCGAAGAAATCATGGTCATTAAAACCAAAGTTTTAGACCGTGACATCGAGTTCACTGAGACTTCTAGTCTTGAGAGCGAAGTAATGCTGAGCAAATATTTGGAATACTTTGAAATCCATTAAGTTTTCCTGAGTCAATGTGAGGATTGGAGAAAGCCTATAATGGATTACTTCAAGAACCCTTAAGACTACATTAAAGATAGTAAGATGAAGATGAGGGCTCATAGATTCCATCTTGGTGATGAATCTGTAGACTTATATAAAAGGGATGCTAGTGAAGTGCTTCTCAAGTGCCTTGGGTTGGACGAAGTAATGTTAGTGTTGGTAGGAGCCCAGGAGGGCATCTGTGGATCCCATCTAGCAGGCAACAAAATGCACTGTCTCATTAGATATTATGGCTATTATTGGCCATCAATGATGGATGACCGCATAAAATATGCTAAGGGGTGCAAACCATGCTAAAGATATGGTCATGTGCCAAGAGTCCCTATGGCTGAAATGCATGCTATTGTAGAACCCTGGCCATTTAGAGGTTAGGCAATGGACATCATAGAATAAATTAATCCTCCTTCCAGCAAGCAGCATTCTTGCATTCTTGTGGCCACATATTATTTCACAAAGTTGGTGGAGGCTAAGCCATATAGGAACATTAGTTAGCAAGATGTGATTTATTTTATCAAAGAATACATCCTATGCAGGTTTGATATCCCAAAAATCATTACTTTAAACCAAGCTAGAGTGTTCAATGGAGCTGAAGTTAAGGAGTTTACCAAGAGTTTCAACATATATATCTTGAACTCAACCTCTTACTATGCTCAAGCTAGTGGCCAGATAGAGTCAACCAATAAGATTCCAAAGGCCAAATTGAAAAGATGATTGAGGATAATCCGGGGAAGTGGCATGAATTGCTACAGGATGCCCTTTGGGCTTATAGGATGCCCAAACGAGATGCAACTGGGACAACTCCCTTCCATTTGACATATGGCCATGGTGTTGGGCTCCCAATGGAAGTAAATGGTTTGGTCTATTAGACTAGCTCATCAAGAAATGTTTTCTGAACTTGAGTATGAGCAGGTTATAATGGACGAACTAACTAACTTAGACCAAGTTAGGCTTGATGCTCATCACAAGTTTAGAAGAAGAGGGTGGCCAAGTCAAGCTTAGGTCTTTGACTTAGGAGATATAGTCCATAAAGTGGTTTTACCCATTGTCCAGAAAGATAGTGTCTTCAGGAAATGGTCCCCAAACTGGGAAGCCCCATTTAGAGTCATTAAGGTGTTTGATGGCAATGCTTACTTACCCCAAGATCTAGATGGGAGAACTCACCCGAGGGATATTAATCGAAGGTTCCTTAAAAAATATGTGCCATCAATCTAGGATTCTAACAAGGAAGTCCTTATGTATAGATTCTCTGAAATATGGGCTCAGTTTAAGCACCAATGTCTTGAGGATCAACCCCAAGTTCCTTAATTTAGAAAAAAATTGAAGAAAAGGAACCACCAATTTGAGCGATGTATTAAACAAAATGCGAATTTCATTAACCTTGGGGAAGAATATGTGGCATACATGCAAAATAAATTACAAGCGAGCGACTTTTATAGCCAAAAATCCATTTACAACAGCTCAGATTAAAAGAGTTGAGTCTTAATCCTCACTAAGGGTTCCTCTATTGAAGATAGCTAGTTGATTGTACCATCTAGCTCATGATCTAAGGAGAGAGCTTCTTCTTGAAGAGCTTGGCTACTCCTCTGGGCCTCCACAATAGCTTCCGTGAGCCTTCCAACCATATGCCTTGAGAGGAATGTCATTGTCTTAGGGAAAGTGATTCTCCCTTGAGATGGCCTAGTCTCTCCTCCAAGTGGTGAATTTCATCCTCAAGGCATCTAATCACTTCACCTTGTTGGCTTTAGGTCTTCCTGGCTGCCTCAAGTTCTTCAAATAGAAGCTGCAGGTCCCTAAGGTTAGCTGAGTGTCCTAAGTCCCTTATGGAACATTGACCGCAACACCTCTTCTGAAAAAGGGTGGGACTTCATGGTTCACTTTCAAACGCACCCCTTCTAGAACCTCAGAGTTCCTTAGAAATAGTAAGAGCCACCTTTGGATCCTCCTATAAGGTTATTATTAAGGATATGGCCTCTTGAAAAGTGGCCTCATCAGCCAAAGTTAGAATAGAAAGATATGCAATTTCTCTTAACTTTCGAAGTTTGGAAGACTCTTGGTCTAACTGCTGAAAGGCCAATCTGCCACTCGCTCTTAATTTCTCTGAAGGAGAAGACATTGCCTCTAACCTTAGGGAAGGAATGACTCTTGGAGGTGTGACATGTGAAAGGGTAAACATCAAAAGGAGTTAGATTAAATCTTAACTTTGGAAAAATAGCCAAGGCTAGGGGAATGATTATTGCCTTTGAACCTTACCTTGAGGAAAAAGAGAAACTGCTATTGTCATCTCTACCATTGGAACTTCTGCTAGCTCTTCAACCACAGGGTCATCTTCCTAAAGGGGAACCTCTGGGAAATAATACTTGCATGTTAGAGCCAAATATGGTTTGAAACATTGAGAGTTGTAAAGCCAGGTCATGGAATCTTACCTTCAAAGATTTCCTCGATGGAAATTGAGCCTCTTGGGAGGAGGAATGGAGCCTACACAAGGCCTTGGATTAGAGAGTCTGGGAAGGAAACCTTGTATGAGGGATATCTGATAATTGGCTCCATGGGTGAGGTAGCCATGTCACTTCCTTCTTTAATACTTGAGTTCAGTGATTTAGTACTCTGATTGAGCTCTGGTGCAGTCTCAGAAGGTGGAGAATTTGGTACCTCCATAATTACTAGAGTTGGCTCTTTCACTGGAAAAAGGGCCGAGTTAGGAGCTGCTTTGATAAAGATGAATGAGACACCAATTAGGAAAGGCTAATACCTCTAGTTCAGGGAGCCTGGCTCTTCTTTTTCTCACTAGCCGTGAGACAGGTACTTCTTCGTCTTCTTCTTCCTCTGTTACCCGAATGGCTCCAGTAGGAAGAGTAAGGGGGACCTTGTTTTGCTTTCTCTTTTTTAAGCCACAAACCTCAAGGGCTGGTGAAGAGGTCCCTGGAGGGGATTCCTCTAGCAACATTTGAGTAAAGCTCCTAGTCCTATCACTCCTAGGGGTTTCCTAGACAGTTGCTGTAAAAAGTAAAGAACAGGGATCAGTCTTTGTTTAAGCCACTAAAATAAAATTGAAGCATACTTCAGATGTGGCTGTTTACCTGATCATGCCTTCTGCGGGGTTGACCTGATACTGATGGGCTGGCTTCCTCTTGAGTTGGGACCTCGGAGCTCAAATAAAAGTGTATAATATTGCTTGGCGCCTCTGGCCTCTAAGGAGGACAAATAGGCTTGAAACCAAGTTGCAAAACGTTGTGTGGCACATGGGGTGTACTTACAAACAACAGGATACCCATAGAGGAATTTCACTTCTTGATTCATCTCACGGAGCTCCCTAAGTTGGACAAGTTGGATGGAGATCCTCTTAGCCCACCAAAGCTTCTTGGTCCTTAGACTGGGGAAAGGAATGTCTTAGACCATACAAAATTGCCTGACAAACAATCTAGGCCTATATGTGAGGTCACAGGATTGCCTACCAGATCTGGGAGTTCATGTCCATAGAGACATCGTAATAAAGGTCCAGTTTCTGGAACCAGAGTGGACCTAGATTCCTCTCCTTGAAAGGAATCCGTTGAGTCCCTTTCGTACATTGAGGAGGCATTAATTTCTCAAGGCATTGGCCAACGGACCATCCTGGGGGTAAGAGGACGTCATGATGAGTGAAGTACTCCACAATATAGGAGACCCCCTCACCTGTGGGAGAGTATGGGCCATTGCGGCAGAGCTAAAAAAAAAAGGCTTGGGCCCAGAGCTGGAACAGCCACAAGGGTCCACTTGTTTGGACAGCATAGTTCTTAGCTATGATGTCTCTAAGGCACCCATAAGCTAAAGCAAAAAATAATGGTCGCAAGGCCAATGGACCAGTGCTAAAGACTAAGTTTACAGCCATGGTTTTTAGAAACTTCAAGGCTGAGTTGGAGGAGTTAGTCAAGAAAAACTTGTTTAACCAAAACATGTAGAAGCATGCCTCTTCTTCTCTTGAATCTTACCCAAAGCCATGAGCCCTTATTACAAACATCTTAATAAAGGACTCATAATCACTGGGCAAATTGGTTATAGAGAAGGAAGAGGCAAAAGCTTTAGTCTCGTTAGAAATAAAAGAGTTAAGATGCAAATCCTCTCATCCTGGTGAAAGACTTGTTAATTTCGCTATGTCCGTTAAGGTAAGGCCAAGAAATCCCTCGGGGAAAACAAAAACTTTATAACAGATGTTCCAACAGCAAGTAAGCGTCGTCATAATTGGGTAATCGTAGATGAGAGCGATGGTGGAGAGCTTAATTGCTTCGTAAATACGAAGATTCTTCCATTTGTCTCCGTGGGTCACCATTAAATTGTCCATTCATTCATATCAATTTGTATAGAAAGTCCATCATTTAAAAGCATTGCTTCTTTTACGATGCATCTCCTTGCCCAAGAATAACCTGCAGAAACTGTGTGAAGCAGAGGAAATTCGTTAGTATTTGGAAAAGGTTTCTAAAGGCTTGGAACATCTTGGGATGGGTCAAAGATAGGCCCTAGGGCATTGATGCTTGTTGTTTGTACTTAGAAAGTGCATTAAGTCGTATCAAGTAATACAGAGTGAGTAAAGTATCATTCCCATGAGGATTGGTTTGAGTGACTACTGAAATTAGTAGTTTTAGCGCTATTTGAAAGATCGAAATTTATACCTTTTGATATGTACAAAATAAAATGAAAAGAACTAAAGAAGTTTACTGATTCAAAAGAAAAGTGTACTAATTTTTAGATGAGTTTACTGATTTAATAATATCCAAGGCATCCAATTTCACTTAGTTGCATTAATACGCCCTTCTATTCTCGATATTCAAGTTATTATTACATGTTGATGATTGAAAACCCTAATTTACTAAATATTTTCTCTCAAACAGCATTTAGAATACTCTTTTATATATTAACTTATCAATCTCTTGCTTGAATTTAAATAAGAAAAGAGTTTTGAAGATTTATGGTTTTTTATTTAAGACCACATAAATCGCGTTAATCTATTTCTAGCATTCGCCCAATTTGTGGTATTTATTAATTTAGCAATCATCATAAATCTCTTCTTGGACTTATTATGAATCTTTAAAGGCTTTGAATGGTGATCAAGTATTCAAAACTCATGAAGAACAAGAATAAACACTTTAACAATGCAATAAAAAAACTTTGAATACGTCGAATTAGAGAAAAGCGTATACTACAACTTATGCTACATTGTAGCTTTGGAAAGACAAAATTGGTTCATAGTAGACATAACATAAAGCAAAAATAAGACAAAATCAGCGAACTTAAAGAAGAAAAGGATAGAAAAGGACTTGAAAATGACAAAATTATAAACTAAACTCTCCTCCTTCTCTTCTTCTCTCTTCTTCACAGTTTCTACCCAAGGTGCTTATTTATTTATTTATTTGAATGATGCTTAAACACTTCCCTAACATTCATATTTATAGTACATGAGGTTGAAAATTCATGAAACAAAAAATTTCAAACACTTCATCCTCATTTACTCTCATTGTCGCCCCTTGCTACAAGTTTAAACTATTCGCTTATTTTTGTCATTTTTCTTCACTTTTGCCACCCAAACTTGCCTTTTTGTAAATGGTTGCACTTGTTCTTGAAGTGATGAAAAAGTTCTTGCTCTTGATTTGCTAGTTTTGCTGCCCAAAGTCACAATTTGAGACAAGTTGTTCATGTTCTTCCTCAGCCTTACCTAACCATGTGGTTTTGTGTGCTTTTCCCTCAGTTCTTGCGCTTGATGTTGATGATAGAACCTAGCAAAAATTAGCATAAAACGAGTGTGTTTGCAAGGAAATAACAATACGAGTGAAAAAGAGAAAAATTGAGCAAATTTAGATGTAAAATGTTTAGTAATTGAACCTAAAAAACATAAATAATTATATACTAAATTGAATTTATCAAAATACCCCCAAACTTAAATCTTGCTTGTCCTCAAGCAAGGCTAACATTGAAAGCGCATGATCTCATGCTTTTTGAGAATTTTAGCTCTTTCCAAGTAAGTATACTTTTATTTAGAAAAGAATGACCGAAGTTCAAGCTTAAGGTTCTAAATGCAAAACAATCTTTCTAAGAAAAAATCCACGAATCACCTACGTAACCGAATTCAAAAGTTGGCTAAGAAAATTATGTTTATCTGTTCTTTTTAATCTCAAGACATTCAAACCGAATGGATGACAAAAATTATGCCACTCATAACAAGACTTCTCAGGTATGCCCAAGACTAAAATTATTCAAAAAATTATTTTCTTCCTTCCCTTTTGTTTTTATTTTTTGGTGATTGACGAGGGACTGGTTTTCCCCAACCAACCTAGGCCCATGAGGTGGTAAGCCATGAGTATATCTTCAGTGAGAATCGAACTCTTGACCTTGGGCAATGACTGGATAGGTACGAAACGCCACCATCTGAGACGCCCTCATGATGATTGCATGAGTATATCTTCAGCGAGAATCGAACTCCTGACCCCTGGGCAATGACTACATGGGTAGGAGACGCCATCAACTGAGAAGCCCTCATGATGGGCTTGAGCTCAAGATTTGTAATTATTCATAATGAGTTCATCTTCAGCGCGAATCGAACTCCTGACCCCTGGGCGATGACTGCATGGGTAGGAGGCCCCTCCAACAGACGCCGTCATATTTTGCTTTTACTTAGACTTAGGCATAACTCTTCAAAATATTTTATGCAAATCATAATCTTAATGCACTCTCTTTAAATTTGAGCATCTTTTAGTCAGAAAAAAAAGTAAAACAATCATGCTAACTAGTGAACTCAAACACCATGGTTTTATCAACATAGTGCCTTGGAGTAGATCATGCATTATGATTAGAACACAAAGACAATTGATTCCTGAGTTATTCAAGTCTAATCAAAGAAAACGAGCTAAGAAAGGTAGTAAATTTGTTTAAAAAGTATGATGATGAGATCTCGAAGTCATTTTAAGATTTTTAAAGTGGTTCAAAATGTAAAATAAAATTCACAAAGACTAATGATCTAAACTACAGAAAATCTGTTGTTGGCCGACACTGTCTACATCCCCATCCAAAGGCTTCAAACTCTGGGAGGGACTAAAGCCGACTCTAAAAGATAAATAGGACTAGACAAGAAAACTTTTCAAAAAATTTTGTTCAAAATTTAAAAAAAATGTCTCTCGCACCCCTGAACTTAAAAGTTAACATTGACCTCAATGTTAAAAGAAATGCAAAGAGCGAAGTAGTAGGTGGGAGAATTGCTTTTTGGTGGTAAATGTTGACATCATGTTACCCCCGAACTTGTTTCCAAACAAAAAACCTGTTTGAACAAAATGCACAGAAACATAAGAAAATGATAAAATAAAATAAACTAAAACGAAAAGAAGTAGGAAAATGAAAATTAGGTTGCCTCCCAAGAAGTGCTTTAAGTTATAGTCGTTAGCTTTTTCTTTTTTGAGTGGATTATTAGACTTCGTTGAGATGAATGGAGGTCTTTTGTGGCTCGAGCTCTCCATCAATATAAGGCTTCACCCTTTGATCATTAACTTTGAATGTGCCCTTCTTCTCATCTTGAATCTCGACCGTGCCGTATGGAAAGGTATGAGTTACAACGAAGGGTCTTGACCATCCCAAACTCAATTTCCTTGGGAAAAGTAGTAATCATAAGTTAAGAAGTAAAACTTTTTGTCCAACTATGCATTCCCTATTCAGGATGTGCTTGGGATGCCATCTTTAGTTCAATCTCTGTAAATTCGACATTTTCATTGGCTTCATTTTTGAACTCATCCATTTCATTGATTTTCAGTAGCCTCTTATCTACTGCAGCTTCTAAATTGAAATTCAAGTTTTTTATGGCCCAATATGCTTTATGTTCCAATTCTACTAGTATTGGGCATGCCTTGCCATAAACTAGTCGATACGGAGACATTTCAAGTGGTGTTTTGAATGCTATTCTATATGCCCATAGTGTGTCATCTAACTTTTTCGACTAATCTTTTCTAGAAGTACTAGCGGTCTTTTCAAGAATAGTTTTCAATTCTCGATTTGAAATTTCTACTTGATTGATTGTTTGAGGATGGAATGGTGCACTCACATGGTATGTGACTCCATACTTACTCAATAAAACTTTAAGTTGACGGTCAAGAAATTGTTTCTCGCCATCACTTATGATTGCTCTAAGAGTTCCAAATTGAGAAAAAATGTTCTCTCTTACAAAGTTGACCACAACTCTTATATCATTGGTTGGAAAAGTAGCTGCTTTAAACCACTTTGATACATAGTCTACAACAACCAAAATAAATTTGCCAGAAAATGACGAAGGAAAATGACCCATGAAATCAATCCCCCCAAACGTCAAATAATTCAACAATTAAAATGTTGTTTAGGGGCATTTCATGTCTTTGAAATATTTCCCATCCTATGACATTGATCACATTTACTAACAAATTTGAAAGCATCATTAAAAAGTGCAGGCCAATAAAATCTTGATTGTAAAACCTTAGCAGCAGTCCTTGTTCCACCGTAATCACCTCTAATTTCCAGGGAGTGGCAATGACACAGAATGTCTTCCATTTCTTCTTCAGGTACACACCTCCTAATGATTTGTTCTACGTAATGTCTATATAAGAATGGTTCTTTACAAAAATAATGCATTAAATTAGTGAAAAACTTCTTCCTTTGTTGATATGTCATGTCCTTGAGTAGTTCCTGTGCAACCAAATAGTTAACGATGTTAGTGTACCATGGACAATTAGGAATTTTTCTTACCATCATAAGACTCTCATGTGGGAATTTTTCATTGATATAGGGACTTTTGTCCTCTCGTTCAAGGCGCGATAAGTGATCTGCCATGACATTCTCTATCCCTTTTTTCTCCTGAATTTCTAAATTGAATTATTAAAGCAACAAAATCCATCTTATCAGTCTTAGTTCTGCATCCTATTTTGCAATGAGGTATTTAAGAGCAGAGTGATCAATGTAAACAATTACCTTAGAATTTAGCAAGTAGGAACGAATTTGGTCAAATGCAAAAACAACAGCTAGTAATTCCTCTTTGGTGGTGGCGTAGTTAACATGTGCTTCCGTTAAAGTATTACTAGCATAGTAAATTACATGAAACTTTTTATTCTTTCTTTGCTCTAGCAAGGCCCCTGCTACATAGTCACTAGTATCGCACATAAGTTCAAAATGCAGGGTCCAATCGGGTGCTACGATTATTGATGCTGACACTAGGTTTTCCTTCAAAGTTTCAAAAGCATGCATACAGTCACTGTCAAAGTTAAAAGGGACATCCTTCATTAACAAATTGCAGAGAGGCTTAGTGATCTTAGAGAAGTCCTTAATAAACATTCTATAGAAATCTACATGACCAAGGAAACTTCGAATGCCCTTAACATTAGTAGGGGCCGTAATCACTCTATCGCTTCAGTTTTTGCTAGGTCAACCTCAATTCCCTTTTTGAAATCATATGCCCTAACACAATCCCTTCCTGTACCATGAAATGACATTTCTCCCAATTCAAAATTGATTAGTGTTAGCGTATCTTTGCAAGACCATAGAGAGGTTAGCTAAACAATAATCAAATGAGGCACCAAAGACTAAAAATCATTCATAAATACTTCTATGTAATTTTCCACCATGTCACTAAAGATAGCCATCATACATTGCTGAAATGTGGAAGGAGCATTGTATAATACAAAAGACATTCTTCTATAGGTAAAGGTACCATATAGACAAGTAAAAGTGGTCTTTTCTTGATCTTCAGGTGCTATGGCAATTTGGTACTATCCTGAATAACCATCAAGGAAATAGTAATACGAATGGCCACAAGTTTTTACATTTGATCAATGAATGGTAAGGGAAAATGGTCTTTTCGGGTAGCTGCATTAAGTTTTATATAATTTTTACATACCCTCCACCATGTGACGGTCTTAGTAGGGATGAGCTCATTGTTCTCATTTTCCACTACGGTTGTTCCCTCTTTCTTTGAAACTACTTGCAATGGACTTACCCACGAACTATTAGATATGGGATAAATGATCCCAACATCTAATAACTTGACAACTTATGTCCTTACCACCTCCTTCATAGCAGGGTTTAATCAATGTCATGGTTGCACAGTAGGCCTGAAGATATCCTTCTTGAGAATCTTATGCATGCATAAGGAAGGGTTGATTCCCTTGATATTTGAAAGGGTACATCCGATGGCCGATTTATGCTCACTTGGAACTCTAAATAACCTTTCTTGTTCCATATTACCCAAAGAAGCATTAATAATAACATGAAAAGTCTTAGAATTGCCAATATAAGCATACTTGATATGAGATGTCAATGGCTTGAGCTCAAGATTTTGGAGGCTCATCTTCCCCTATTCTCTGCTGACTTCTAGTCGCTTGTATATCCTCCACTCTTGCTTCATGGTGTGAATCGAAAGGTTCGCAATCTTCCAGGTATTAGGCACATTCCACTACAAGAAAACTGGTTTTTAACGACCAAAAATAATGACTGGAATTTTTTTTTGTCGTTAATGGTCTGTTTGTAGTGCGTAGCTGCGACGGGATTAAAACACCGTCGTTAAAAGGTGGTATATGTTGGCTTATAACGACGGGCACTAAATAATGTCGTTAATTCTATTCACAACTGTCGTTAATAGGCTTAAGTAAGTGGTAAAATTTTGGTCAAAGGAGTTAAAATTCGTTAATTTTTAAAAATTAGGCCCTTTCTAAAATTTGTCATTGTCTATTTTTTTTATTCTCTTAAATTTTTTAATTGATATTTCACCCATCCATACCGTAATTCAAATTCGAGAATTAAATAATATCCCAACTAATACTTAATTTGATATTTTACTCTTTCAGTATATTTCTATTATACTTGATATAATTTTTTATTTTGGATACTAAAATATAATTTTTAATTAATTAAAAAATATAATAAATGTAATAATTTAACAAAAAAGACATTATATTAATTTTGGGCAAAAATTTTTCCCACCCTTTCTTCCCTCCACAACCCATGCGTGATTTCTTCCCCAATAAACCCTAGCTCTTCACAAATCCCCTCATTCAAACTCCACGAAAGGGAAGCAGCAAAGTAGGAAACGATTCTTCTTTAGTCCTTCGTGAACCAACTGCACAGTAGCGAAATCCAACCTTAGGTAATTAATTTTGTTTGATTGATTGCGTTTTCTGTTATTTCTTTGCGTCGTTTTTGTTCAGTAACCCTAGAATTGGTTATTACTACATTACGGTGTTAATCTATAGATTTTATGCAATAATTTCTTAATTAAACTGCGTGAATTTCTTTTCTTCCAAGATTTGGGAATGGCGGCAACAGACCAAGGCTTCGATCGTAAACCTATATTCCATTTTTTACAGTATTTACCTATTGTACCAAGATTTCAAATGATTTTATACTAGAATGACAAAGCTTTAAAGCGAATTTGTCTTGTTCTTTGGTAGTTCGTGTTGTATTTGCTGAATTAACAAATTAGTTGATAGTTCATTTTTGTTATAAGCTGATGTCTATTGTTTGTTGGTAGTTAACAGCCTTAATTCTATTCTTCACTATATTGACCCACTATACCCATAATTTGTATGACTTTTGCTAGATTGACAAAGTTCCAAAACGAATTTGTCCCTTTTATGTTGGTAATTCATGTTATCTTTGCTGAATTAACAAATTAGTTGGTAGTTCGTGCTTGTTATAAGCCCATGTCTGTTGTTCGTTGGTAATTAACAGCCCTAATTTAGTTCTTTGCTATATTGACACATTGTATCCAGATTTTGAATGATTTTTTGCTAGATTGTCAAAGCTTCAAAGAGAATAAGTCCCTTTTATGTTGGTAGTTCATGTTATATTTGCTAAATTAAGAAATTAGTTGGTAGTTCGTGTCTGTTATTAGCAAATTGTTATGACTCAAGATCAATCTTGATTCATAACCTAGGGTTTGATAGAAATAAGAGAGTGTGAGATGAGAAAGAAGGGGAAAGAGATGAGAAAGTACAGAGAAATATAGAGATGAGAAGAGAATTTAATCTAATTATCATTCAGCAAAAGGATCAATGTTTTGTAGAAGTGCAAAAACAACAAAGTGAACAAGTTCCTGAGGTGCCTACGCTTGTTGCAGTAGAAGTTGATGAAGAGCAAAGCAAATAGGTTCCTAAGATTGATGTTGAAACTTCAGCAGTAGATTATGAAGAGCAGAACATTCAAGTGCCACATTGTAGTGAACAATATCAACTATTGAATCAGATTGTTGTTGAGCAAAATCTGGAGCAGCAATTTGGGCAAAACTTGATTGAAAGGGCTGGATTTAGTTGGATTTTGGACGCTACAGTAGGGAATCGAGACAATAACATCACAAAGAACATTGGGACTCTAGGTAAGCTAGTTTGGAACGAGTTTCTGGTGCCTATTACTACATTTCCAGCAGCTGAACAGATCAAGCAACCACCTAGGCCAGCTAAGGAACTACCAGATGTTGCAATAGGCTCATTTCAGCTTTGTGAGGGTGCAGCACCCAAGCAAACTACAACGTGCTATGTGGGCTGATACAACAAGTTCAAGTGCTAGATGCAAGCTAAGCTCATACAAGTGGATTAAGATAAAGAAATTGCATGCTATGTGGGCTGAACCAGGTCTTCCATCAGCTGTACAACCCACTGTGAGGCCTCCAGAAGTTCCATCCTGCATCAGATAACCTGAATTTGTGCTGAACTACTAATTTCCAGTTGCAAAATTCGCATTCCAGCATTCATAATAAGAGGTCTTGCTGCAGAATCAGATCATCCTCATTTCTGCTGCTATTTCAGTCAGATCGTCCTCAATTCTGTTGCAGTTTCAGTGTTTTTTTAGCTTTAATAAGAGTGTTCTAGGCTCCTTTTCCTTGATAAGATTCTTGAGGACAAGAATCTCTAAAGGGGGAAATATTGTTATGATTGTAATGAGAAGTATTTAGTAGTATTAGTCTTAGGCATTATGCTAGTTGTATATCTTGAACAAGTCATGTGTTAGTTTCTGGTGTGCTGCTACTGGTGTGCTGTTTGGTTTGGTTATTAGCTTGGTTAGGTGCATTGTATTAGTCTTCCTTTAGTTAGTATAAATAGGGGAGCTTCTCTTGTAATGTTCATAACTTGATGATAATGAATTGATTCTTCTCTCCCTTTGAGCTCAATGCTCCCTATCTCTTTCTAGATATTTTCTCTAGATATTTCTATCTCAATCTTGATTCTTTTCTTATGAATTCTCTTTGAATCTCTATCAATCTCATCTCAATTTTTCTTAATCTCATCTAATTCTAAATTCTTTACCTAAATTCTCTTAGTTCTCATCTTGATTTCACTTTCTAAGTGTAAAGCCCTATCCAAACCCTAGGTTTATCTTATGATTCATCCAAGAATCATAATAGTGGTATCAAAGCCAGATTTTTGCTTCCATTGGCGATTAAATACTTGTATTCGTTGGTTGATTCAAGATTAAGCTGAAAATAGATCAAAACAATCGGCAAATGACTGCAGGTGCTGCTGACAGGTTGTTTTTGTACAAGAATTCAGTTCGGCTGCAATCGATCCTGTTCATTGAGTGAATCCTTGATTTACCTAGTGTGAATTGATCAATTGTGCTGCATTGTCAAGCAAGATGGAGCAGACTGAAAGCCTTAATTCTTTACTGCGTTAAGCTTGCTGAACAGATAGAGTTAGGTTCTGTTGCTGTTGCCAAGATTTAATTTCAGATTTTGCGATTCTTAAACTTGATCTTGCAATATCAGAATTTGTTGATCAAATGTGGGGATTGAGCTGCTGTCAATTCGATTCCAAGTAGAGCAAACATATTAAGTGAAGTGCATTGAAGTCATCAAGTGTTGATCAGGTTGAATGCTTTAGATTGAGAATTTAGGCTCTGGATCCTAATTCTTGACAACACAATATGTTATTTTTGCTTAGCATTGGAGATACTTCAATCATCTACACAAGTTTTAGCTTGATCCTAGCTTAGTGGCAGTTACTTTGCTCAGCTACACCAAAATTCAGTGTTGATCGGTTACCTCGATCGAGTTAAAGGTGATCAAGCTGTTGCACTAGCTGTTACACCAAAATTCAGTGTTGATCGGTAACTTCGATCGTAGGCTTAAATTTCATTGCCACTACCTTTGGTGACAAAACACCGTTTTGCTTAACCTCTTGCTGCAGCATACTCTTCTGTCAATCCAATTATCATTCAACATACCTTCTTACAATGCAAGGCCTCCTATTTATACTAACTAATTGAGCCTAAAAATATCTAAGTAAACAATGAATCTAGACCAACCTTAACTACTACTAACTAACTAAACTGACTTAACCGACATATATGAATTTTCCCTAATTTTCCCACCAAAACCATTAACCGACATTAACCACCGATTAACTAACTAATTCCAAATTTACCCTCCAACATACTAAGATCATGACACCAATGTCTGTTGTTCGTTGACGATAACTGCCCTAATTTGGTTGCTTTTTAATGTAAATAACTAATTTGAACGCATATGTTTCACATTTCTTATTTTCCCAATTTTGTTATTATTGTCTTGAGTTTCTATCACATCGGCTGACTTGTTTTCTTGAATTCTTTCTACTAGTGAAGCGGTTTGATAATAGTGTAAAATAAAAGGTGATGAAATCAGACGTATGCCAACTTGCTGGGTTGTTGTTATTGTTGTTGTTGTACTAACTTGTCTTTTTATGTGACATGACGATGTTTCAAAGTAAATTTATTAATAAGCCTTCTTCTTCAAAAGCTAATAAACAATTCCTACCACCGGGAGCGCTATCCAGAGGTAGTCAGGGGTTAAAGGCTTATATTAACACAAAAAATAGGCCAATTACACTCAATTCAGTTGGAGCTATTCATATGCCTCCCCCTTCTATAATTAACAACCATGATACATAGGTTAGAGAAGCTAATATGATGTCTTCACCAATTAGATCACGTGAAGCTTCATTTGAAGCTCCTGATCTAACATCTGACCATATGAACTCCACAAATGCTTTGCAAATTGAAATGGAGTTGGAGAATCATGAAATTGAAAATGAAATTGATGTTGATAAACAAGGTAGTTGTTTTTCTTACTCTTTTTTAAAAATGGTAAGGCTTTGATTTCTTGTTAGCATATAATCACTTTTTTGTTATTGGTAGATTCTACTGAAAATAATGATGGAAAGAAGAGAACAAGACGTGGAAAGAGCAAATGCAAAAAGGTGGCAACTCTAAAACCTGGAAATAAGTTGCCTATTGAAAATTTCCAAAATCGCTGTGTTGGACAAAATGCAAATGAATTTTCTCGACACTTGGGCAAAATCATATGTGATAGAAATGTTGTTCCAAGAAGGAAGCGCTCATGGGATGAAATTGATGCAAAAGAGAATCAACACATGTTTGTTGTAGTCCTGGTAACTTAACTGTATAATGTAGTTTATATTTTCATTTGTAAATAATTATGCCATGATTGTTAGATATTTAATTTATGATGACAAAATTTGATTAGCATGACAAGAAATTGAGTCTACTTATTTGAATTAGGACAAATTTCATGACGAGAATGTTGACTTGAAGGAGTATCGCAAAGAGATTTTAGATCATATGCGATACTTGCGGAAAAATTAGAGAGGGGACTTGTATCGATTTGAGATTTTGAAAAGGCCGAAAACAAAAAATCAGCCTTCGCCGCCTCCCAACTTTACTGTGGAGCAAGCTTTGAAAAAAGCCGTAATAGATCCGCCTCCAGAAGGGTGGGATAAGGAGGATTGGGTATGGATCGTAAAAAATTATTATGCATCTGAGGAGATCCAGGTATAAATTCTCCCTCCTTTTTTTCCATTTTATTATTTGTACTTTTATTCATGGACATATTAACTTTTTAATATTTGAAACATAGGCAAGGAGTGCTAGAAACTCCAAAAATAGGGCTGGCCTTTCGAAAGAACTACTTCATCGCACTGGTAGCAGAGCTCATAGGCAGATTTTCAAAGATATGGTATGCAACTAAAAATTTTAATATTTTATTTTTTTAATTTTTTTCCTCTAGTGCATAATCTAACTATTGTTTGATTGTAAAAACTCAACAGAATGGGAAATGTCCTAATCTTGGGGATATGTTTCTGGCTACACGTTCAAAGGGTGATAAGCTGGCGACACATGAGCTTTGTGAACAATATATATGTAGAATTTAAAGAATTAATTACTTGTTGTCATGTATACTTTACTCCATTCTTAGTTCACACTACTTTGTAGGAAAAAATTGTTGATGTCATTGAAGAGAATCCCACCTTATCTAACATTGAAGTTGCTGAGAAGGTCTTCAACAAACGTCAAGCTCATGGTCATGTGTTTGGTTATGGGGGAGGAGTAAGGCCTAGTGATTTGAGAGGACCATCTTCTACAAAGGCCGAGCTTCTTGAAAAACTTCATTAATCTGAGAAGGAAAAGCGAGCACTTCTTAAAGAGAACAAGGAATTTGCTGATTTGGTAGCTAGAATAAAAGCACTAGAGGATGATGGTCGTAACAACGGGTCAAGTACTCCCTCCCGATCTACTGAGATGGACGACTACATTGATTAAATATTAATAGGTATGTGGTAATCTTCTTCTTTTTCTTCTCTCTCTTGTTTTGCCCTTAGTTTTCGCTTATGTATGTTGATACATTCATAAGAATATATTATTGAGTTATTCGGAATTGTTCTAGATTTGGACTTTGTTATTGAGTTCTATGTGGAGTTCGAGAATGTTGTTGATTTATGCGTCAGATTGTGTACTATGGAGTTTGAGATATGGGAATATTTTTGTATTCATTAATATACAGATATGCGGTGGGTTTCTACTATTTCAAGCTCTAGGCTTAAGGCCCTGTGATGGGTGTTTTTATGCTGCTAAACTTTGGTGTGTTAGGCTTTAGGGGCCGTCAGTGATGTATAGAGCGAGTTTTTGATTTGGCATTTCGAAGTAAGTGTGGGTAGTAGTTTCACATGGTGCCGTTGTTGTTATTGTGTGGCTGATTATGCTGTTCAGAAATTGGATTATGTGCCTTTCTAATTTTCTATGTGATTGTTGTGGTTAACATGTGTTTAATGCTTGAGTGTGATTGTGAACTTGTTGGAATGGAGCTTTGAACCTAGAATTGGCAACTCTTAGGTTAGACATGTCTAATTGCACAATCTTGGACCCGGTGTGTGGATAGAGCATTGCATGTTTTGAGTTTAACCATGGATTGGATGTTATTTGTGAGAATTGGTGTTTCTTGCATATGTTTGAGTGACCTAAGTGAAATAGGTGATTATTGTAAAGGGAGGCTTAGAGAACTTGTGAGTTCTTATTGTAAATCTGCGTGATTTAGTGTCTTAGTCTCCATGTTGGTGTCTCATGTATTTCCCAAGGCTATGTTGGAAGCAGGTTGAACATATATTGGTACTTGTTGCTTGAAGTGATGATAAACAAGTTGTTTATGGACTGTTTCAAGTTGAATTTGTTGCTTTATGTTGGTTTTGAGCTGTATTTTGTTGCTCATACTGATTTTACTGCAGTTGGGACTGTATGCTGCTGAATTTTGGGCAATTTTGCTATCATTTTATTATGTTTTGCTGAATTTTAGCTATGAGTTGGGAAAACATGATATGTTTGAGTCATATGTGGACTTGTGTTGTCTTAGGAGACTTGTATACCCTTAGGATTATTGTTTCATGGCTTTTTTTTTTTTTTTTTTTTTTTTTTTTCTAGTTTTGGGAAAAGGGTAAGGCATAGGTCTTGTGTAAACCTTGATTGACCATAGGTTTGGTTTATTATGTTGTACGCTCATATTGGGTTGTTTTGGATGTTGTTCATGATGGAGTTTTGTGATGCAATGTATGAATTGATTTGGCTAACTTGAATTCTGGGTGAATTGCATGTTTAGCTTGGATTTTATGTTGATTGCCATGAATTATTTGGAATTGTTGATGAGTTTGGACTATGTGATTGAATCCTAGCGGGAGTTTAAGAATGTTTTGAATTTGTGATACTTTAATTGAGTTCTATAATGTGGAGATTGGATTTGCGATTGTATATTAAAAAGCGTACGAATTTCCTTTTTGGTCAATTTTATGCTGATTACTTTAATATAGTTTTTATATGTTTTATTTTTTTATTGCTTGGTCTATTATTTGTCTGTACAATTGCTCATATGACATGAATTTTCTAACATGAGTGTTGTATTTATTTTTTCAAGTTTTGGAAGACTGTACTGGAAATTCTTGTTTTTGTTGGAACTTTTATTTACGAACTTTTGTCGGATTTATAGTTTTTGCTAAGTTGTTAAGTGACAAATTTAACAATGTACGCTTTTAGTATTTTTTGTATGTAAATTGGCTTTTATAAGTATTTGAATATTTAAGTTTCAATGACATCTTTACTTTTTATTAGAATTCGTTGTTACATTGAATGATATGTAAGAGTTATTTCTGTATGATTGTACTGTATTATTTTATAGGTGTTATACTGAAATTAAATATTGTCATACTACATTTATGTACAGGTGCTATGAACAACCTGATAATTGTCCTTATTTGAATTTATAGGTGTTGCAAAGAATCAGAAAATTATTTTTATATTACATAAATGTATAGGAATTTATGAATGTATATATTGCACTATATAAATGTACAAGATTTTTAACGTCTATAAATTTTTCTGTTAGAATTTTCTTTGATGGGGGAAGCATTTTTAATGACGTATTTTGATGTCATTAATAGATGGAAGACGTTTTAACAAAGATTTATTATTGTTATTTTTTAACGATTGTCTATATTGTCGTTGCCATTTCCAATTAGTAGCGCAAAAAATTTTAACGACGGTTTTTGTCGTCGTTAAAACTTTTTCCTAAATGACAGTCAATATTTGTAACAACAACAATTATTGTCGTTATTAATCAACTCTTTAACGACGGTGCCACCTGACATTAAAGACTTTACTTTTAACGACAACATGTGCCGTCGTTATTATGTTGTGCTGTCGTTATTGATTTCACTTTTAACGACGGACATAATATACCGTCGTAGATACTTTTTAACGACGGCTCATTTTAGCGGTCGTTGATCCCACATAGTATTAACATCGGAAGCAATAACGACGACAAACGACGGGAGGTTTCCGCCATCATTAATAGTATTAACGAGCGTAAGGTAGACTCTTAACGGCGATAATCACTGTCGTTAATGACCCTTTTTCTTGTTGTGTTCCCTTATCGATTCATTCTTAATGTCTAAGGTCCCTAACTTTGTTAGACATGCTTCAAGTGGTAACTTAGGGAATGTGTCCCTAAACATCTTAGCTACCAAACTGTCTATAATATTAACCTCAAAATAAGAATCCATGTCAGTGGGGAATTTTATAGCTTTAAAAACATTGAAGGTTACTTGTTCATCTTGCACTGTTAAAATACGTTTACCTTGTTGCACATCGATCAAGGTCTTTTCTGTAGCAAGGAAGGGTTGGCCAAGAATAAGAGGTATCTCTCGATCCTCTTCCATATCAAGTATTATGAAATTAGCCGAGAAGATGAATTTTTCAAACTTCACTAACATATCTTCCACCACACCTCTTGGATACTTGATCGATCTATTTGCTAGTTGAAGAGATGCTATAGTGGGCTTCACCTCTCCTAAGCCGAGCTTCCTGAGCACAGAGAACGGCATTAAATTAATGCTTGCCCCTAAATCACATGAAACTTTATCAAAGCTAATGGTGCCAATGGTGCAAGGTATAGAGAAACTCCCCGGTTCTTTTAGCTTAGGAGGTAACTTCTTTTGAAGTATGGCACTACACTCTTTAGTTAGTGCCATTGTTTCGAATTCTCCTTTCTTTCGTTGGACAAGATTTCCTTTATAAATTTTGCGTACCTGGGCATCTGCTCCAACATGTCAGCAAAAGGGACATTAATATGTAATTTTTTTGAAAATTTCCAAAAGTTTCACAAATTGTTCGTTCGCTTTTGTCTTTTTTAAATGCTAAGGAAACGGGGCCTTCGGTTTGTAGGGTTGAGGCTCAACCCTTTTAGGTTCAACTTCGTCTTGGATTTTTGTCCCTTCCTCATTTTCGGTTACTTGGTTTGTGTTTGTGGACATGTCGATTATGGGTTCTTCATTTTGTGGCATCTTGGTTAGCTGAGTTGGTTCATTCAGTGTTTTTCTACTTCTTAATTCAATAGCTTTGACGTGCTCTTGCGGGTTAATAATTGTGTTATTAGGCAAGGAACCTTGAGACCTTTTAGAGGGTTGGCTTGAAATTTGTCCGATTGGGGTCTCGAGGTTTCGAATAGGAGCTTCTTGATTTCTAAGATTTGTTTGTGTTTCTTGCATGAAACTTTTGGTTTTTTGCATCAACATGCCGAACATTTTTGCGAGATCAATTTTCTTTTCTGGTGGTGAGTGAATGGGCTATTTTTGAATCCCTGGATTACTCCATGAAAAATTTTGGTGGTTCCTCCACCCCGGATTGTAAGTGTTGGAGTAGGAATTTTGTTATGATTTTGACAATTTGAAACAAAATTTGCTTGCTCATGACTTGATATGGAAAAAGAGTTTCCTATTTGACATTTTATGCTTGCATGATTTCCGTCACAAAACTCACATGTTAGCATAGGAGAATGAAGGTCATTAACACCTATTTTTGCCAGTTGTTTTTGAATCATCGAATGTTGGGTGGATAACGTTGTGATTACGTATAGGTTTCTTGTGCATTGTTTAATAAGCTGTTCTTACATAATTGTTGCTAGCCATTACCTCTAGCAACTCATGTGCCTCTTCTGGTGTCTAGTCGTTTAAGGTTCCTCTAGCTACCGTGTCTACCATCGTTTTGGTATTAGCTGCCAACCAATTGTAAAAAGTTTGGACTTGCATCCAAACTAGTAAACCATGGTGTGGGCGTCTTCTTAAAAGTTCTTTATGGCGTTCCCATACTTAATACAATGATTCCATATCATATTGACTAAAAGAGGTAATGTCATTTCTCATTTTGGCTTATTTCGCTTCTGAAAAATATTTTAGCAAAAATTTTTATGCCAAATCCTCCCTTGTGGTGATAGTACCTGGCAGCAATAACATTAATCATGCTTTGGCCTTGTCTCTTAGTGAGATCGGGAACAGTCTTAAGTGAATGGCATCATCACTGATGCCATTGTGCTTAAATGTATCAATATCTCAAGAAAGTTAGTGATATGTAAGTTTGGGTCCTCCAAACTGGACAGTCTGTTAGATCATTTGTATGATTGCAGGTTTGATTTCAAAATTGTTCTCTTGGACAGGCAGGTGTCAGATGCTAGAGGTGCATCCATTAACAGTTGGGACAACATAATCTTGTAAAGCTGTTTTACTATCCCTGTTTTCATTAGCCATTATTTCAATTCATTTGGTTTTCTTGATTTTTCAAAGTGTTCTTTTAATTTCAGGATCCAAAGGGGTTATTTCTTTTTCTGGTTGATTTAGCATACAAAGTAAGAAAAAGAAACTCAAAAGTTAAAAGAAAGATGAAAATAATGAGAAAGCACCAAAATACAATAATATAATACAAAACTTGACAAAAACCAAATTTTAAGGGGCGGGGGGGGGGGGGGGGGGGGGGGGGGGGGGGGGGGGGTTAATAGTACTAATATTTTTTAAAAACTTAAAAATAACAAACTTAACTATCAAAAACTTAATTGGGCGAAGTAAAAAGTCAAAAAAAAGATAAAATTCATAAGAAAACTTAAAAAATACAACAATCTAATATAAAAGTTTAAAAAAAAAAACAACTTTTGAGGGGGGAGAGGTGTTATAAAAATAACTTTACAAATAAAATCAAGTGATTGAAATAAATGAAAAAAAAGAGATTTCTTCTTCAAACTTAAACAAAATTTACAAGTTTTAACATAATAACTTCAAATTAGTACTAAACTAGATAAAAACAATCCCGAGCAACGGCGCCAAAAACTTGATGCTTGGTGTTTTTGCTTAGTAAGTTTATGAAGTCGTATCAAGTAACATAGAGTGAGTAGAATATCGTTCCCACGGGGGTTGATTATTGAGTGACTACTAAAATTAGCAGTTTTAGCACTATTTAAAAGACCAAAATTTGTAGTTTTTGATGTGACGAATAAAATGAAAAGAACTAAAGATGTTTACTGATTTTCAAATGATTTTTACTAACTTAGTAAGATTCAAAGCATCCGATTTCACCTATTTGCATTAGTACGCCTTTCTAATCTCGATATTCAAGTTGTTATTAAATGTTGATAGTAGAAAAACCTAATTTACTAAATATTCTCTTTCGAGCAACATTTAGCATATTCTTTTACATATTAACTCATTAATCTCTTGCATAAATTTAAATAAGAAAAGAGTTTTCAAGATTCATGGTTTTCACTTAAGACCATACAAATTGCATTAATCTATCTCTAGCATTCGCTCAGTTTGTGGTGTTATTACTTTAGCAATCATCATAAATCTCCTCTCAAACTCATTATGAATCATTACAGGCTTTGAATGGTGATCAAGCAATCAAAAATCATGAAGAACAATAATAACCACTCCAACAACGCAATAAACAAACTTTGAATACGTAGAATTATAAAATGGCATATATTACAACTTAGGCTACATTATAGCCTTGGAAAGACAAAATTATTTCATGGTAGATATAACATAAAGCAAAACTAAAACAAAATCCATGAACTTAAAGAAGAACAGAATGAAAAAGAACCTGAAAATGACAAAATTATCATCTAAACTTTCCTCCTCTTCTTCTCTCTTACAATTTCTACCTAAGGGTTTTTTTTTTACTTTGAACTTTGTTTGAATGATGCTTAAACACTTCCCTAACATCCCAATTTATAGTACATGAGGTTTGAAATTCATGAAAAAAAAATTTAAAACACTTCATCCTCATTTGCTCTCATTGTTGCCCGTTGCTACAAGTTTCAACTATTTGCTTATTTTTGTCATTGTCCTTCACTTTTGCTTCCCAAACTTGCTTTTTTGTATCAAGTTGCATTTGGTCTTGAATTAATGAAGAATCTCTTGCTCTTGATTTGCTAGTTTTGCAGCCTAAAGTTGCAATTTGAGACAAGTTGTTCATGTTCATCCTTAGCCTTGCCCAACCATGTGGTTTTGTATGTTTTTCCTCAATTTTTGCTTTTTGTTTTATGTATCTTGCTTCCATTTGTTGATGTTGATGATAAAACCTAGCAAGAATTATCATAAAATGAGTGTTTTTGCAAAGAAATAACTCGGGTTAGCAGGGGGTCTGCTAGATAGACATTATCGAATAGCACCACAGAAGCGAAAAAGAGAAAAGGCAAGCAAAAGCAATAAAAATTAGATATAAAATGGTTAGCAATTGAACCTAAAAGATATGAATAATTATATACTAAATTATACTTATCAAAATCCACAATGATTAAAAGGGGGACACTTGTTTACACCCTAATTTTGAAAGGATTAGGATGGCACCATTTTGGGCAAAGTACCACATGCTGAGCACGTGAGGTCCACCTAGAGGCAACTTTGGGCTTTAGGTGCTAAAATAACGGCATCTAGAGCCCAGTATTCTAAAGAGTTGATCACCCTAACAAGGGTACCAACCACTCGAGGACTCAATTTGGTTGGAGGGTAAAAGGAGCTTGAGTTCAAGGGACTGCCAAGAAGACTATTTAGAGCGTAATCTAAGATACTTGGGCACTAAGCTTAATCCAAGAGGACGTGGGGCTTCTAGAAGGGACTTCTGCTAAGATTATGGACATGGGCAACAAGGAATTCCCTTTAATATTGAATTAAGGACACGTTCATTGATATTTTGCACATGCAAGAGGAAGTTTAGTGGCCAGATGTGGGAAGGGTTGCTGTAGAAATAGGAGCAACAATTATTTTCCATTTTCTATAAATAAAAGGCTGTGCGTCAGTCTAATCAACAACACACAATACAAAACTTCATCAAGTTTTGTTTACAGCACACTTATGCTCTTTTCTTAGGAGTAGTGCAACTTAGCATAGCTTAGCTTAACTTAGAACTTACTGTACTTGCTTCATCAGGAATATAGTTTCTCGAGTTTTAGGTATGAACTTCCAGTTTTAATCTATTTCCAAATCTCAACGAGTTGAGGATTGAGGCTTTAGTTTTAGGCTTTGGCGGCCAAGAATTGGCCTTGATTGCGTTGGTCTTAACACTACCATGACTGCTTAATAAGTTAGGTGAATTTAGGTTCGTGCCATTGGTTAGGGCTTTGACAACTAGGGCTTGACCTTGATTGTGTTGGTCCTAATTCACTAACTTGAATACGGTTTGCTCCGCCTTAATCTTATGGGACCATAACTCAATCAAGTTATTATAAGTCAAGGGTGCCAAGCTTAAAAACCTTATTGACCCGAGCTTGTTAGTGGACTGTCGAGCTCTTGAGTTTGTCTTCACCACAGTTCTTGACTTTTAAGTGTACGAGAAAAGGTGTATGTGGGCCCTGCTCTGTCACTGCAACTGTCACTTGAGCTAAGTCCATATCCTGTTATTTTCTGTCAACATATATATAAAAAATCTACAAAAATAGTTGACAAAAAATCTTCTTAATTGAGGTGTAAGCTAAACTCACGGTATTACCTAAGTTAGATATATCAACATATTACAACCTTTTCTCCGAAAACGGTGAGTGATTGAGATTAAAGATGTGTGGTTCGTATTTAGACTTATTCCCCAGTCGTTGTGAGTTCCTATTTACTTTTTTTTTTGTTTATCATTTTACAGTGCGCACATCACACTTAATTGCAAACAAAATAAAGCAAACAATGCCCTGTCCTGGCGTACCTTTTAGGTACTGTGAGACCCCCATAACTGCCTCAACATGAGGTTGTCGAGGATCATGCATATACTGATTCAAAATACAAACAGCATAGCATATATCCGGCGGAGTAATGGTAAGATACAACAATTCGCCCACTAAATGCCCATATCAACCCGAATAAGAAACTGGACCCCCTACTTTATTAGCCAACCAAGGATTTTGAACTATGGGAGTAGAGGCTGGTTTGGCTCCTGGCATCCCTACCTCACTAAGGATGTCTAAAATATAATTTCGTTGAGTCACCATAACTCCTTTAGGAGAACGAGCTACTTCAACTCCCAAAAGATATTTTACGGGTATTAAATCCTTAATTTTGCAAGAATTATTTAACACTACCTTGACATTGGATATGTGTTCCATAATATTTCCCGTGATAATAACATTGTCCTCATATATTAAACCATAAAAGGATTTACGAAGGAGGCACACTTTTCCGTCATGCCTATGCTCAAAACCTAACAAAAACTACATATAGACTTCCTCATCTAGGTCCCTATGAAGAAATGCATTACTAACGTCCAATTGACGTGTATTCCAAGCCAAGCCAACCGCTAAAACACAATGAACTGTAACTAATTTAGCAACTGGGCCAAAGATATTATTATAGTCTATACCTTCCACTTGCATAAATCCTCTCATTACTAGATGAGCTTTCTAGCCTTCTATCGATTCGTCAGATTTATACTTTACCGTATATACCTACTTGGAATCAATAGCCTTCTTCTCGTCGGGCAAACCCTCCAACGTCCAAATCCAATTTTGTTCTAATGCTTGTATCTTTTTGTCCATTGCATCTCTCCAATGCTTAAACTACACTGCCCATTGAAACGTTTTTGTCACATCACTAGAAGTGATGATGTTTAAAAGGGAAGCATGAGCATTGGAAAATTATGCATTAGAAACAAAATTCAAAATAGGATAGACTATACCCAAGTCTGTCGGTGGAGCAGTAGCAAGAGTATGGACTACAGAAGAAGGCATATCACAAATATAATTATTATATTTCATGGGCACAGAACGTATATGATCACTTCTTCCCGTAAGAATTTTCAAACCGGGCTCGGGACTAACTTTCCCTACCTGAGTGGACTGGTGGTCATCTAGACCACCAACAGCACGGCCGGCCGTCATCTGTTGCGATTGGTTCGGAAGGCAGTGAGCAGGCCGGACCCTCCTCTATAGAAACCGATTCTTCGTGAGTTTGTTCCACTTCGTAAATGACCCTATGTTGGGTCACATCAACCAGAACTTGCCTAATAGATTACCATCTTGGCTAGATCAAACATTATTCGGTTTTAAGAAAGGCAAATGTCCTCCTAAAATCGAACATCTCTAGACACAATAATCTTCCAGACTGTATATTTTGTATCCCTTTTGACCATGTTCAAATTTCACACGAGCCTTAGGCTCTACCCATGGAGTTCAAACACATGAGGTCCACATTTAAGCCTAAGTGGGGTTCTTTCCTAAAACAAATTGTCAATAGGTAGAATGACCTACTAGGTTTATAAATTAATCTATTCACTCGCACAACTTCTATGTGAGATTCTAATTACTAAGCTCACATGTGGAGTCTCAACACTCCCCCTCACATTTGAGTGTATGACAAATGTAGCACTCACTTTCTTCAATCCAATTGGATCCAACATTCACTGGAGAGGCCTTCGGTGCAACAAACTCAAATGCACCCCTCTTTACAAGGACATAGTGCGACCAACAAGAATACGAGATCATCCATCTGCACTAATACCATGTAAAAGTTGCCCAAGACGAAATATTAAACAACACAAGAAATAAGTGCAAGAATAGTACCTTTATTTTGATGATCTTATATGAATTACAAGCCTTATACTTATAGGCACACAAGAAAATACCAAAGGTCTAACCTACACTAGCATCCTAATAACAGAAGTCAATGACTAAGAACAAAATTAAATTACAATATTGATGACTAATGGTCATTATGGCCGATTAATCAAGGGGGGAAGAGGAGATGAAGAGAAAACTAGATCTAGACATTAACTATACAAAAAATGCTCCAAAAAATACAAGGTCCTAAGAATATTCCAAGAATAAAATATGAAATATAAAATAAAATACTTGTAGAAATTACAGATGGAAAAATACAAGGTCCTAAGAATATTCCAAGAATAAAATATAAAATATAAAATAAAATACATGTAGAAATTACAGATGGAATACTAGTATTCATTAATGTATAAATAACTTCATTAGAATTTCATGATTTTTAGCCAAAAAAATGTTGTCATTATATGTGATTTCGGCAATATATATATGACGTTTAATTCAAAATACAGCGAAGCTTCTATTGCAGTTCACTGAAGTTTTGCTATAAATATTAACATAAATTATATATGTTGTTGTAATCATATATTATATTACCATTTTATTATAAAAGTAGTCAGATTCTTATAAAAAATCATCAAATTCTAACTCAGGGTACCTATGTGATGAGATATTCAAACATCAAAGTAACTCATTGCATATATTAAAACATAAGGATAATTATTAAACTGTCAAACCTCTAGGTATCTAAGTGATAATTTCTAATATATACAGGTTTTAGCATTTATCACCCAGATACTTTGACATTTTATTATATATATTGTGTTACCTTAAGTTCTAAACATTTTATCACTTAGGTACCCTGATGTTTTATGTTTATATCAATCAGATACCTTTTCATCAAAATTCTTTAGTTTTTCGTTAGAAATTGTTAAAATTGAACACAATTTTGATAAAATATTAGTATCTTTATTAGAATTTGATGATTTTTTGACCAAAAAATGCGAAAGTAACACATAATTATGACAATATTTATGTATCTTACATCAAAATTCGGTGAATATTTCATCATACTTCACTATTTTCTATGGAAATATTGACATAATATATATATATATATATATATATATATATATATATAATCATATGCTATATTAAGAATTTTTTGTGCAGAACTGGTTAGATTATGACAAAAAATCATCAAAATTCAATATAAGGTACCTGAATGAACAAATATTCAAACTATATATATATTGGAAAGTCAAAATATCTAAGTCAGAGTATCTAAGTGTGTGTGTGAATGACTAAAATGAGAGGGTGAGGGTGAATTCTGAGTCATTCATTTGGCTTGTGATATTATCTTTCGTGCATCTAGCATCACCCTGTTTTCTCACTTTAACTAAATATGTGAGCCAAAATTTATCATTTAGAGTATATATATAGAGACATTAATGATCCTCATTAAACAAATGATGTATCAAAAAAGTCTCCTGGCTGTCTCATCGTGGAGTTCTCTAGGGCTCCAATGCCCTCCTCCCTTTCCAAATCTCAAGACACTAGATCTCAACCTTCATTAATCCTTCTCCCTAACTACCAATCTCCTTCCCACACCCCTGATCACTTTGCGTCGCACTCTTTAAGCACCCGTCCCACATTTTATTCATCCCAGAACTCATCACATCTCAAGTCCACAAAATTGAAACCCAACCACTCCCAAAATAAATAAATAAAAAATCTTATTAACCTTAAAAATGGCCTTTAATTCCTCGAACTCAGCGAGCAAGTTGGAACTACGTAAGCCATTCATAACCAAACCTTGGTTGGCAAGGTTCTATTTGAATGACCCATAAGGATAGGGCTTGTCAAAGTTATTCTTGACAAGGCTTAGAGACCGAAAGGTAAACTAGAAACCCATGAACTTCATGCTAATACCTCCTCTTTGTTTTTGAAAAATCAAGAGACAAGGAAAGGGTCATTGAAGGTACTTCATGGACCACTACTGACTCTTGTCTTGTGATTAAAGAATGGTCCAGGGACACCCCTTTTAAAGAGATTGATTTTTCAACCATCATGTTCTAGGTCCAAGTTCACAGGCTCCCCCTAAGCCTAATGATGGTCCAAAACACCATCAATATTGGAAAACTCTTTGCAAAAGTTATTAGCCTAGTTATGGACGAGAAATCTTATGTCTTTAGGAGCAAGTTTATCAGAATGAAGGGGGACATTGATATGGACGAGCCATAAAAGATCGGGTTCTACCTAAAAAGGGTCGGGAAACATGACCTATGGATCAGATATAAGTATGAGAGACCTGTAGACTTTTGCTACATCTATGGGAAATTGGGCCATGTCAAAAGGCAATGCCTCAATGACGAAGCACCGTGCAATGAACCCCTATTCAACAACTACCTAAGAACTAAGGAGTTTAATGCATAAAAGATCAACCTTGCACTTGATAAAGGTGACCCCTATGTAGACCCGGTTGAAATGGAAACCGAATCCTCCGTGAGAGCAGTATCTTGTGACGGAGACGGGTGTTCCCAGGTGCTATTATCGAACAAGATTGGGCCCTCTCTATCCTTAGTGTACCGTAAGAAACTCTGATTGACACCCAAGTCCTACTATCTTCGGTGTGCCGGACATATGAAAGCGGAAGCTCCAGGAGGACGAGCTGAAAATGCTAAATCCATTCTCAAGGGCATAATGGTGGACATGGTAAGGAAAGTCAAAGCTGGAAATTGGTATGTTGACCCGGAGATATTTAATGATGGTGCAGGGGTCTTAAGCAATATTATGGAGAATGGTGAGGCGTTACATTCGAAATCTAACCTGGCCTCGCTCACTAACAGCCTCCTCGGAGATAGGGGCTTGCATAACCTAAGAAGGGTGAAACGTGCTGATAGAATCAAAGCCAGGGCTGATAGAAACAAGCGCATTTTTACTCCCCCTTTTGCCGAAAGAGTAAGGTCTCTGACACTCATCCTCTCAAACAATGGTCATGTTCTCGAGTCTTCAAGCAATGCAATCAATGGGTTTGTAGTGGTTGTCTTGAAACAACTGCCTCGACCGCCATAAGCATCCTATGTTGAAACTGTCGGGGGTTTGGCCAACCCCGGACGGTTAAGCTCTTCTAGAGCTAAATAATACTTTTAGGCCTAACATTGTCTCCTTAATAGAAACTAAAAACTCTATTGAGTATGTCATGGCTAGTGTCATAGGAAATCTAATTTATGTGAATTTTTTTATTAGTGGATAAAAGTTATTTATTTGCTTCCTATATGTTTACAAGTTTATATGCATGTAGTGTTGTTTTCCTTTCAAAGCAAGTGCCATGAGATGGACAAAGTCCATAAATGACATTTTGTATATTTGTTTCAGTGGATAATGAGAACATGCCACGGATAGACTAATAATTGATTAAAATATTATTTAATAATCAATTCATAGTCAATGATTAGTTTGGGCTACTTCTGCAAAGACTATAATATTACATTTAGATGACTTGTCTTGGTTATGTGGATGGTGATCTAGAATGTTATGTTGGTGTATTACAATGAGATTGTTACATTCAATGGACCACATCGATTTGCTAATCTCTGTGATATTATCGAAAGTGAACAATTCATATATATTTTGTTTATACAATGGCTCTTAATTTGGAAAATAGTATGGACTCATAGTTGCTTTGATTCGCTAAAAGGATCAAGTTATTAAGTCTAACCGAGATCTTACATTTGTTGGGTAATGAAGTGTAGCAGAAATAGATATGTTGCTAGGAATCTACCATGAAAAATATCCACTTAGTTGGTTCACAAATATTTGAATCGATTTTAGAGGCTTTGGCCAGAGCATTCCATATGTTTTACATTTGAAATTAATAAATAAATATTTTTCTGTATTAATGAATTATTCGAGAAGGGCAAGTTGGGACTTCAGATGAAAAAGTGAGAAAGAATGGTAATAGTAGTTTAAGTTATTTTTTGAGGGACATTTATTAGAGGGGTCAATTGTGAGTAAACTGCTACAAAAAATTTAATGAGTAAATATATTTGTTTAGTGTAATAAAACTTATTAGTAGAGTTAAGTTACTACATGGCAATCTATTGTTATTATTAGATGATAATCAGATTTGACTCATTTGAAGTTAGGAATAAATTGCCCCTGAGGTCCTTGCACAAGCCTTTAAATTATGCACATAAAAAAATTAAGAAAATTCATGAGATAAATTATTTATTCAAGAGTTGAATAAATTATTTGTGTTAAACCCAAAAATTAATGAGATAAGTTTCTACCAGAAATTAAAAAAACAAAAAATAAAAAAATTACACAGGTCAATCAACTCACAACAAGTGAGGCATTCATCTGGATGAATCTGGCCTAAAGGCGACGGCCAATCACAGGGTGCCACACTGCAACGCGGAAGAGAAGAGATGTGTTGTTTTTATTTGTTTTGGATAATTATTTTGGTGTTTTGACCTATCAAAATTACAATTTATTTTATTTTAAAGTAAATGAGTTAGTTTTTAAGCCCCCTATAAATATGGGAAGTTTGGGTCATTACGGTTCAACAATTTGGCTTGGGTTTCTCCCAATTAATTCATAAAGGTGTTTAAAAGTTACTTGATTTCACGGTGTCCACACCTCCGATGCCAAGAGGAATTGGAGAAGTTCTCGGAGGTTTCGTTGGAGCATCTATTACACTTGCGGTCTTCAACAAGGTAGAGATTTCTTAACTTATACTTTAAGATTCGTATTTAATTGTTTTCCATGGGTATGTCATCTATGCTATGCATTGTTATGTTTAATTAGAGTTGCAAACATGTATATATTTAAAATTAAGAATTTTAAATTATGATTCCGCTGTGCTTGATACAATCATTGTATGTAATTTTAGTTTATGGAATTAAAATTGCCATGCCACAATTGGTATTAGAGCCAGACTCTAATTATTCCTGACGTATATGTGGTCATTGTTTGACATAATTGAAAAACCATGTTTAGATTCGAATTTATAATGAGATCAAATAAAAGTATGTAGTAATCATTGTTGAATATGTTCATATAAATCTTTGTACATTTGATTGATTGTTTTAAATTGTTTAATCTTCAAAACAAGGGAATATATTCATCAATGTTTACTTTATTTTTTGGTTTTTGGTTATGAAAATTTAATTTTTATGACGGGTTAAATTTTTTATGTAATTATTTAATGAGGTTAGATAACTTAATTGATGTTATAAAATTATATTCAATTAATTATGAAAATTTATTTTTGAGTTAAAAAAATGTTGCCGGGAATGTGACTGACGTCATTGGGTGACATCAACATGTCACCTGTTGACGTCAGCGGTTGACATCAAATATTTTGGAAAATGTTATGTTTTAAATTTTTTTTTAGAATGAGATTTTAAAAGGGATTATATGATAATCGTTATTTTTCTAGAAGAGTTTGGAAAAATATTTGAGTCTTATATTGACTCAAGTTAATGTTATTAAAAGAGCTTTATTAACATGTTTGATTAGAGTGAATAGTTTAACTAGTCCTAATTAGATTAGGATAGTAATTTAATTATTTTATTCATATTATAATCAATTAGGTTATGAGATAACCTAGGGTAAATAAATCCCACTAATTTGTTTTTTAAAAATCAATTGGGAGCGAGGTTCAAAAGTTGAAAATTCACGGTCTCCACCACTGGTCTAGCAATATAGTGGGTTTGCATTACTCTCCAAGGAGGATGTTGATAGGTAGAATACAGGGTTAGACTTTTGTTCGAATGGACTCAAGTGCAAGTGATCGAGTGCGGCTATTTCAACGTGGAGTATTTCGTGACCTTATATTGATGTTCAGGTAATGGTTTACACTTGACTAAAATACTACATTAGCCTCCCTGAGGATTCTCTATTATAGAATTTTATAAACTAGGGACATAATGGTGAATTATTAATATATAGTAAGAGCTTACAAGAAAATATGATAATAGAGAAACGCTCTCAATTGAGCTAAGCTTTTTGCAGCCTCCCTGACGAGGAGAAACGAGTGGGTAGTTTGGATCATCCTTACTTTCGTTATGTTTGGTGTAGTGGATACCTAATTAATAAAGATTGCTAAATTTTAAAAGAAATAATATTATAGTTAGATGCATGACTCTTATGGTTTATTTACATCTTTTAAGTGTAATCATGGCAATTGCTGATGCATTGCATTCCATACTAAAGGATAACCTCCTGACTAGACTGAGTTATCCAAACTGGAAAATGAATCTTGATATTGTGCTAATCCACAAGGAACATAAATTTGTGTTAATTGAACCTTGTCCTCCTATGCTTGCTAATAATGCCACCACTACGGTAAAGGAACATTATGAGCAGTAGATTAAGTCCAATTATCTAACCGGGGTCTATATCTTGAATTTCGTATCTAACTGTCTCAAGAATCAAATGCTTAAGATGAAGATAGTAGCGGAGGTGAAAGAACATTTTAAGAAGATGTTCGATGGGCAAGATAGAGTAGCATGATAGGAGCTTATGAGAAAGCTCATGTCTATGAAAAATGTTTGAAGGTAGTCCAATTTAGAAACATGTTTTGGAAATGATGGCTTACTTATACGAACTGGAATCCCTTGGTTCTAAGATTAACAGTCAATCGCAGCAAGATGTGACACTTGGCTCCTTGGTAGAGTCCTTTACTTAATTCAGGCTGAACTATAAAATGAATAATAAGGATTGTTCGTTACCTGAGTTGATGAAGAAGCTGCAAGTAGCTTAGGGGGTGATGAGGGCTAAGGGGACTGTCCACTTAACCCAAGCACCTGGGACAGGGAACAGGAAACCATGAAAAAGAAAGTCTGGAAAGAAAAACAAAGACAAAGTTGCTTTTGTAGCAACTAAGCCAATAAAAAAGAAGCCACTAAGAGGAAAGTGTTTCTTCCGTAGGAAGGATGTCCACTGGAAGAGGAATTGCCCTGAGTACTTAGCTAATGCTCCTTCTAAGACAAAGAAACCATCAAGAAAAGGTATGGAGATATCACATCTAATTGAGTCATGTGTATTTGATAGTCCTTACTAGTCTGCGAATCTTGCATAGAAGGAAAATGACTAAGTCTGTCTTTAAGAGTAAGGGCATAAGAGTTGGTGACTTGCTTGAGTTAGTTCGCACAGATATATGTGGTCAAATAAATGTGTAGGCAAGAGGAGGTTATGAGTATCTCATCATCTTTACTGATGCTTACTCTAGGTATGGTTATGTTTACTTGACAAGACAAAAGTCTTGACTCTTTTGAAAAGTTCAAAGGGTTTAAGGCTAAGGTTGAGAATCAAATAGGTAAACATATCAAGTCACTATGATCTGATTGAGTTGGCAAGTAACTTCAAATAAGTTTCTAGATTTCCTAACCACAAGTGAGATTAGATCTCACCTTTCTACACTGGGAACACTGAAAGGAAAAATATGAAGTTGGAGATGGTAAGGTCCATGATAAGTCATGCTACTTCACCGATCTCTTTTTAGGGTTATGCGTTGGAAACAACAACTTATGTTCTTAATTTGGTTCCTACAAAGTTGGTTACTAAAACACCTGTGGAGTTATGGACTGGGCACAAGCCTGGTATACAATATCTTGGTATTTGGAGATGTCCAATACAAGTGTTGCAAAAGAGCCTAGACAAGTTGGAGTATAGAACAAAAGTGTGTGTGTCCGCAGGCTACCCTAGGGGTAAAAAAATATGGTCTTTTCTATAGTCCTTCAAACCAAAAGGTGTTCATTAGTGCAAATACAACATTTTTGGAGGTGAATTTTCTGATGGACTACAAAAGTAAGAGTCAAATAGTGTTGGATGAATTACATAATAATGATGCTACTTCTGAGCAGCTTGATATGTCTCGAAATCGTTGAGGTGTATGGGATACACCTGCAGTTTGTTCTGAGATAGCTCCAAGTACACGAGAACCTCGGCATAGTGGGAGGATTATCATGCAACCTGACAGACACTTATTGGTGCCCTTTTGGTGGAGCAAGATGATATATCTGATTCTTTTAATTATGATGAGGCATTCGAGGCTGACTAATGGCTCTTAGCAATGAGAGCTGAGTTAGAATCTTTGTATTATAATCAAGTCTTAGATCTTGTAGAGGTTCCACCTGGCATTAAACCCATTGATTGTAAGTGGATCTATAAGAGGAAGAGAGCAGTGGACGGGAAGGTAGAGACCTTTAAGGCAAGGCTGGTTGCTAAGGGTTATACTCAAAAGGAAAGTGTCGAATATGATGAAACCTTCTCATCAGTAGCCATGTTAAAGTCCATTAGGATACTCTTGTCCATTGTTGCTAATTATGATTATGAGGTATAGCAATTGGATGCCAAGGCCACTTTTTTGAATGGCAGTCTTGATGGAGACATCTATATATCAAGAGCATATGATATAAAAGGTCCATTTATGGACTTAAGCAAGCATCTTGCTCATGGAATAAGAGATTCACTGAAGCGATAAAGTCCTATAGTTTTGTTCAATCAGTTGATGAGCCGTGCATGTACAAGCGCAATATTGAGAAAGTAGTGACTTTTTTAGTATTGTATGTGGATGATATCTTACTCATGGCGAATGATATGGGAGTTTTATTAGATGTTAGTATTTTGTTGTCAAGTTAGTTCGATATGAAAGTCTTAGGAGAAGCCAGTTATATTCTTGGGATTAGCTCATTATGATTATGAGATATAACAAATGGATGTCAAGAGAGCCTTTTTGAATGGCAGTCTTGACGAAGACATCTATATGGTGCAAATAGACTGTTTCATTAGTAAAAATAAGGAGCATACGATATGCAAATTAAAAAGGTTCATTTATGGACTTAAACAAGCATCTTGCTTATGGAATAAGAGATTCACTGAAGCGATACAGTCCTATAGTTTTGTTCAATCAGTTAATGAGTCATGTGTGTAGAAGTGGAATGTAGAGAAAGTAGTGATTTTCTTAGTACTGTATATGGATGATATCTTACTCGTTGCGGATGATGTGGGAGTTCTATTAGCTGTTAAGATTTGGTTGTCGAGTCAGTTTTATATGAAAGTCTTAAGAGAAGCCAGTTATATTCTTGGGATCAAGCTTCTGCGAGATCATAAGAATAGAGTGTTGGGTATGTCTCAGGCTGCCTACATAGACAAGGAGTTGTCTAAATTTAACATGGTGGACTCTAAGATGGGTTTATTTCCCTTCAGACATAGAGTGCCTCTTTCTTCAGATTAATGTCTTAGGACATCTCAAGAGAAAGAATATATGAGGAGTATTCCATATGTTTCGGTTGTGGGAAGCCTTATGTATGTTAGCTTATGTACTAGACCTAATATCTTACCTGGTATCTGTTTTGCTGTTGGCATTGTTATTAGATATTAGTCTAATCCAGGCATTATACACTGGACGGTTGTAAAGCATATTCTCAAGTATGTAAGAAGGACTATAGATTATATGTTAGTTATTCATGGTGATGAGCTGATTCCAGTTGGCTATTAGACTTAAACTTCCAGTCAAAAAATAGATGCTAGACATTCAGACATAGATGTTAGTTTTTTCTGGTTATATTTTTACCCTCAGAAGTGGAGCCATTATTTAGAGGAGTTTTAAGCAGTCTCACATTGCTAACTCCACCATGGAAGCGAAGTATGTGGCGGCTTCTGAAGCTGCTAAGGAGGCTTGTTGGCTAACAAAGTTCCTTATGGAGCTGGAGGTTAGTCAGGAGGGGCTTACACCTGTTGCCATTTATTGTGACAACTCTAGTGCAATAGCTAACTCTAAGGAACCAAGGAAGCACAATTGGTCAAAGCACATCAAAAGAAAGTATCACCTCATTTCGAGATCATGTGGAGAAAGAGGAGATTGCAATTCTGAAGATTGATACCACAAATAATTTAGTAGATCCTTTCATGAAGACTTTAACTCAAAAGTTGTTTTGAGTCTCATTTGGATGGGATGGGAATGCATTACATGGCAAATTGACAAGAAGGAGATTGTTAGAGCTAGTGTTCTAGGAAACCCAATTTATGTGAACTTTTTATTAGTGAATAAAAATTGTTTATTGTTGTCTATATGTTTTCCACTTTATATGCATGTGATGAACAAAGTTCTTAAATGAAATTTGATATATCTGTTTTTAGAGGATAAGGAGATTATGCCACGGATAGACTAATAACATATTAAAATATTATTTAATAGTCGATTCGTAGTCAGTGATAAGTTTAGACTACTTTTCTGCTAAGACTATAATATATCATTTAGATGATTTTTCGTGGTTATATCTAGAATGCTATGTTGGTATATTATAATGAGATTGTTACATAGAATGGACCACGTGATTTGCTCATCTCTATGCTACTATTGGAAGTGAGCAATTCATATGTTGTTTATACAGTGATTCTAATATGAGAAATGGACAAGACTCATGCATGGAATGTTAATTGTTTTGATGAGCTAAAAAGATCAGGTTATTAAGTCTAACTTGGATCTTACGTTCATTGGATAATTACATGAAGTGTAGTGAAAACAGATATTTTACTAGGAATCTACCATGAAAAATTTCCCCTTAGTTGATTCACAAGTATTTGAATTGATCCAGAGGCTTTGGCTAGAGCATTCCATATAACTGACATTTAAAATTAATACAGAAGTGTTTTTTCTTAATGAACTATTCAAGAAGGGGGAGTTTGGAACTAATAAAGAAAAGTGAGTAAGAATAACAATAGTAGTTTAAGTTATTTTCTTATGGACATTTAATAGAGGGGACAATTGTGAGCAAACTATTACAGAGAAATTTAACGAATAAATATATTTGTTTCTAAATGCAATAACACTTATTTAGTGGCACTAAGTTTTACAAAATAGTAATCAGTTATTATCATTAGATGATAATCAAATTTGACCCATTTGGAACTAGGAATAAATTGTCCCTGGGATTCTTGCGCCAACCTCTAAATTATGCACCTAAAGAAATCAAGAGAATACATGAGATGAAATATTTAATCATGATTTGAATATTTTATTAAACCCAAAAATTCATGAGAAGAATTTGTACAAGAAACATAAAAAAACAGAAAAAAAATTTGCATAAGCTAATCAGCGCTCGACACATGTTGCATGCTGACCGGCACAGGAGGCGATCCGCGCTGCTCACTAGGCCAACCAGCGCGTCACATGTGGGGCATTTAGTTGGATGAATCTACGCCTAAAGGCGCGGACCAATCACAGGGTGCTACATGGGACCTTGTGATGTGGAAGCGAAGAGGCGTCGGTTTTATGTATTTTGGATAATTATTTTTGGTGTTTTGACTGATCAAAATTATAATTTTGTTTTTATTTTTTATTTTAATTTGAATGAGTCAGTTTTTAGGGCCCTATAAATATGGGAAGTCAGGCTCATTAGGGTTTAACAATTTCGCTTGGGTTTTTTCCAATTAATTAGAGAATTAAAATGGAGAAAATCTGTCTTCCCAATTAATTCTTATACGTTTTTTAGAGTTAACGGATTTCACGATGCCCACACGTCCTGTGCAAACAAGAATTGCGGAGAAGATCTTGGAGGCTTTGTTGTAGTATCTATTACACTTGTGGTCTGCTATGAGGTATGAGATTTCTTTACTTATACTTTTAGATTTGTATTTAATAATTTTTCATGGATATATCATTTATGCTCTGTATTATTATGTTTAATTAGAGTTGTAAATATGTATATATTTAAAACAAAGAATTTTAAATTATGATTTCGTTGCACTTGATACAATGGTTGTATGTAATTTTAGTTTATGAAATTTCTAAAATCCTTTTTAGGTTGAGCCATTGGGGATCACAGGGGGGCTCGCCCTCCTATGGAACTCGGGCATTGAGGTTTATGTTAGTAAGTCACGTAATCGCTTTTTATGTGCAAATATTGAATTGATGAAGAATGAAAGCTCATGGACCCATCTTTTTGTGTATGCAGAACCAGATCATGCTTGTAGATGTTCCTTTGGGGTTGAACTTTTTAATTCTTATAGGGATATCACCCACCCCTTCTGCACTTTGGGCTACTTTAAAGCTATTACGTCGGCCCTCAGATAAGCTTCATGGAGACCCGATCCCCGACCAATAGTTGGCCTGCATTCTGGATTTTTTTGATTCTTGTGGCCTTTTTGAAATTAAAATGGATGGCTGTCAATTTTCTTGGAGTAACAAAGAAGGTGGTGGCCTAAGCATTAAAGAATGCATTGACAAAGTTGCATCCAATTAAGAGTGGCTTGCCATGTTTCCAAAGATCTCAGCCACTCTCCTCCCTTTTTTTGCTTGAGACCACAGCCTCTTTTGTTTGCTCTATTTTGTTTTGAATGATTTGTGTGTGGTCGCCTTAAATGTGAAAACAAAACACATGTGCAAAAGGAACTCACCGCAACTTGGGAGAGCCTAATTACGAACTGCATATCTTTGACCACAACCACTCATTTCAAAGAAATGGCTGTGATATGTTGGTGTATCTGACTTCAGTTATACCGTGAGTTCTGCTTACGCTTAAATTAAGAAGACTTTGTTCAGTATTTGTGTGATTTTTATGTATTTATATGATAGAAATTTCAAGATACGGACCGAACTCAAATGGCAGTTATAGTGATGGAGCAGGGCCCACAAACACCTTTCCCTGTACACTTAAAAGTCAGGAACTAGGGTAGAGACAAATCCAAAGCTCAGCAGTCCACTTACAAGCCTGAGTCAATCAAGTTTTCCAGCATGGAACCCTTGACTGATAATAGCTCGAATTAGTTTAGGTCTGATAAGATTAAGGTGGAGCAAACCGTATTTAGATCACTGGATTAGGACCAATGCAATCAAGGGACACACCTTGCCAGTCAAAGCCCTAATCAATGGCCTAAACCTAAGTTTACCTGACTTATCAAGCAGTGACAAGTGTTAAGACCAAAGAAATCAAGGGACCATGCCTTGGCCGTCAAAGCCTTAAACTAAAGCCTCAAATCTCAACTTGTCGATTTGTGGGAACATATTAAAATTGGAAAGTCATACCTGAAGTTTAAGAACTGTATTACTACGGAGGTAAGTACAACAAAGCTCTACATTACATTACGCCTAGCTAAGTTATGCTACTCCTAAGAAAAAGAGCACACATGTGCTACAAAAACTTGAAGAAGTTTTGTTTTGAGTATATGTGTACTACTTTGGACTGACGCCGAGTCCTTTATTTAGAAGGAAAAAAAAATGGCTGCTCCTATCTTTTCGAAAACTCCACCCACATCTGGCCACTAAGCTCCTCTTTTGTGCGCGTTTATCCTTTAGCAATGTGTCCTAAGTATTGGAGAGAAATCTTTGATGCTCACATTCAGAATTCTAGTAGAAGTTCCCTGCTCCCATGAATTAAGCTTAGGGCCCAAGCAACTGAAATTGTGCTCCAAATAACTGTCTCAAGCATGGAAACTATCATTCTTGCAGCTTTCCTAGCAGCCTGTGGAGCTTGAGCGTATTTCGCCCTTCAACAATCTTAAGCCTCGAGTGGCTGATACCCTTGCTAAGGGTATGAATGTCTCTCAGGATCTGGTCTTCATATGCTATTGATGTAGTACTCAAAGGCCTAGCTCCTCACAAGGATAACCTCACACGACTTTACTAAAAAACAGCATCATTCCAGCCCTGTTGAAAACAAGGTATAAACAATTCCCCTAGTTTTGATCGTTGGTAAATTCAAATTTGCAATGGGTAAAAAATTTTGCCAGATTTGACCCTCAATGACTAGAGGGAGCTCAAGAGAACGTAGTACGTAACTTGATCTTCCTTCCCGCGTCTCTATAAGTATGATGGCTAGGGTTTGAACTTTTCACTTTTTGCTCTGTTCTTTCTTTATTGTCACCATGCGCACTTGCAGTCTCTTACCTTCATTCTTGAGTAACTGAATTTTCTGTCCAATTTGCTCTTCATTCTTCTGCATCCTTTTAATATGACAATGGCACAAATTTCATTTGCCATCTCTATTCCCCCTCCTCAAGCGGATAGCCCTACTGTGCGACTGACCCGGCTCCTCCAATTTGTTGTTTCGATTATCTTTGATGTTCTTTAGAGTCTAACTGATCTTAGTGTCATAGAGGAGGATCTTTCTTGGTTGTTAGAGCATGATCCCTCATTGAACCCACCATCTTGCGGCCTAGGGCCAATCGTCGCTCCACCATACTACATCCCAAGTCTTGATGGACTGTTCCATATATTGATGAATCTCCTCTTCTTCATACAGTGTCTTCTAGCTTCTCTTTGGGGGGGGGGGGGGGGGGGGGGGGGGGGGGGGGGGGGGGGGGGGGTGATTGTGGGTGAAACGCATTTGTAAGGAAGTAGCATCCTTCAAAGGATGGACATTCCTGACCAAGCGATACATTGAATGGGTAGATGGGCTAATGGTGACTCATGGCGATAAATGGAAGCAACTTCGTAGCAATGAAGCCATTAGACTCTTCACTATTGCCTTCAGGTATCATTTTCCTATTGTAAAGTTATTGTCAGCTCCGAGGGGCTCTTAGGGATCACTCTAGAGGACATAGTGGCCCTAACAGGACTTTCATCTGGGGAAGAAGAGTTGCCCCTTGATTCTTTCATTTCTTCAGAGGCTAAAGCCTTTACCACCTCTTTCTCCATTACTGAATTGCCTAGAAGGTATGAGCCTTTTGTTAAAAAGTTTGTGGCAAAAGCTCATGACTTTGGGCAAGGTTCTGGAGAAGAGAAGGTATGCTTCTATTTGTTTTGGCTAAACAAAATTTTCTTTCCCAACTCTTCTAATTTAGTTCTCAAGTTCCTCAAGACCATGGCTATTAATCTTACTTTTAGTAATGGCCCTTTATCCTTAGGTCCATTGTTTTTGGCTTAAGTGTATGGCTGTCACAGAGACATCATAGCTAAATACTATAGTGCTCATGTAGGTGGCTCCTTGTAGCTGGTCCAATTCTGGGCCCAAGCCTATGTCCCCGAGTTATGTCCGAGAGGCCCCCATGCTCCCACAAGAGAAGGGGTTTCTAATTTTGGCGAGTGGTTTGCTCGTTGTGAGGTCCAACTCCCCTTGGGATGGTCTTTTATCTAGTGTCTTGTGGCCTTATTATCCCTTCGAAGTTGTCAAGGGACTCAATGGACTCCCTTTAAGCAGAGGAATCTTGGTCCTGAATGGTTCAGAAAACTGGATCTTCACAATGATGTCTTGGTAGACATCAATTCCCAAACTTGGTAAGCAATCTTATGCCCCCAAGATTTGTTCTTTTATCACCAGACCCATCGTGGCGTAAAAACCTATAGGGCTGCGTTGTTTGCCAGGCAGTTTGGTATGGTCCAGGATGTCCCTTTTCCAAACCTAAGGACCAAGAACCTCTGGTTGGTCAGGAGGTCTTCATTTCAACTTGCTCAGCTCCCAGAGCTTTGATCTCTAAACTAGGAAATTAGGTCATTTTATGGGTACCCTGTGGCTTATAGGTACACCTCATGTGCCACGCCACTTTTTTTTTTTTTGCTTGGTACTTAGCCTATTGGTCCTTCTTGGAGGCCAGGGGCGCCAATCAGCATTTTACGCTTCCTCTTGAGATAGAAGCTCCTAGCTCCATGAGAAGCTAGTCAATTCCTCGCAAGCCTACCCCACAAAAAATGCAATCAGGTAGTAAGCCACTCTGAAGTATGCTTTGATTACCAGTGGCTCGAATAAGATCTGGCCTTAATTCTTTTACCTTTGTAGCAGTTGTCCAGGTGATTCTTAAGAGTGCTAGGACCAGGAGCTTCACTTAGATGCTGCTCGAGGAATCCTCTCTGGGGACCTCTTCACTAGCCGTTGGGTTGGTGGCTCTAAGAATAGGAAGAAGGATGATGCTCCTCCAACTTTCCCTAGTATGGCAAAGGGAGAAGAAGAAGAAGGAGAAGTATCCATCTCACAATTAGTGAGAAGGAAAAGAAGAACCAAGCTTCCTATAATAGAGGTATTGGTCTTTCTTAATTGGTATCTTCATTTTCTTATTAAGCCAGTCTTCTGACATGGCTTTAAACAGCTGCTGGAAGAACTAGTTAGTTATATCTTTGACATCCTAGATTCTCCATCTTCAGAGACTGCACCAGAGCCTCCTCAAGACACAAAATCTCAGAGCTCAGGTGTTGGAGAAGAAGGAGGCATGGCGACCTCAATTATGGAGCCAATTACTAGTCACCCTTTTGGGGAAGTCTCTTCCCTAGTTACCATATATCAAGGTCTTGTCCAAGCTCCTTTTCTCCTTCTTGGAGATTCAATCTCTATTGCAAAGATCTCTGAAGGTATACCTTTATCTGATTTTCCTATCCTTGATGTTTTGAACCATATTTCGTCTTAACATGCAAGTGTTTTCTTTCAGAAACTCCTCTCGAGGTAGTTGTAGCAGCGACTGAGGAGCCAGCAGCAATCTAATTAGCTGAGGATCCCACTGAAATGTTATGATTCTAGGCCAACTGTGATGTAATAAGGCTTAATTGTTGAGTTGTTATAGCTTATATTTTGAATTGGTAGTTTTGGCGCCAAACTAGTATTGAAGGTAGTTAATTTGGTTGGGTCAAGAGCCGATCAATGTTGGCGGCTAGTTAGGTAAGTCGGTTGAGGCTAGTAGTCCAAGTCCACTGTATTTTGATTAACATAAGTAGTTAGTTCGTGTGTAATTCGAATACATTCAATGAAAATTCAACCTAATCGCTTTTGAGATCCTTCTTTCTCTCATCTAATTCTCTCTATATTTCTCATCTCTTTCACTTCTCTTCTCATCTACACTCTCTCTCACGAGGTTAAACTTCAAGAATTATCGAGAGGTTTAACAATTGGTATTAGATCCTCGTTTGGCTTCAAAATCAAACGTGAATTGATATCAAATATCTTGAATCGCATTGCAAATTGCTTGAGAATTCAATTCTGAATTCTATTTGACATTACTGCAGTATTATCAAGAAAATTGCTTGAAACACATAAAAAGAGAACTAAATTGATACATAAGGACTTGCAACAATGGCTAGTGGAGTCATTACAAGGTCTGCAGCTGCTAAATCAGTAGCTAATCCTTCTTTTGTTGAGATCGTTAGTGGAAATGTTGAAGATGTACCGCAGGTAGTTACTTTAGATGTTTTGAATGCACAGATGACAGCTATGATTGTACAGGTTAATCAATCACAATTGGAAAGAGAGCAAAGAACTAAGGATCGATTATGTAACTTGCTTAAGGAACAAGAGCAAACGTTTAATGAAAGGTTGAGCTTTCAGTCAAGACGTATTGATGAGAACATTTCTTATCAATTGAATCAGCAGAAGCAACAATCTGAGGAGACATTAGCTGAGCGAATTGATCAATAGACATGGTTGTTCAATGAGAAGATTGTGGAAATTCAAAGTCAGTTCCGTAGACAAAATGCACCTTCAGTTCCTAATCCTCTGCTCCCTGCTAGTTCGTTGCCTGTGAATCAACATATGAGACCTCTGGTGATGTCGCAACCTAATGTTCCTACTAGACCTACCGTAGCCAGTGAAAGACCTCAATTTATGACTCAAGCAACTGATGTTAGAGCTCCAATTCAAAGTCAAGATGAGGAGGTATTGGTTAGACATGATCGATCATTTGATCAACCTCAATAAAGACCTACTAGGACAGGCTGTTCGACCATTGGAGCAAGTAGATGTTCACAGAACTGCTAGTTTGATTGAAGAGCAAATTGATCATCCTCCTAATAAGTGGAACCAGCAGCGTTTAGGCTGTAATGAGGTGACATCCAACAATAGAAACAGTGGCTATAGACAACCAGGGGTGCAAATTGATCCGTTTGATGGAATGCAACCTCATTAATGGTTGAGGAGATGTGATCGTTATTTCCACTTTATCATATTGATGAGGCTGAAAAGGTTCAAATTGCTGCAGTTTATCTTCTTGGGGATCATGAGGTTTGGTTTTACAGTTTATTAAAGAGAAATCCTTCTCTTAATTGGGATGAATTTGTGAGAGAGCTTTGTGAGCGTTATGGTGATGAAGACTCTAGCGACATTGTTGATAGATTTAAAAAGGCGATACAAGAAAAATCTGTGACGGAGTATATGACAAGGTTTGAGAAACTTAGAGCTAGTATGATAACTGAATATCCTCATGCCACTGAGTCATATTATGTCTCAAGTTTCATAAGTGGATTGAAGCCCAAGGTTAAGAATCTCGTTAAAGCAGTTGGCCCTACAACATTGCCTAAGGCTTATGCTAAAGCTAAGCTTTTTGAGGCAACAGTATTAGCTTCAAGTGATCGAACCAGGGTCGTGGAGGCAGTTTCAAGTCTCAAAAATGTTTTGTTAGGCCTAAGTCTGACCGATCAAATGAGAAGAAACCTCAAAGGCATGGTTACAAGTGCAATCAACCTTATCAATTTTGCCATAAATGTAATCCAAAGTTCCTCATGTCTGCTGATGGAATCAGTGCTGATGAACATTCAAAGGGTGAAGAATCAAATGAGAATGACTCAGATCAGGGGACATTAGAGAACCTTATTGATGATGAAGTTGGAATTTCCATGAAGTCGTTGACTGGTAATGGCGCACACAACACAATCCGGATCAAGGGAAAGGTAGGGAAGAGATCCATCATCATTCTTATTGACAGTGGGAGCACCCACAGCTTCATTGATCCAAAGGTGGTTAAGAAAGTGGGCCATGAGGTGATCAAGGCCCATCCTCTAACAGTGATAGTAGTCGATGGAAATTTAGTAATGACTCAAAACAAGTGCCAAGGATTCCAATGGTTTATGCAAGATCGCAAGTTTGGGTATGATTTCAAGATTTTTCCTTTGGGAGGATGTGACATGGTACTTGGGGTTGATTGGATGAGGTCCTACAGTCCAGTTCTGTTTGATTTTGCTAAGTTAATAGTTTCCTTTGAGATTCAAGGTTCCAAAGTCAATTTGCAAGGAATGGCACTCAAGCTCAATTACAGATTATGAAAGGAAGGAAGTTGGAGAAAGGATTCAGAAAATGTGCTTACCAGTGGGTAGGACAGTTATTTGCAATATCACCAACCGAGGTTATGAAGACTGCTCAGCCTGAAGTGCAAGCAGTGGTGGAGGAATTTGAGGAGTTGTTTGAATTGCCCAAAGCTTTACCTCCCAAGGGAAGTTTAGATCATGCAGAGCCAGTAAAGCTTAGACCATACAAGTATCCTCATGCTCAAAAGACAGAAATTGAGAAACAAGTGGATGAATTGCTCAAGACAAGCATTATAAGTCAAAGTCACAGTCCCTTTGCTTCTCCAGTCATTCTTGTCAAGAAAAAGGATGGCACAACAAGAATGTGTATTGGTTATAGGCAACATAACTCTATGAAAATGAAGGATAAGTTTCCCATACCAGTTATAGATGACTTGCTTGATGACTTACATGGAGCACAAGTCTTCTCTAAGCTTGATCTACAATAGGGTTATCACCAAATCAAAATAATGGAGCAAGATGTGTATAAGACTGCATTCAGAACACATCATGGACACTTCGAGTTTGTAGTTATGCCATTTGGATTGACAAATGCACTGGCTCCCTTTCGAGCTCTCATGAATGATGTCTTCAAACAGTTCTTAAGGAAGTTTGTGTTGGTGTTCTTCGATGAAATCTTGATTTACAGTGCCTCCTTTGCAGAACATTTGAAGCACTTGAGGGAAGTGTTCTTGGTCATGCGCAAGCATAAGTTGTATGCTAAATTGGCCAAATGTTCATTTGCACAGACTCATTTAGAGTATCTTGGCCATGTGATATCGCTTGAGGGAGTTTCTACTGATCCATCTAAAGTCCAAGCAATGAGAGTTTGGCCTGTTCCAATTACCTTGAAGCAATGGATAGAATTTTTAGGTATGACTGGATATTACCGCAAGTTTGTGGTTAAGTATGGAGCTATAGCCAAGCCTTTAACAGATTTATTGAAGAATGATGCCTTCAAGTGGTCAGATGAAGTTTAAGTGGCATTTGAAACTCTGAAATCGGAAATGTGTAAGGCACATGTGCTAGCCATGCATGATTTCACCTTGGGATTCATATTAGAGACCGATGCTTGTTGAAATGGAATTGGGGCAGTGTTGTCTCAGAAAGGAAGGCCTATAGCTTATCTCAGCCAAGCCTTAAGTACTAAACATCTAGCACTTTTCACATATGAAAAAAAGTATCTCGCTATTTTGCTTGCTATGGAGAAGTGGTGACACTACTTTGATGGACACCATTTTACAATCAAGACTGATCACCAAAGCCTAAAACGTCTCTTAGAATAGAAAATTGTTACAAGGATTCAGAGGAAAGGGCTAATGAAGATGTTGGGTCTTGATTATGACATTGAGTACAAGAAGGGAAAGGAGAATGCTACGGCTGATGCACTGTCACGCAGATTGGAGGACTGTGAATAGGGCCCTTGTGGGGCTCTTTCGGTTACCTGGTTGGATGGAAGAGATACATCAGACCTATGTGAATGATCCCTTTGCGCAAGAATGCATAGCTGCTTTCAGCGTTGGCAAGGCAGACAACTTAACTTCTGGTGCAAAAATGACAGGGCTAAAAGCATTATTAGACTTAAGGGGAAGCTGTATATTAGGACTTTCACTGATCTCAGACACCAAGTTATTAGTGCTTCACATGATTTAGCATGGGGAGGCCACTTCGGAGTTAAAGGAACATACCAAAGGATTAAGGGTCATTTCAGTTGGCCTGGATTGAAGAAGGCAATGACAGATTTTGTGCAAAGTTGTGAAGTGTGTCAGCAAATTAAGCTTGGAAATCATAGACATCAAGGGCTTCTTTAGTCATTTCCTGGTCCAGATGGAGTATGGCAAAACATAAGCATGGATTTCATTGAAGGACTACCTAAATCAGAGGGAAAAGAGGTGACTTGGGTAGTAGTTGATCTGTTCACCAAGTTTAGCCACTTCATTGCTCTAGCTTGACCTGTAACAACTGATAAATTGGGTTGTCTGTTCCTTGATAACATTTACAAGTTACATGGGTTGCCTCAATCCATAATCTCTAACAGGGACAAGCTCTTCACAAGCCATTTTTGGAAGGAGTTTTTTAGCTTGTTGGGAACTACATTAGCCCTTAGCTCATCTTACCATCCACAAACCGATGGCCAAACTGAAAGGGTCAATCAATGTATTAAGCAGTATCTTAGAAGTATGGTATTTAGCCATCCCAAGGTATGGGGAAGATGGTTGTCATTGGCTAAGTATTGGTACAATATTCATTTTTATGCTTCTCTGGGCACTACTCCATTTAAAGCATTGTATGGGTATGATCCACCAACTCCTTTGATGTTGCAAGGAGTTATTTCACATGTGGCTGAGGTTACTGAATTAGTGCAGCAAAGGAGGCATCCAATGCAACTTTTGAGAGATAATCTCCATCAATCACAAGCTCGGATGAAGTTATACGCTGACCAGAAGAGAGTGGATAGAACTTTTGATGTGGGAGAAATGGTTTACTTGAAATTGCAGCCTTATAGGCAGTCCACAGCTGCTGTGAGGAAGAATGTTAAGCTTTGTGCGAGGTTCTTTGGACCTTACAAAGTCTTGGAAAGAATTGGCAAAGTGGCATACAAGCTTGAGCTTCCACCTAACTCATATATACATCCTATTTTTCATGTCTCTCTTCACAAAAAACAGGTAAAGCAAGGCCAAAGTCTCTCATCATCACCTCCAAAGGTCGGTTCCAATGGATCATTGATTCTACAACTTGCAGCTGTAATGGAATTCCGGCAGAAGCAAACTCTCAGCCCTAGCAAACCAGAGGTTCGAATGTCTTGGAGCAATTTCGATGACTCTTTCACTACTTAGGAAGAAAGACAATTTTTGTTAGGCCAATTTCCTTCTTTTCATTCTTGAGGACAAGAATGTTTTCAAGGGAAGGGGATTGTTATGATTCTAAGCCAAATGTGATGTAATAAGCTTAATTGTTGAGTTGTTATAGCTTATATTTTGAATTGGTAGGTTTGGGGCCAAACTAGTATTGAAGGTAGTTAATTCAGTAGGGTCAAGAGCCGGTCAATGTTGGCGGCTAGTTAGGTAAGTCGCTTGAGGCTAGTAGTCTAAATCCATTGTATTTTGATACACATAAGTACATAGTTCATGTGTAATTGGAATTCATTCAATGAAAATTCAACCTAATCTCTTTTGAGATCCTTCTTTCTCTCATCTAATTCTCTCCATATTTCTCATCTCTTTCACTTCTCTTCTCAAGAATTATCTAGAGGTTTAACATGAAACTCCAGTGATGCAGGTATCACTAGAATTCCCCATGGCAACCCACGACCAGCAGCACCTTCCTTACCCCAGGCTGAGGCCTCAGAGGTAAAGGCATCTCTTTTAACTTTAGTTGTTTTTTAAAGTGCAAACTTTGCCTGATCTTGTTCATTTTTCTTTTCAAGTTATTCCCCATAGAACCATTCCTTCTCCAAAGATAGGAGGAACCTTCTCCCCATTAAAGAGGCTCGGAGCAAGTGGTAGGCTGACCTTCCAGCAGCTTGATCAGGCATCTCCAAACTCCAATGGCTGAGAGAAATTATGCACCTCCCTGTTCTAACCTTGGTTGAGGAAGCCATATTTGAAGAAGCCATGTCCTTGATGAGATTTTTGACAGAGGATCCAGAGATAGCTCCTTCTTTTAATAGGGAACTTGAAGCCCTCGAAGATCAATCAAGAGGTTTTAGGCCTCTTTCGAAGGAAATGGCACTGCTAGGATGCCATCAGGAATCTAGGGTGATCACCTAGCCTAGGAGGCTTACAACTTTTATTTAAAGGCTTAGAGGATGAAATCCACCGCTTGGAGGAGAGCTACACTACCTTAAGCAAGAGCTACTCTCCCTAAGACAAAAGCACGTCTCTCAAGGTTCAAAGGGTAGAAGACTCGAGGAAGCTGTTATGGAAGCAAAGCGAAGCAGTGAAGCCCTTCAAGAGGAAGATCTTACTTTGGACCATGTGCTGAACCATGCAACCAATCGTCTAGCCTCAATAGAAGAGTTCTTAGTGAGAATCAAGGCTCGACTCTTTTGAATTGTAGTCCTTGCAAAAGAGATTTTGGTTGTAAAAATTACTTATTCGTTATACTTGTGTATGTAAGCCATGTCTCTCTGCTTAATAAATGAAGTTCACATTTGCTCAATATGGCTCTCAGATTGGTGGTTCTTTTCTTCCCTTTTGTCTTAATTCAAATATCATTGGGTTAATCCTCAAGACATTATCGAAATTGGGTCCACAACCATGAGAATCTATAAGTATCCACAACTATGGGAATCTATAATTAAGGACTTCTTTTCTAGAATCCCAGATCGATGGCATGCTTTTTTTTTTTAAGAATCTACCCTTGGTTGAGTTCTTCCTTCTAGGTCTTGGAGTAAATAAACATTCCCTCTAAATACTTCTATGACTCTAATGGGCCCTCCCAATTTTAGGGACCATTTTCCATAGACATGATCCTTCTAGCCAATGGGTAAAACCACTTTCTAGACAAGATCCCCCAAGCCAAAAGACTTAGGCTTGACCTTCTTGTTGTAGGCCTTGGAAAGCCTCTTCTTTTGAGTCTCTAGTTTATGAAGAGCATTGAGCCTTAGCTGAGGCTTGTAAGCTCTTCCATTATGGATTGCTCATATTCAAGTTCAGAAAGTTTCCTATGATGAGCTAGTCTGATATACTGAACTATTATATCCATAGGGAGTACTGCATCATGGCCATATGTCAAATGAAAATGAGTTGTCCCAGTGACATCTCTTTTAGAGGTTATGTAGGCCCAAAGCGCATCAAACAACAATTCATGCCACTTTCTGGTGTTGTCCTCGATCATCTTCTCGATGTTGGCTTTTAGAATCTTATTAGTTGATTCTATCTGGCCATTAGCTTAAGTGTAGTAGGGGGTTGAGTTCAAGATTTCTATGTTAAAACTCTTGGTAAACTCTTTGACCTCAGCTCCATTAAACACTCTAGTCTGATCCATTGTGGTGGTTTTTGGGACACCAAACCTACATAAGATATATTCTTTGATAAAATCAATCACATCTTGCTGATTGATGTTCCTATATGGTTTAGCTTCCACCTATTTTCTGAAGTAATTCGTGGCCAAGAGGATGTAAGAATGTTGCTTACTGGATGGGGGGTTAATTTCCCCTTTAATGTTCATTGCCCAGCCTCTAAATGTCCATGGCTTGACAATGGCGTGCATCTTAGCAGTAAGGACCCTAGGCACATGTCCATGTTTTTGGCATGCTCTGCACACTTTAGAATATTTTATGCAATCATCCATCATGGATGGCCAATAGTGGCCACAATGTGATGAGCCAGTGCATTTTATTACCAGCTAAATGGGATCCACAGATACTCTCATTGGCTCCTAGCATTACTTTGTTCAAGTCATGGCCCTTAAGAAGCACTCCAGTAGCGTCCCTTTTATATAATTCTCCTGATTCACCATCTAAGTGGAATTTATGAACTCTCATTTTCATCTTTCTATCCTTAAATGTAATTTTAAGGGTTTTTGAAGTAATCCATCAAAGGCTTTCTCTAATCTTCTTGTTGACTTAGGACAATTTGATGTGCCTCATAGTCTATTCACACCAAGTTCTAGGTAATTTATACCAAGATGCCAACTGAGCCAAGTCATAGGCTGCGTTATTTTATTCCTTGGGTATGTGCTCGAACTGTACCTTATTGAATTTACTCAACAATTTGCGTACAATTGACAGTTACTGATTCAAGGTATCACTAAGACACTGGAATCCCCCATTTACTTGGCAAATTACCAATTGCGAATCCAACTTAACAAGGACTTTGAGGACTTGCATTCCTAGAACAGTTTGAAGGCCTATTATTAGAGCTTCATACTCAGCCATGTTTTTGGAGCATCTGCCTGCCAAAGAAATAGCCAACTTAGCGATGATTCCCTCAGGGGATTCTATCATAATTCCCACTCCAGCATTGGAGCTAGTCCTTGATCTATCGAACAATAGTTTTCAAGGAACTAGTTCTACCACTAGGAGGAGCCCTGGCTCATTATCTAAGCTAGTTTGAATATTGGGATGTTTAGTTGAAAAGTCCGCCAAGGCTTGCCCCTTTATTGACTTATGTGACACATATACCAACTCAAATTGAAGTAGAGCTACACTCCACTTGTTTAACTTTCCTCACAAAAAGGTCTATTTAACACATATTTAAGGAAATCTGTCTGGGCTACCACCTATATAGTAAACGCCAAGAAATAATGTCTTAATTTTGTTGATGCATAAAACAAGGATAGACATAATTTTTCAATTGAGGAATGCTTTATCTCATATTTATTTAGGCAATGGCTAAGGTAGAACACAGCCTGTTCAAGACCTTGCTCATTGTCCTGTACAAGCAAACAACCAAGGGAGTTTCAGAAGTAGAGGCGTAAATCTTCAAAGGCTAGCCCTGCTTTAGCGGAATAAGTGCTGGTAGCCTAATCAAGTACTCCTTGATTGCCTTGAATGCTACTTGATATGGCTCCTCCCACTTGAAGGCCCTCAAGACTTGAGCTTCAGCAGTGTAGAGAACACATTTGTTTTCCCTGCGACATTCTAGGTGAAACGCCTTAGGAAGTTAACCTGCCCCAAGAAGCGTTGAAGCTCCTTTTTGTTTTAAGGTGGATGGCCATTTGGATAGCCTTAGTCTTATTGATATCCTCTTCCATTCCCCTCTGGTGTACCAGAAAAACCAAAAAGTTTCCAGTTCGCATGCCAAAAGCGCATTTCAATATATTCATCTTAAGGTTGTGAGCTGTCATTTTAAAGAATGCACTCCTCAAGTCTTCCAAATGTCTAACTTGGGATTTTTATTTGACCATGATATCATCTATATAGACTTCCGTGGTCTTTCCAATGAGGTCACGGAAAATCATTTTCATGACTCTTTGTTAGGTGGCGTTAGCATTCTTCAAACCGATAGGCCTAGCCACCCATTCAAACGTCCCTATTGACCGAGGACATTTGAATGCTATCTTGTGGGTATGCTCTATGGCAATCATAACCTGGTAGTACCCACAGTAGCCATCCATAAAGGACAAAACCTCATGCCACGAGGTTGAATTAATGAGCACATCACTGATAGGCATAAGGTATTCGTCCTTTGGGGTGGCTGCATTTAGATCTCTGAAATCAATATAAACCCTAATTTTACAATTCTTTTTGATGACAGGGACAACGTTAGCCAGCCACTCAACATACCTGCCACTTTTGATGTATTTGGCATTCAGGAGTTCTTCAATTTCTTCCTTGACAAAACTATGACTTCTTCGGACATCCTCCTCCGACCTTGGATGATGGGCTTCGAGCCTGGATTGATTGGAAGCCTATGCTCTACCACTTTTCTGTCTAGGCCAGGCATTTCATGTTGGCTGCAAGCAAAGCAATCATTGTATTCACGGAGTCAAGTCAAGTACTGCTCTTTCTGCTCCTCAGAAAGCAGAGCACTCAGATATGTAGGTCTTGGCTCCTCTATCGAGCCCAATTAACCTCGAAAAGAGGGTCTTAGACCTTAGCCCTTAGCTCCTCCATTTTAGCCGGCGCTGCTCTTAGATCAAAAAGCTCCAATTCCTTTTCTTATGATGTATGAACTTAAAAACCATGAAATGGGTGCTCAGTCCAAAGCTAATCCTCAGCGCGCTAGGTTACAAACCTTGCTAATGTTGAGGAGATGGTCTCTTGGGTCATTACTGGGAAGTCTTGACACCTTCGCATTGGGATTTTGGAGTGCTTCGGGAGTCCTCTTCATCAAGAAGGGCCCTCATGTATTCCTAGAAATTGGAATCTTTAGACTCGACATCCGCTTGACCAACCACAGCTTTGGTTAGTGGCCTTTCAAGGATGGCTATCGTGTCCTGTTGTTGGGCTGATTGTGAAGTGGCCCTCTTGACGTCTAGGGGTCGCACACCATCCTCATAGAATTTTGCCTCAACATAGTTAGAGCAAGCCATGAATGGCATGTTATCTGCCAAAACAACCTCATACTTAGCATGGTTCCAGAAGATTAACAACTAGTGAAGTGAGGATGGAATACAATAATTGGCATGCAGCCAATCTCTACCAAGCAAAGCATTATAGCTCGAGGTAGTTTTCACCACAAAGAAAGTTGTTAGCTTGCTTAGGCTGCCAACGGTTAAGTCAGTTGGGATAACTCTTTTAGATATGGTGGTAGCTCTATAAAAGCCACAGATTGCCACATTTGAAGTGATTAAGTCTTCTCGAGGCTTACTAATGACCCCCAACATATATGAAGACAAGACATTGATAGCCACACCATTATCCACTACGACCCTGTTTATTAGAATGCCATCAAATTTTGACTCAATATATAGGGGCTTAATATGCTTATTGGCGGTATTAGGCCCATCTTCATTATGTCATGTGAATCATCAAGCAATTTGGATGTTGTTGCATTAGCTGTAAAAGAAAAAGGGTCAAGCGTACCTGTAGTGGCTGCTACCTCAGCTGTGAGCTCAACTTGAGGCTCCTTATTTGATGCTATCACATCACCCTTGTGACACTCTTGGGCATCAATTGCCATGAATTCTAAGGGAAGGAGTAGGGTAGTCCTGACATCAACCTTTTCAAGCAACCGAATTAAATTTGGATCCCTTGCTCTATCTCCTTTTTAAGGCCATCGACCATGGGTGTATCCTCTCCCTGTTGTTGTGGAACACCATTAGTTGACATATTTGATTCTTGAGGTTGGTCTTTGCGATCAACCTTTGAAGTTCAAGACTCCTCCATAGGCTAGAGGAAATATTCCTTGTGGAAGTCATTTTTAATGCCAAACCATGTCGAGTTGATGCGATCCAATGGTTTAACTAAGTTACTACTGAGAGGGGAGTAGTCCTGCTCGTCCTCAGTTGATTTCTGAACTAGGGGGTCCTTGGCAAGGTGATCCCACCAAGATTCTTGCCTTCTGAACATGAGAGGCTAGCTCACCTTTCGAGGTTCTCATGAGTTGATCCCTTAGTAGTAGTAAGAGGCTTGGACCCAATCGCTAGATCTGTGAGATCTGCATGCTCATCCTTTTTGCCTTTATGGACCCTAGCTTCTTCATAAGAAAGCCTAGTTAGGCCGTAGTCAAACATGATCCTTCGTTGAGCTGCTCTCTTGTGCAACTGTCTTGTTTTCTGAGTTTGAGTTAAGTTGGAGGGGCTAGGTACCTCCTGATCGAGGTGATTCCTCTTCCATGCATTATCAAACCTAACGCTAGATGGCTGATAACCTGACTGTCGTGGTTCCTGGCTGGTGTCCACGTCCAATAAGATGTACTTCAGGTTTCTCCTAGGGTGCCCCATACTCAGGACAATTTGTGTCTTCAAGGGAGAATCTTCAAATGAATTACTTCTTTAAGGTTTCTCAGATGGCATTTTTAGCCCTAACAAAGGGCCGGTAGGGGAGATATACTGAGGAAGCAACCTGAGTTTCTTCATTGTAGCTTGTATTGTCCCACAGCATTGCTCACATGCCGCATATGACATCCTATCAAAGTTGCGAGATATTTTCTCCCGATTAGTTAGACTTTGAGATGTCCCTTGACCACCATTGATCTCCATAGCCAATTCCTCTGCCATTGTCAGCGTAATGGCAGAGTTATTCTGGAGCTTGATGAGCAAATTCTTTAAAACGACACACCTGTTAATAGGATGAAGTTCAGTGATGTGCCAATGGCATATCTAGTCATCAAAAGTATGCACTAGTCTTGGGAATGCTAGTATCCCTTCAGTGACTAACCGCTCAAAAAGTTGGTTAACCACCCGAGCCTTTTGATTGTCATTGAGAACCATTTTCCTCCTATAAAAAGAAAACAGGTTAGCCTGCATACAATAGGGCTCATTTCTGTCAATAGTTTTAAAATGTTCATAGGAAGAGGACTAGAGAAAGGGTCCTTATCAACACCCATCTATTCTTCTCCTGGGAAGATCAGTTCTTTAGCTTCTTTGGCATCTTAAACTACGTTTATAAAGATCACACAGTTCTTCGATGAATGAGTTAACCACTTACATTATACCTTATTTGAGTTCGGGTCCCCTTTTTTGTTTTTAGTGATCTTAAGTTTATTATTTGCCTTAAGCCAATCGAATATTACATCAACTCTAGAGAGGTCAACTAAATATTTTCTTAAGTCTTGGGACTTGTAAGACTTTTTCACTTTAATATCCTTCTTGAAAAAAGGATTACAAACCACGGGAGATCCCTTGACGTACTCAGCTACATCAATGTCATACGGAGTATCATCTTCGTCAATCAAGTCGTGCACTTATGTCTACATGCTGTTTTTCCTAAGGCTTTCTTCTTTTAAGATTATCTTGTATCTAGCAGCGCATTCTACCAGTTTAAGAAGCGGCATAAAATTAGAGCCTTCAAATTTCTTCTTCAATTCAATGTATAAGCTGTTTGTAGCCAGCTTGGCCTAGTCGAGCTAAAGAAGAGCTACAATGCATTTTAACGGAGCTTACTTGAACTGGTTAATATACTCCTCCACCAATTTGCCACACTTTTTTTTCTCATTGACATGGAAGTTCCTAACTCCATTCTAGGAAATTGGGGCTAAAATTGCCTTCCCATATCGTTTTAATAGTAAATAGAATTAGGTGGAAGGCTGATATGCCACTAGAAAGCGGTCCCAGTTAACGGACTAGGGAACAACCTTAGTTTAAGATATTGGTTATCTGTTGCTTTCCTACACTGGCAATTGAATCTTGCGAGGTGCTCAAGAGTAGAAATAGTCCCTTCTCTTAAAAAGAGGATAAACTCAGGGATTTTGTATCCTTGAAGAAAAGGGTAATCCTTGTCAATATAGTCAGGGTAAGGTTTACTACATAAGAGTCTATTGACACTTGTGAGACCCGGCCTATACTTTGCTAAATGAGGGCAACCAATTGATCCTGGAGGGGGAAGGTCAAGCACATGATTATGAGCCTACCACTGCTGTGAGGAATAGTGTCCTAAAAATCCATTAGCATGTAAATATTACTTAAATAATAAATAAAATGGAAGTTTCACTCGTTGTCATGTTAAATTTGTGTAATTGAGCATATATGATGCATGTGATTTTCTTTTAGTAACATCCATGAGATGGGTATAGTCCTTAGACTACAATTTACATGTTTGTAATAAGTGATTTATGAGATTAACCCACAGATAGAATTGGAACAAATGGTATGAATTGTTGTTTGAAAAACTCACGGTCAAAGATAAGTTTAGACCACTTGTATGCTATGACTATAACATGATACTTTCGATGACTTATCTTGGTCATGTGGATGGTGATCCAAAAGTTTTATGTTGGTGTATTTAATAAGATTGATATACTGAGTTGGTCCATGTGAGTCACTTGTTTCTAGACTACTATTGGAGATGAGTGATTCATGCTGCATTATGTGAACTATGACTCTAAATTCTTGATAGTATTCTGGACTTGTGCATGGAATGTTAGTTACTTTGGTGTACTATAAACAAGGTCTTGATAAATGACTGAATTCCCACGTACACTGGGTAGCAGCGTGAAGTGGGATAAGGATCAGGTATTCAATAGGGAATCTATAGCCTCTTATGAGATACTGATATCCCCTTAGTTGATTCGCAAGCATTTGAATTAATTTGAAATCTTTGGCCAAAGTGTCCTAGGTGTTTGATATTTGGAATTTATACTTTGAATATGTTCAAGTATAAATAAATTATTCAGAAAAGGGTGTGTTAGTAAATAATGGAGAAGCTGTGAAAAAAAAAATGATAGTAGTTATAATTATTTTTCATCACGGACATCTCATAGAAAGGTTGTTGTTGTAAGAATAGTCTATTTGGGAATTATTGAATAAATGAGTTAAATCTAGAATATAGTGAGATTTATTTAGTGAAATTAAGTTTCATTAAATGATAATTACATTTTATTAAGAGGTTCTAATTAATTTAACCCATTTGGAGCTAGATTTAAACCTCCCCTAAGGTCCCTGCGCAAGCATCCGTTTCATTACCATTGAAAAAATATTAAACAATTCATGAGATGAGTAAATTTAAATTTTCCAAATATTATTCATGAGATGAACCAAGGTTGAAAATTATAAAATAAAATAATTTATAAAAATTTAAATTCATAAGATGAATTTTACATGTAGGGAAAAAAAAAAAAGAACAAATCGCAAATTTCCAGTGGTGATTCGCGTATACACAGATGGACCAACTAGCAAGCAACACAATCCTGCCTGGTGATCGGCGTGTATGCACGCGGGGCAATCCCTACTCGCCACGTGGCATGTGGAATAAATTAAAATAACACGATTTTGACCTAGGATGATATGGTGTCATTTTGTAATGCTTATACAGGGTTTTTGTAAAATTTTGCGTGTCCCATGGTGAAAAAAGCTATTTTTCACTCCAGTATCCTACTATAAATAGAGATACTGATTTTATGGTTCATCATCCAATCAAATTAAAAATAAAAGGTTTCTGAATGTATTGACTTTCGGAGATTTAATTGTAGAGAAAATTTTTCTTTGAAAATTTTCTTTCTTTAGTTTTACATTTTTCGGAGTCCGTTCACAGGGCATTTTGAGGTCATTACATAGAAGGCTTCTAGGTCTCGGCTTTCTCAGAGTATTACATGTCTAGTGGTATAGTGCATCGGAAGACCTCCCCACAGAGGGTGTCGGTTTGCAGGTTACAGGTTTAGACTTCTATTAGGATGAACCAAAGTGTAAAGAAGCAATGTGACCATGCTGCCGTGGAGTATTATGTGTATTTGCATGAAGGTTTAGGTAATGGTTTACACTTGACTTGCGTGATACATTAGCCTTACCGAGGAACTCTGTTGTGTTATGTTAGAGACTAAGATAAAGTGGTGAGTTAATCATATTTAGTAAGAATTATAATGAAACATGTATATTGAGAATAGTTCTCACCCAAACTAATTTCATACAAGCTCGCTAACGGGGAGTAAGGAGTGATGTGTTTGGGTCGTCATCGCATATATGATAGTACAATTTTGTGGATGCTTGACTTATTGTGTTTGCTAAAGTAGAAGGATAGATATCAATACATCATACATGATTCATAATAGATAGTCACATGAATGTTTGCATTTACAATGTTTTTAAATGACTGCGATCGGTGCACTTGGTTCAATTTTGAAAGATAATGCTTTAACTGGACCAAATTATTTTACCTAGACAATGAACTTGGACTAGTGTTAACTCACAAGGGTCTTCACTTTGTTCTCACTGATACTCGTTCTTTTGCGCCCTTTAAAAACTCTACAACTGTTGTTAAAGAGCATTATGAATGCTAGCTTAAGGCTAGTGAGTTAGCTAAATGCTATAAACTAGCCTTTGTTTCAAATGCTCTAAAGTATCAGGTGTTTGAAATGGAAACAGCAGCTGAGATGATCAAACATTTGAAGGAAATGTTTGGTGGACAAGATAGGGTAGCTAGGCAAGAGCTGACGAGGAAGCTCTTGAATATGAAAATGATAGAAGGGTTACTAGTTTAGGAGCACGTCATGAAAATGATGGCGTGTTTATCTATGCTGGAGATTCTTGGTGCTAAGATTGACAGTCAATCTCAGTGGGACATCATTCTTTGCTCTCTGTGCAGCTCTTTTACTTCGTTCAAGCTTAACTACACAATGAATAATAGAGATTATTCATTGCATGAGCTGATGAAGGTGTTGCACATTGCAAAATGTTTGATGCAAGCCAAGGGAGTCTCCACTTGACTCAACCATCAAGGGCTAGTGGGAGCAAACAGAGCAAAGGAAAGTGTTTCCTTGGTGGAATGACGAGCCACTGGAAGAGGAATTTCACTAAGTACTTCGCTTCCCTTCCTACAAAGACTACTAACACATCTAGTGAAGTTATGTTGATATCTCACTTAGTTGAGTCATACACAGCTGAGAGTCCACCAGGTTCCTGGTTTGTGGACTCAAGTTCAACTAACCATGTCTATAGAGGCTTAGGCTAACCAAAAGGCTGCATGATGGAGAAGTGTACCTAACAGTTGGAGATGGTACAAGAGTAGTGGTCTTAGGAGCAGAAGATGTTAGCCTAGTCTTTAGTGCCAGAGTTTTGATTTTAAAGGATTGCTTATTTGTACCTGCATTGAGCAGGAATTTGATTTCCATCACTCATTTAGTGGATAATGGTTATTCATTGAATTTTAATTCTGAACTATTGTTATGCGAAATAAATTGTTTATTTGCAAAAGGACATGCGTGGATGATTTAGTCATTTTTTTTCCTGATTAAAACTCGGGTATTTGTCAATATGAATCTAACATAAGCTTACTTGTTCAATTTCCTAAGAGAAAACAACCTAAAAGGGATAATGTCTTCACATGGCACCAACCTTTAAGTCACATTAATTTGGACAAGTTCCAAAGATTGGTAAAAGAAAGACTGGTAGTGGACTGAAGTCATTACCAGTCTGCAAATCATGTACAGAAGGTAAGATGACCAAGTCTGTCTTTAAATATAAAGGCAACAGGGTTGGTGACTTGCTTGAGCTGGTTCACACAGATCTATGTGAACCAATGAACGTTCAAGTAAGAGGTGGGTATGACTACTTCATCACATTCACTTATGACTACTCAAGGTATAGATATGTTTACCTAATAAGATATAAGTCGGACTCTTTTGAACAGTTCAAATAGTACAAAGCTGAAGTTGAAAAGCAATTAGGCAAACAATTAAAGTCACTTCGATTAGATTGAGGCGAAGAATACCTTTCGGTTGAATTTCTGGATTTCCTAACTGCAAATGGGATAAGATCTCAGTTTTCTGCTTTGGTTACACTGCGCCAAAGTGGTGTCGCAGAGAGAAGGAATAGGACATTGTTAGAGATGGTAAGATCCATGATGAGTTGTGCTACCTTACCAATCTATTTTTGGGGTTATACTTTGGAGACAACAACATATCTTCTTAACTTAGTTCCATCTAAGTCAGTTCCTAAAACGCCTATGGTCTTTTCTAGGGAACCTTCGTATTTGGGGGTGCCCAGCACATGTGTTGAAAAAGAATCCTAACAAGTTAGAATCAAGGACGGAGGCATACATGTTTGCTTTTTATCCCAAAGGAACAAGGGGTGGGCCTTTCTACGGTTCTTCTGATCAAAAGGTTTTTGTAAGTGTGAATGCGAAATATTTAGAGGAAGATTTTGTAGTAGACTACAAAAGCAAAAGAAAAGTAGTGTGAAAGGAACTGAAATAAAACGACGCTAATGTTAAATAGTCGGACACAATTCGGGACATAATGGGCTCATTAGATGCACCTACTAATAGAGCCGAAAATATTCTAAGTACACGAGAGCGTAGGCGTAGTGAGAGGATTGTCAGGGCACCTGGCAGGTTTATGGCGGGAGCCTTAATAGTTGACCGTGACATTGAATCTGATCCTCTCAGCTGCAATGTGGCAATTAAAGACAAGAATGCTGACTAGTGGGACTTAGGAATGAAATTTGAGATATGATTTATGTGTTCTAATCAAGTCTGGGAAATTGTTAAGGCGCCTATTGGATGTAAATGGGTCTACAAGAGGAAAAGAGAAGTGGAAGGGAAGATAGAGACCTTCAGGGCAAGGCTGGTTGCTAAGGGGTTTACCTAGAAGGAAGGAAACGATTACAATGAGACCTTCTCACCAGTAGCCATGCTAAAGTCCATAAGGATACTCCTATCAATCGCAGCTCATTATAATTATGAGATTTGGCAAATGGGTGTCAAAAGGCCTTTTTGAAAGGTCGCATTGAAGAAGATATCTATATAATGCAACCAGATAGATTCATTGGCAAGAATCAGAAGCATATGGTATGCAAACCTAAGAAGTCCATATATGGATTGAGGCAAGCATCACGCTCATGGAATATTAGATTCAATGAAGCAATTAAGTCTTATGGTTTTGAGCAATATGTTGATGGACCATGCATGTACAAACGACATCAAGAGATAGTAGTGACTTTCTTAGTATAGTATGTCGACAATATGCTATTCATTGGGAACGATATGGGGGTGCTGTTAGCTATAAAGATTTGTTTGTCAAGTTAGTTCGATATGAAGGACTCAAGAGAAGCCAATTATATTCTTGGGATCAAGTTTTTACGAGATCATAAGAGTAGGATGCTTGATCTTTCTCAAGCCACTTATATTGACAAGAAGTTGTCAAGGTATCTCATGGAGGACTCTAAGAAAGGGCTTTTATCTTTCAAGCATATAATCCCTCTTTATTTAAAGCAGTGTCATAAGACACCTCAATAGGAGGAGGAAAAGAGGAGTGTTCCATATGCTTCGGCTATGAAAAGCCTCATGTATGCCATGTTGTGCACGCGACTAAGTATTTGCTATGATGTTGGTATGGTAAACAGATATCAGTCTAAGCCGGGTCCAATACACTGGGTGGTAGTGAAGCATGTTCTCAAGAACATGAGAAGAACTAGAGCTTATATGCTGATCTTTCAAAGTGGCGAGCTGGTTCCAGTTGGCTATACTGATTCAGACTTCAAGTCAGATAAAGATGCCAGACGTTCAAGGTCTGGTTATGTCTTTATCCTTGGAGGTGGAGCAACCAGTTGGGAAAGTGTCAAGCAGTCTTATATTGCTAACTCCACCCTGGAAGTCAAATATGTTGTAGCTTTCAAAGCAGCAAACCAGGATTTTTGGCTCATAAAATTTTATATAAATACAACTAATAACCTTGTAGTTCCTTTTATAGAGACTTTGACTCGGAAGACCTTTTGAATCATACTTAGAGGGAATGCATAGAAAGTATTGGATTTAGAATAAGTGGAAGATTGTTAGTAATAGTATCCTGAAAATCCAAATTTATCCCTTAAATATTACTTTATTAATAAATAAAATTGAAGTTCTAGTAGTTGCCTTGTATGGTGCATTTGATTTTCTTTTCTTAACATCTATGAGATGGGTACAGACCTCATACTACAATTTACTTGTTTGTTCTAAGTGGTTTATGAGATTAACACACATATAGACTTGGAACAAATGGTATGAATTATTGTTTGAAAAATGTGTAGCCAAAGACAAGTTTGAACCACTTGTATGGTAAAACTATAATGTGACACTTTAGATAACTTGTCTTAGTCATGTGGATTGTGATCCAAAAGTATTATGTTGGTGTGTTTAATAAGATTGATACACTGAGTTGGACCATGTGAGCTACTTTTTTTCTAGACTACTATAGGAGATGAGTGATTCATGTTGCACTATCTGAACGACGGCTCTAAATCCAGAGAGTATTCTGGACTTTTGCATGGAATGCTAGTTACTCTAGTGTACTATAAGTAAGGTCTTGATAAACAACTGAACTCCCACGCGCACTAGGTGGCGGCGTGAATTGTGACATGGATCAGATATTCATTAGGGAATATACAGTCTCTTATGAGATACAGATGTCCTCTTAGTTGATTCGCAAGCATTTGAATTAATTCAAAATCTTTGGCTAGAGGGTTCTAGGTGTTTGACATTTGGAATTGATACTGTGAATATGTTCAAGTATAAATGAATTATTCAGTAAAGGGTGAATTGGCAACTAACAGAAAAGCTGTGAGAAAAATAATGATAGTAGTTATAATTTTTCATCATGGACATCACATTAAATAGTAATTAAATTTTATCATGAGATGGTAATTAACTTAAAACATTTGGAGCTAGATTTAAATTGTCCCTAAGGTCGCTGCACCAGCCTTTATTTTTATTGCCATCAGAAAAAATATTAAAGAATTAATTAGATGGGTAAATTTAAATTTTCCAAACATTATTCATGAAATGAATAAAGGTTAAAAATTATAAAATAAATTTATTTTTAAGACTAAAATTTATAAGATAAATTTTTACATGTGAGAAACAAAATAAAAAAAGGAAAAAAAATCGTGAATTTCCAGTGGTGATCCGTGTACACTCAGATGGACCAACCAGTGCATGACACTACGTGGTGATCTGCATGCATGCGCACGAGCGAATCACTGCCCACCACATGGCACGTGGAATAAATTAAAATAACATGGTTTTGGCCTAGGATGATACAACGTCCTTTTGTAATGCTTATACATGATTTTTGTTTTAATTTTGCGCGTCCCACATAGAAAAAAAAGCTATTTTTTGCTCTAGTAACCTACTATAAATAGGGGTACTGATTTTATGGTTTGGCATCCAATCGAATTAAAAGTAAAAAGTTACTGGAAGTATTAACTTTCAGAGATCTAATTAAAGAGAAACATTTCTTTTTGGGTTACATGGCGTTCCTAGAGGCACACCGGCACCAACAAGTTGTTGGTTCATCCTTGTCTGATCAACCCTCAAGGTGTGATTTTGAGGACGTGGGTTATTAATTTGCCCCCCAATGTGGTAAGCATAGAGCGGTTCAGAATGAGAAGCCTGGTTCCCTATAATAGGGGCCTGACCTTGCACTCTTATCACAAGGCCTCGAGTGGGCCTCTACTGCTTGAGGAGGGTGAGAACGATCGTTCCTCCCGACCTCGAGAACAAGCACCAATGGTGCAGTAGGATTGAGGTCCCTCATGGTCAGGGAGAAACTTTGATTGGAAGGTTCCTGCAATTCCATGTGGCACACATTCTAAGGCTTGATTCCAAGCATATGATACCTGGGTTAGCCATAGATGGGTTTTCTGTTCTCTCAGGGAACATATAGTTGACCTGAGTGACTGGTAACCGTGGGCTCGAGGGAGCTTCACGAGGGTAACTAGTTTGTACTAATGGAGGGGTTATAGGCTTTAATTGCCTAATATCCTTCCTAACAGCTTGAACTAAGCCATTATGACTCTCAACTTGTCTAACCAAAATAGTATCGACTACAACCACTGTCTGCCTAGCCACATCCTTAGCAATAAGGGTAAGGTAGATGACAAGGTCGAGTTCATTTCTACTAAGACTCTATAAGTCTCTTTGGTTAGCCTTTCGTTCATAAATCATGGCTCTCATAGCAGTAGAGTTTTGACAATGAGCCGCAAGATTGCGCTCTGTTTTATCATGTTGCCTCTCGAAGGCTTCTCTCATTATTTGTTGGACACTCTGGTCTAAAATCTCTAAATGATGTTTGAGCATAGCCATGAAACTCTTGCGAGAATGGCCATCGAGCCTAATACATTCATCTTCTGGAATGTCATCGTCACTGCCACTTTCACTGCGATAGCTATGACTCATTTTATCCCTTAGTGATGTGGGACTTTGTTCTAGAGAATGCTCAAGCGGGGACCCGATAAGGGCGAACCCTTCCGGTTCCTCGTGCTCGAGGGAACCAGACCTCCTAGTTCTGACCATCGGTGAATGGTCGGCAATTACGTCTTGGTAATTCACGATGGGCTAAAGACGATGAAGTCCTATTTCAAGCCTCCCATTGTGGTCGCCGAAAAATGTGTTTGCTCTATTTTTTTTTTTAAATGATGTGTGTGTGGTCGCTGCAAATGTGAAAACAAAACAAACGTGAAAAAGTGACTCATTACAGCTAGGGAGCAAGCCTAATTACGAACCAGACGTCTTTGACCTCAACCACTCACTATTTCAAAGAAAAGGTTGTGATATTTGGTGTATCTGACTTCGGTTATATCATGAGTTCTGCTAACGCTTCAATTAAGAAAACTTTGCTAAGCATTTTATGGATATTTTACGTATTTATGTAAAAGAAATTTAAAGATATGGACCTAAATCAAATGGCGTTTACAGTAACAGAGCAAGGCCCACAGACACTTTTTCTTGTGTACTTAAAAATCAGGAAATAAAGTGGAGACAAACCTAAGAGCACAGTAGTCCATTTACAAGCATGAGTCAATTGAGTTTTAAAGCCTGGCACCTTTGACTTATAATAACTCGGAATAAGTTTAGGTCTAATAAGATTAAGGTGGCTCAAATTGTATTCAGGTCATTGGATTAGAACCAATGCAATCAAGGGACAAGCCTTGGCCGTCAAAGCCCTAATCAACGGCACGAGCCTAAATTCACCTAACTTATTAAGCATTGACAGTAGTGTTATGACCAATGCAATTAAGGGACAAAGCTTTGGCTGTCAAAGCTTTAAACTAAAGACTCAAATATCAACTTGTTAATTTGTGGGAATAGATTAAAACTAGAAAGTCATACATGAAGCCCGAGAATTGTATTTCTATGGAGGTAAGTACACCAAAGATCTATGTTCCGCTATGCCTAGCTAAGTTACGCTACTCCTAACAAAAAGAGCACAAGCTTGCTGGAAAAACTTGAAGAAGTTTTGTCTTGAGTGTATGTGTACTACTTTGGACTGATGCATAGTCCTTTATTTATAGAAAAAAGAAAATAACGGCTGCTCCTATCTTCACGGCAACTCCACCAATGTCAGACCACTAAGATCCTCTTTTGCGTGCATTTATCCTTTACCGACTTGTTTTGAGTTTTAGAGGAAAATCTTTGATGCCCACATTCAGAATTCTAGTAGAAGTTCTATCCAAAAGCTCCACGTTTTCATGAATTAAGATTACGGCCTAAGAAACTAAAATTACACTCCAACTAACTTCCTCAAGCATGGAAACTACCATTCTTGCAGCTTTCCTGGTAGCTCATCAAGCTCAAGCTTATTTCGCCCTTCAGCCATCTCGAGCCTCGAGTGGCTGATACCCTTGCCAAGGGTATAAATGTCTTTTAGGAATTGGTCTTGAGATGCTTTTGACGTAGCACTCAAAGGCCTGTCTAGAGGATAACCTCATGTGATGACCACATGGCACTTTACTAAAAAAACAACGTCATTCCAGGCCCATTGAAATTAGGGTGTAAACATCTTGATTATTCAGCTTGATAGTGCCCATTCTCCTCCTGCTCGTGATATCAAGTTTAGATTGAAATGGGTTGCTGAGAATGAATGTAAAGAAGTGGTCTTGAATGGATGTCACTCTAAGGTCCAAGGGTCCTGAATGTTTCATTTCTCCAGTAAGGCTCGTACGTGTGGTAAAGCTTCTAAGGACATGAGCATTTTTAGACACAAAGAGAGAAAGGCCATGTTCAAGAGATATATAGAATGTCTCTCACAATTCCAAAGTCGCACCTTAATTAATTAGGAGCTTCATGTCACCCATGGACTATATTTATAGGAATTTTACTTGTTTCACAATTTTGTACAGAATGTTTTAGATGCGCTTGTGCTTCTTGGACATGCCCAACGGATATTGTAACTAAAATAAAGTAATGTAACTAGTTGCATGGGAACCATGTGGGATTAAAATGCACGGTTGGCTTGTAACTAGAGTAGTTAGGAATATTCTAGAAACACATTGTAAGACAAGCTACTTGGGAGCCTCAAAGGCACGGCTACCCAAAGAGTTGTGTCCCTAGGAAATTACAAAGCATATGACAAAATGAATCTAGACTCAATGTTTGCTAAGTGCAACCGTGGCATGTGAAGGGTCACACGGTTCAGACTTGCAAGGTTCTAGATCCTTCTCTCAACCAACCAAATTCAATGTATGCAATTTATCTATAAATGCAAAGGTGGGGGTTATGTCACCATAACATTTTTTGATTCCAAAAACTCTCTTCCTCGCTAGCCGTGCAAAAGCTTCTGTCCCAAAATACTTGTGTGCATTTTCCATTCTTCCAAACTTATAAAATATTTCACTGCTTAAACGTACTCAACTACCATTTGCGTTGGGCCTAAAACCGAGTGAGCTTGACTTAGTGAAGTACTTTAAGAGCGAAACTAAGTGGCATCACGGGACTTAACGAGCGAACTAAGGGTGAATTTAAGGGGCATCTCGGGCCTGGACATAGTCAAAGTATCATCCCGTGACAACGTGGTATCAGAGCCGAGCAACGGATTTTAACTTGATGTGTGACCATGGAAGAAGAAAACATTGGAGTATCACAAGTCATAGAGGAGCAACCGAGAGCGAGGCTAGAAACCCGTGCCAAAAAGTCCCACAAGAACAAAGAACGTTCGATGCAAGGGGAAAGACCAATGGAGCTTGAGGTGCATTTGGCAAGAATGGAATTGGCAATTGTTGATGTTCATGAAAACCTTGAAACGTTGGACGTTAATAAAGGACGTGTATCGAGAATAGAGGAAAAACTTCCCTATGCGCTTGAGGAGATGAAGGCCACCGTGGACAACCGGTTGGGCCAGCTGACAAACGCAGTGTTCGCGCTAAGGCAGGAGCTTGACATTGTCAAAGTGGACTGCGCGCAATGCAAAACATTGTCAAAATATTCTTCTAAGTGAACCTGCTAAACTAGACATCATTACAAATACAGTATTATAGACACAATATTTTTTATTTTTTTTTTTATAGTTGTACTGTTTAAACACTGTTCAGACCAGGAACACCTAAGTTACAGTGACAGGACCACCCAACGGGATCACCTTATACGGCTGACGAACGACACAAGGGCTAACCAACACTACCACTTGGCTTACCAACGCTCTTAATTGGTGTTTTAACAGTATTTTTCATTGAATTACTGTTGAAAAGCCTTTTAAACTGGCTCTGATACCCAAAGGGACTCAGAAAACAAGATTGAAGAAGATAAGAAAGATGATTGTTATTTAAATTTTAAAAGATTAAAGCTAAATTCAACAAGCTATATCTAGAATTAAAATATAGATATAGAACTTACAAACTGAAATGGAAGACTTGAGTACAAAGCTTGGACAAAATAAAATTACAAGAGAATTTTGTAAGCAAAGGAAATTTTAGTACACTCTCAAATTGTCTTTGAAATCACATCTTCCTTGAATGGTTGGAGATCATCTGCTTTTATAGTTTAGGAGGAGTGGAATTCCAATCTTCTTCCAAATAAATTTAAACACTGGAGAACGTTGGCTTCGACACCTGGCTAGAGAGTCAGACAACTACCCTTCAATTTGGTCCTTGATAATGCTATATTCTGGAATTACTGCTATGCTGAAGGGACATCTGGATGTTCTGGAATTATTGTGCTTGTATGCACGCAAATACATGTGATACTTTTTGACGATTGAGTACATCCCTTGATGACTAAAGACGAGCATGCAAATACATGTGATACTTTTTTGACTATTGAAGCCATCACTTGATGAGTAAGGAATTGCATGCAAATACATGTGATATTATTTGGCATTTGAAAATTTGTAATTGTGCTTGAGATTCTTTTTGTCCTCGGCATGAAATAATTGTACTGAAACTTGCATGTTGTAGTCTTCTAACAAATAATATTGTTTGAATATATTTGCAGACTTTTTGACTTTTTCCTATCTTTTTGAAAAGTGTCACATGAGTTGAGAAGTGCTCTTGATCTTCTTTTGTCTTTATTTGCAATTGGTCCTTAAAGCATATTGAAAGGGTCACTTTGACAAGAATTAACTTCCTTGCCTTCTTCTTCTTCAGTTGAAGAGTCATGAATCTATTGTAGAAGTTGAACAAGCAATCCCTTTGAGATCTTGGTTTTGGACTTTGATTTGGTTGAAGAACTTGATACTGTTGGTTTAATTGGTTGAGATTTAAGGTGGTAGTTGAAGTGCTTAGAGGGAGAACATGGATATCTTTATTTTTATGATTGTTGAAAAATTTTGAAAGAATTTCAGTGGAACAATCACGTTCAAGAATGTGTTTTTTCCCGCTATTTAATTTTGTATTCCCTTACTAAAGGTATGGGGTAAGGGTATTCAAAAAATTGAGTAGTTTTGAAAGACCAATAAAGGATCTAAGGAATTTGAAAATTTGAATGGAAGTTTATGATCTAGAGGATTTTCTTCTGAATATTTTGAATAAATATTGTACAAAGCTTTTGCATTTGTAGGGTAGATATCGGTGGTGCTTCGGAAGAAAAGCCACCATTCATAAAACTAAGCTGGAAAATTTCTTGATTTTTTCTTGAATTGGAAAAACCATGAGTGGTCAAAAGGTCAATAAAGAAATGCTCTAAACCACGCCATTTGTAATATTGATACTTAAACCCAACAAGATTGAAACGTTTACAAAATTGCCTTGATGCATAAGATGTGTATTGAAAATCTTTGATATGCTAGATATCTAAAATTTTTCAAGTTGAATAAGGAATCTGCCCAGTCTTGTCATCTCTTTTGTGTTTTATTTGGGCTGATTCTATATCAACCAATATGAATTCGCAAAATTGTTGAGTTCTTTCAATGTCACTAGTAAACCATTGAAAATTTTCGGGAAAAATTGAATTTAATTAATTTTGAACACCAGTTATTGGAAGAGGTTCTCTTTGTTTTAGTTAGAAAAATATGTTCAAAATATTGGGTTTATTAAGGAAGCAAAGTGTTCTGGAGTATTTGGTTGACCATACACGTTGGTACCTATTGGAGGTCCTTCTCTCCCTGTCTCGCAACAGGTCTCCAGGAGCAAGGGTTCCACGCATCGTCGTGTGTGTAGTGGCAATCCTCAATTACCTTTTCGAGGCCGGTCCGCACACCTTGACCCAAACCTTGAAGAAAGAAATGTTTGCACGCGTTCCGAATCGATTCAGGACCTTATCGTGTTGGATCCTCCAGCTGTTACATAGCTACCTCCACCTCCTCCTGTTCCTCCCATGCAGGATTCCGTTGCGGCAGGGACTTCGCCTAATGACCGAGATACTATCAGCCTTTCTCGTCTTGTTATAGGTTTCAAGGCTCTGTGTAAGGTCTTTAAGGGTCTCTCGCCTTCGGGGACTGTTCGTCCCCACGGTTCATTTACTATGTCCGAGGTGATGGTTTGTTCATCCTTTTTCTTTTTTTTTTTTTCCTTTTCTTCTTTTTCCTCTTTTATTATTATTTCAGTTCATTGTTACTTATACCCTATGGTTTTGTATGGATTGTTTTTGCAGCATCTTAGTGTTTTTAGTTATTTATGCCATGTAGCTATGGATAGCGCGGATGCCGCATCCCGTTGTCAAAGCCTTCAGGAAAGGTTTCAAGCTTTTAGGAATACATCTTTAAGGCAGCAAGAGGATCTTCGTCATGAATTGGGAGAACTTCAGAGAATGGTGAGTGATGTGCAGGCTCAGTGTCGTCATCAAGAGAGAGAGATACGCAGTCAAGACGCACAGATCGATGATCTCCACGTAGCCTTGCTTCGAGCCCATGAGGAAGCCATTGTTAGTTTTAAAGCTAGTTCTGAGTTTCAAATTGCACAGAGTGATTGCTATTAGGAGGGTATGGACTCAGCCTTTGTTCGCTTGTCTCAGAAACTTTGCAAAGGTGGTCCTAATTTTACCACTCCCATGATAAAATCTTTAATGACTCAGATCACTAGCAAGATTAATGACGTGTTATCTTTAATGGACGCTTCTTCCGCAGCTGGGGGTAATGCCCAATCACGAGCATAAGTTTCATAATGCAATGACTCTTTTTCCTTTCTTTCTCCTTCTTTTTCATTAGTAACATGTTCCGATAGGTGTAAGCACATATGTAGGACATGGAAATAGTTGGACTGTTTGTTAAGATGATGTACAGTTGTGGGGAGCGATGTACATCGTAAGCTATACATGTGTACGTCATATTGATGTTGTTCATACAGTATTTGTGTTTAAATACCATGGCTATTTCTTATCCTTATGTTGATTGCAAGATGGATGAATATGGACAGTTGTAACTCCGTATGACAGGAGAAAGTACGTGGGAACACCTCTATGTATCAAAGTGAAAAGATATGGCTGCATTTTTGTTTGGTGAATGAGAATGTATAGTTACATGTTTATTTGACAAGTGGTTGCTACTTTGTTTAGCAAATGAGAATGTATGAGTGTGTGCCTATTTGACAAGTGAAAATTGTTGCTACTTTGTTTAGCAGATGAAAATGTACGGTTGCACCTTTGAAAATATACGATTGCATCTGTAACAGGTGAAAATGTATGGTTGCATTTTTATTTAGCAGGTGAAATATATGGTTGCACCTTTAATAGGTAAAAATGTATGATTGCATCTTCATTTAGCAGGTGAAAATGTATGGTTGCACCTTTAACAAGTGAAAATGTATGATTGCATCTTTAGTTAGCAAGTGAAATTGTATGGTTGCACCTTTAACAGGTAAAAATATATGGTGTCATGTTTAACAGGTAGAGATGTATGGTTGCACATTTAATAGGTTAAAATATATGGTTGCACTTTTAACAGGTGAAAATGTACAGTTGCACCTTTATTAGGTGAAAATGTATGGTTGCATGTTTAACAGGTGGAAATGTATGGTTGCACATTTATTAAGTTAAAATGTATGGTTGCACCTATATTAGGTTAAAATGTATGGTTGCACCTTTAATAGCTAAAAATGCATGGTTGCACTTCTATTAGGTGAAAATGTATGGTTGCATCTTTAACAGGTGAAAATGTATTTTTGTTTCATCATTCTTTTTCTTCTTCTTCCCCTTTTTTTTATTGTTTATTTTGTAGCACTCTTATCTGGTTTTTATTATAAGGAGCAAACGATACTTGCCTGCTTCGATCTTATCCCCAACACCAATTGTGAAGAAGCTTTTTATATTTTACATAACTGCTGTCGTGTTTATTTAGTGTTTATTTACATATATACATGACAGCTAACGTCCAGTCATACAAAAAGAAAGATCATTACATGATATGAAGGCAAAAGGACACTGTATAGCTAGGGATTGTATTTCCTAAGATTATGGGCATTCCAACTTCTCGATATTTCGGTTCACATGAGACAATCCATCTTCTAGCCTATGTGGAATTGTTGGGTTACCTAAAACACGCTGATAATAGAAGGTGCTGCAGTTGTTTGCACCGGAACTCATTTTCACAAGTAAAAACCACCCTGATAATAGGAGATGCTACAGCTGTTCAGACCGGAACTCATTTTCACAAGTAAAAACCACCTTGTCCACAACAAGTAGGGTTGAAGTTACGTTTTAGCCAAAATTTGACAAATTAATACACTAAAACAAGCAAATTTCCAAATAATCTTGCAAGAAGAACAGCGTATAGCCTGTTAAAGTAAGCAAGGTCGTGATATACCTTGAAAATAAACTTATTTGTAGCAATTGAGTTTGAAATTAAGACTTAGACAAATTAAAGCCTAATCCACACAAAAACTATGAAAGAATTTGCACCAAACTCTTGTCTTTACAGCGTATAACCAAGAGCCCAACTTACTTAAACAAAAATAAGGCAAGAAAGATACCAAAAAAGAAAGTGAAAAAATCAGAGTTATAAGTGATTTTACACACTGGGAGCTACGTAAAACCCCCACCAGTGAAAAAGTGAAGTTATGAGTGATTTTATACACCGGAGGCTACATAAAATGGCCACTAGTGGAAAAATTAAAGTTATAAGTGATTTTATACACTAGGGGCTACATAAAACGCTCACCAGTGAAAAAAATTGGAATTCTAAGTGATTTTATATACTGGGGCTACGTAAAACGCCCACTAGTGAAAACATTGAAGTTATAAATGATTTTTTACACTGAGACCTATGTAAAATGCCCGCCAGTAAAAAAAAATTAAAGTTACAAGTGATTTCATATGCTAGGGGTTATGTAAAACACCCTCCACTGAAAAATCAAAGTTATAAGTAATTTTATGCATCGGAAGCTATGTAAAACGCTCTTCAAGGGAGATTTGAAATTTCACCTTTTGAGGCTACGAATAGATCTTGGGCAATTAAGGACTATATAACACACCCGCCCCCCCCCAAAAAAAAAAAGGGCACAAGGATTATAAATTATTTTCACACCATAAATTGTTTACAGAACTAGAGGTGGCAATCGAGTCATTTGGGTCGGGTTCGGGTGAACCCATTTGGGTTTGGGTCATTTCGGGTTTATAATTTACTCGGGTCTGGTCGGGTTTGGGTCAACCCATTCAGGCTTGGGTCACTTTTGGGTTTTACCTGCAGTCGGGTTGGGTTGGGTCAGGGCCTGGGTTAAGTTATTACGGGTTCGGGTCGCTTTAATTTTGAGTAGTCTTTGGTTTAGGTCAATCTTGGGTCATGTTATATAGGTTTTAGGTCATCATAATCCTACTATTTAGTACATTGGTGGTATGAACCAGTTACAAAAGTTTAATATACCAAATAATTTATATTTTTACCAATATATTTATTATATTATTAATATAGATGTTCAATAATATGTTATGAAGTTCAATTATACTTCTGACAACTAATAATTCTCATTGAATTTAAAGACCTTGGATAAATTTAGCTTTCAGGTCGGGTTGGTTCAGGTCAATAGTGGGTCGAGTCTGTTCAAATTGGTATCAGGTTATTTTTAGCTAAGACAAAGAACGGGAGGTTAGTTACAGGTCGGGTTGTTTCAGTTTTGAGTTCAATTATTTACGACATATTTTCGGTTCGGGTCGGATCTGTTTACGGGTTTTTTAGGTCGGTTTTTTGGGTCGGGTTGAATTGGCCACCTCTATATTGCACCCATTAACAATATACATAATCTTTCATTTACATATCCTTAACAAAACTATAATTTTACTCCCGTGAAATTATACAATATGCTTAAGCTAGGATTAGCAGTGACACGGAAGGAAAATAGTCACAAAGTTATTTACTTACAACTTACTTACAACAATCTTTCTCTGATACACACATGAGATCATATAAAAAAAAAACAAAAAAAAAAGGCAATGACGACGGATTTAGAGCGGGAAACTATGAACAAGTTTGTACAAGCCATGTTCGGTACGCACTCTAGTTGCAAAGTAATCCTCGGGAAAAGACTGGGAAACCACATAGGGATGAAGTGAACTCCAATATGTATACAAGTGCATCTACTCCCCATAACCATGAGGACGTATAACTCGAAGCACTCCGTGATAATGTTCGGAGAAAGAGTAGCTAAAAGATTATAAGAAAATCTGTCACCGTAAAGCCAGTTATGTTAATATTTCTCTGTCGTTCCAAATGGCGGATATTGAAAAAGATGTTCCGAATCAAAGACCATGAGTTAGCATCCGTCCGATCCGAAAGACTCCATAAGGAAAGAACCAAACCATGTAAGGCACCCAAACAAAGGCATTCTTATAAGCAAAAAATTCCCAAACTTTGACTACGAAGAGCCTCACCACGAATGCTTGGCGGAAGTTTGTGATGAATTTGGTTAGTATGCTTATTCATCATTATGGACTTCTGTATAAGGTTGGGTTAGTTAGGATGAGCTTAACTCAAGCTCTACCTACATGCCTGACTTGATATTCCCCGTGAGATCAAACAAACGGTTAAAGGGGCCCATGAGGTAACCCACGGGGGTCCTTTCCAACACTCAAGTCAGTATCAATACCATGTAATAGTAAATAAGGACAAGTAATAAATAGATATAATAGATATAAAATACTTAGCATGAGAGGAGTAAGGTGTTTGAACTATTATTGCTCCAGAGAGGTGATAGTAGGCCTGGGTTTGTGCTCTTTCGGCTTTCTTGGTCCAAACCCCTTCTTGCAATCTCTTGAGGTATGGCCTATCTTGCCATAGGTCTAGCATGTTCGCTTGACTTGTTTCCGTCCACCATTGGGATTGTTTGGAGGTCTTTTGCCATGGGTCTGCTTTTGCTTCGAGTTTGAGCTTGAGCTCGAGCACTGGTTGGAACCTCTCTTGTTCCATGACTTTTTAAATCCGTCATTCTTTTCTATACTCTTAGGCTCAACCAGGTTAGCAGATATAGATGAGTGCTCAGAGGACATCTCTTTTGCGTGTTTTCGATTTTGTTCCTCGAGATTAATGTGGAAAACTAGCTCCTGCAAAGTCATGTCTTTCCTTTTGTGTTTCAATTGAGCCTTATAATTTCCCATATAGGAGGAAATTTCTCGATGAGACAATTTGCCTATAACATGTCGCACATTTTCATTCCTTCTTAAAGTATATTAGCGCAAAAGTTCTCATACTCGTGGATCTAGTCTAGTACAGGTTTATCATCGGTTATAGTAAAAGATAACCACTTAGCGCATACATTCTTCTTAGCAGCGGCATCATCCATGCCATACTTATTCCATCATTTACTTATACTTAACAAAACTATAATTTGACACCCATGAAATTATACAATATGCTCATGTGTCCAGTACACGTGGACAATCCGTCAAATAGGCTAGGATTATCCATGACACGGAAGGACAACAATCACAAAGTTATTTACTTACAACAATCTCCCTCTGATACACACAGGAGATCATTAAAAAAAAAAAAAAAAAAAAAAAAAACAAAGAGAGAGACAAGGCAACGACAACGGATTTAGAAAGAGAAACTATGAACAAGTTTGTACAAGCCATGTTCGGTACACATTCTAATCGTAGAGTAATCCTCCGGCAAAGACTAGGAAACCACAGGAATGAGGTGAACTCCAATATGTATACATGCGCATCCACTCCCCATAACCATGCGAACGTATAACTCGAAGCGTTCCGCGATAAGTTCCGGAGAAAGAGTAGCTATGAATCCTAAACTCGGTGGAAAAGATTATAAGAGAATTTGTCACCGTAAAACCAGTTATGTTAACATTTCTCCATCCATCCGGATGGCAGATGTTGAAAAAGATGCTCCGAATCAAAGACCATGAGTTAGCATCCCTCCGATCCAAAAGATTGCATAAAAAAAGAACCAAACCATGCAAGGCAACCAAACAGAGACGTTCTTGTAAGCAAAAAATACCAAACTTTGACTATGAATAGCCTCACCATGAATGCTTGGCGGAAGAAATAAAAGAGTGGAGAAATCTTCCCTTGTATCCCACGGCACTATATATGGATAAAAGTACGAATAATTTGGAGTAAAGTAATCGCTATGCTCTGACAATAAGTATAATGTTCCGTTGCAAAATACGGGACGGGCGTATTAATATCTGCTCGATATTGACAAGTACCACGATCAAAGTAAAATATAGAATACCAATCTCCTTCAGCCCAAGACCTACCTTTGAAAACTAGCCTCAAGATTAAGAACAAACACAAAGATATGGTAGTTAAAGGGATAACTAGAAGCGTCCTCAGAACACATAAATACTATATTAAGGGTGCAACTGATGTAACGCAGCTCTTCGGGTAAAAAAAAAAGTGAAAATATGTTTGAGTAGCTGGATTTTATACGAATAAATCCGTAGGCCCATAAAAAGGAATGCCTCGGCACAAAATCAGTCCATTGCCTATCCCAACAATTTCCTTATCCTTAGACAAAAAATATAAAGCTCCAGGGGCACGCAAGATGAAAAGTAGGGCGGGTTTAACAAGTGTATTTCCACATATTTGCCATATGGGGGCCGGAACCCATTTTGGATAAGTACACCATCCACCGGATGTTGAAAGCAATTCATAGATTGTTCCATAACAATGTTGTCCTGCGTAAAAAGTTGTCGACAAAATCGAGAAATTACGTGACACTAATTTAAGATTTTAACAGACAACCATGAAAATATTAGAAACAAAACATCTTCTGGGAATATTTCCATATTAAAGCTTAAAAGAGAAAAGAACTATGAAAAGCAAGCAAAGATAGGTTACATTATCTCATCTTTGAAAGTATTTATAGGAAAAAGAAAGAAAAAATAATAGATGACAATAATTCAATACTTTCCAAACAAATAGGGCAAAAATTCGTTTGAAAAGTGGGGGGCTAATATATTTGTAACCAAAAAAAAAAAATGCGCAATTCGCCCAGTAAGTGCAATTCGCCCAGTAAGGGTAAAGCAACGCAATTCGCCTAATAAGGGTAAAATAATGCAATTCACCCGGTAATTTAACATATTTCGCCCACTAGGATTGACCAACACAATTCGCCCACTTGGTGCAATTTAACGTATTTCGCCGGCTACGATTTACCAACGTGATTTGCCCACGTGGTGCAATTTAACGTATTTCGTCTGCTAGGATTGACCAACGCAATTCGTCTACTTGGTGCAATTTAACGTATTTCGCCTGCTAGGATTGGCCAACACAATTCATCTACTTGGTGCAATTTAATGTATATCGTCCACTAGGATTGACCAACACAATTCGCCCACTAAGCTCAATTCGCCCACTAATCTAGTCAACATAATTGCCTAATACAATACAATCCGGTCACTTTAGCTTACTTAAACGTAATTCGCCCATCTACTCCTCATGATAACTCATCTACTTCACACCTTGCAAAGCCTTTCTTAGGATAAATATGAAATGGACTTGTAAAAGGAACGTAGTCATACTTATCACCTTGTTTTTCACCATCCCCAGCCTCTACACTATAAAAGGGGAACTAAAGAAAGAGAAAGGCAACAAGGGGTAAAAGGGGATCTTGATAACCCTTAAGAAAGCTTGAGTTTAGCTTCTTCCAAATCACCTACCAAACACCACAAACAATACCATTTTTGATATTCTATTCTTTCTATTATTTGGAAATATTTTTCATTTGATGTAGATTCGTCTGGAATTTGACTATTTTCCAATGGAAGCATTTGGGGTTCTTTGTTGGATAATGGCTCTATTTTTTATTCCAATAAGGATATTTTCGCTTCTAATTCAAAATCCTTGTATTGTTGAGATAATATTTCATTTTATAATTGTTTAACTTGTGTTTTTAATTCATTTTACTTGTTTATGAAGTTCTCTTGTTGAAACTTGTTCAATTATACTTGGGCTAGGATATTTTTCAAATATTTGCTTAAGAGTGAATGTTGGTTTTGGTGCAATTAGTTGTTCTTTGAATATTATTTCTTTTAATTTTAATAAGTATTCTTTTCTTAAATTTTGATTATCAATTTTTTCTACAATATCAAGTAGAGCTTCTTTGTTTGACTTTGTTAATACATTGATTGTGTTATATTTACATGTACATAAATCTAGGTTTTGTGAGGATGATGATGCTTCATCCTCAGACGATTCTTAAATATTGAATATAATATCTTCACTTTCTGAATTCGATTCAAAAAGTAATAAATTCATCATTTGTGTTTTAAGTTCTTCATCTTGATTATTGTTTATTTTTTACTTTAGTTTGCAATCTCTTGGATAATGTCCTGGCCTCTTACATTTAGAGCATATTTGAATTTGATTAGGTTTTCTTTTTACAGATTTTTGTTTTTTATAATACTGAGCGGGTGGTGGTTGTTTGTATTTATCTTGTCTTTGCTTTCTATAATACTTAGTTTTCGTTGGAAAGTACTGTTTATTATGCCTCTTAGAAGGGGGTTTGAAATCTTGAATACGATATTGACTGTAAAAAGATCCTAATTCTCTTCTTGCTTGTGATTTTTCGAGACTATTCCTTAATTTTTATTTTTCGCAAAGTTTTAGAGCTTCTTTTTTGACACAAGCAAGAAGTTTACCATATGTAATGATTTTCCATGGAATGGTCAAGCTACCACTATGATGTTGTAGTTTGGTCACTATTCTCGTGTAACTAATTTTTTAAGCTCAGTGACAAATCGTTCTTTCCAAAATGTTTGATTTCCATCTTTTCATCTTAAAACATATGTTGAAAACATATATTTGTACCAACAAGAATCTTGAGGTGAGAGGTTTGTTATGAAAATTTTTGTTGATTCCATTTCTTCAGTTGGATTTCCAATGAGGAATAATGCTATTGACCATGCAAGAGTTTCCACTGCATCTTCTACTTCAATCTCTCAATATAGAGAATTGACATCTTCTGGATCTACTTGTATTCGTTCAATATGAGTATGATTGATTATTGCATTTTGATCAACTTCGGTTAAGATATTTGTCCACCAGTGTTTGAGTTGTCTAGAAAATCCAGCAATTATAGCTTTTCCACAAATTTTATTTGAATTGTTATTTGATTCATAAGCACAAGCGGCCATTGCCATCTGGTGTAGTGTGTAGAGGATCTCATATTTAGATTTGCTATCTATGTTCCATTAATAAAAGGTTTGTGCATTATACGAGTTTGATGGGAATTGATGCCTTTCCTCATATTGTGTATCAGGTGGAGTAGGCCTTGGATAATATGCTCTTGTGGGGTTATTTTTTCCATTTTTCAGAACTACCTTTAATTTTGTAAATAGTTGGCCTTTTATTTTCTTGAAATTGTTCTTCTATGTTTTGAATTTTAGCTTCATCAAATGAAGATGTTTCTTCATCTATAATTGCCTCATCTTTCTTAGTAATAGTTTGAATAGAAGGTTTATGTGTAGAAGAAAGTAATTATAATTTTTTATCAATTTTATTTAACAAATCATTTTGTTAGAGTTTCATTGGTTCTCTTTCTTTTTGAGGAAGATTGAATGGTTGAAATAAGGATTTTTGTATTCCTCCTAGAAATGGGCTTAATTGAGATTTTGAAGGCCTTTCTTCATGCGTTAAAGAATATTGCCGGATGTGAGAGGACGATGGTTTTTGTTCATCATTTCTGTTTAGTATTTGATTATGAATTGTATTTAATTGCTCTGAAATTGTTTTAAGATTTAAAACTTGAAAATTATTTTGTTCATAAATTTCATTAATGTCTTTCATTGTAGGTGTTGAAGATATCATTTTTAGTTCTACGAAAAGAGATAGCAGTTATATCTTGATCTGGACATCGGTTATTAAATTTTTTGCGAGAGGATGAACAGATTGAATAATTTGCCTTTCTATTGTAAGCCAATTGGTTGTTGGAGTTGCATTAACATTTACTGAATTTTGAGAGAAAGGGTTTGGGATTTGATGTCTTTCTGTATAAGTTGAAAACCATAAAAAGAAAGAAATATTACATTGTAATTCTTCATATCGTATTTCTTTTATTTCTTTAGTTTTTTTTTTCTTTATTGATTGATTGGAAATAACATTACTCAAAAATTCTTTATTTATTTTGAATTCATTTGTAAGAACATTTATTGAAGAAGGTCACATTTGAGAAGCTATTGGGGAAGGAGGTGTTGAGAATGATTCATTTTAGAAAACCGGTTCAGCTAAGGGAGGATTTAGATGGATCCCCCTAAATCTTGTAGATGTAGTACTAGCTTGGCTTGGTTGATGAACCTCTTCTTTATAGGTTGGTACAGATGAAGTTGATTGTCTTGAAGGCTCTGTACAATTTGTGTTGCTTATAATGGTTTGCTTTTATGATCCAAATTTTATAATAATTTTACCATCAGGTTCTTTTATAATTTGTTGAACTTGTATTTTTTACAATATTTCAGGGTGGTTGAGGATTTTTATTTTTTCGAATATCTGGAATGGTTATTTCATGCCATTTCAGATGTTTTAGAGTAAGTGTAGCAGCTTGAACTTCGAATAATAAGGTCTCTCTAGGAAGAGATTGTTTACGACATTTAGGGTTAAGTTACCTTCCTAAAAGTCTGAAATAGATACTATAGATAACGGCGAAGCTCCTTCGATTTTTCTTTATTTCAAGATTTGGCATATTGATATCTAAAGTCAAGGTCTTTAAAATTGTTGGGTCATGAAGATCAACTAAAAAGTTTGGATAACAATAGAAATAAGTTGGTCCATTGGGTAAATTAGTTTGTACAATAGCTAACAAAGAATCTTCAAATTTTAAGAAGGTTGAATCTTTTAAGGCTAACCTAACAGGTTGATCATGACTAATTGTTGGCAAGAGTTTAATTGTGACTTGTACTAAACCATAGTGTATTCAATGAATATCTTTTGAAATATATTTTTAAAGAGACATATTTGAAAGAAGTTGTACAGTTTTAGTTTCTTGGTCTATAGTCATTGACAGTTCATGGGTTTTACATGAGAAAGCCATTTTGAAATCAAAAGTACCTATTTAATAAATTGATTGAAAGTTTTCATTTGGAATACTCCAATTGACAAAGTCTTTAGGATTTGAAATAGTTTTTGAAACTTTCTTTGAATTTACTATCCTAGAAGCGTTTGACCTACTTCTAGGTTTTTTTGAAATACTCTTCCAGGTGATATTACTAAACTAGACATCATTACATATACAATATTATGGACACAATAGTTTTTTTTTTTTTTATAGTTGTACTGTTTAGACCCTATTTAGATTGGGAACACCTATGTTACGGTGATGGGGCCACCAAACGGGACCACCTTATGCGGCTAACCAACGACACAAGAGCTGACAATGCTACCGCTTGGCTTACCAATGCTCTTAATTGGTGCTTTAATAGTACTTTTCATTGAATTACTATTGAAAATTCTCTTAAACGGGCACTGATACCAAAATGGACTTAGAAAATAGGATCGAAGAAGATGAGAAAGAGGCCAATTAAGATGACTATTATTTAAAATTTAAAAGATTTAAACTAAATACAACAAGCTAAATATAGAATTTAAATATAGTATAGAAATTAAAAATTGAAATGAAAGACTTGAATACAAAGCTTGGACAAAATAAAATTACAAGAGAATTTTGTAAGCAAAGAAAATTTTAGTACACTCTCAATTGTCTCTGAAATCGCCTCTACCTTGAATGGTTGGAGATCATCCACTTTTATAGTTGATGAGGAGTGGAATTCCAATCTTGTTCTGAAAAAAATTGAACAATTTGAAAATGTTGGCTTCAGCACCTGGTTAGAGAGTTAGACAGCAGCCCTTCAATTTGGTCCTTGATAATGCTGTAGTCTTGAATTAATGCTACAACGTAGGAACATCAGGATGGTCTGGAATTATTGTACTTGTATGCATGCAAATACATGTGATACTTTTTGACCATTGAGTACCTCACTTGATGAGTAATGATGAGAATGCAAATGTATGTGATACTTTTTTGATGTACCTCTTTCCTCCCTATTTGACGTTGGTAGGAATAGTGTCCTGAAATTCAGGTTTATTCTAGATATATTATTTTTAATTAATAAAGAAAATTAAAGTTCCAATCGTTTCCTAGTTAAATTTGTGTATGTAAGCATTTATATTTTATGTGATTTTCTTTTGGGAGACATCCATGAGATGGGTGTAGTCCTTCGACTACAATTTACATATTTGTTCTAAGTGGTTTATGAGACTAAGCCACAGATAGACTTGGAACAAATGATATGGATTGTTGTTTGAAAGGCTCGTAGTCGAAGACAAGTTTGGATCAGTCGTATGATAAGACTATAACGTGACTCTTTAGATGACTTGTCTTGGTCATGTGGATGGAGATCCAAAATTGTTAGTTTAGTGTGTTTGACACACTGAGTTGGACCATGTCGGTTATTTATTTCTAGACTACTATCGGAGATGAGTGATTCACGTTGTACTGTTTGAACGACGACGCTAAATCCTGAGGGTATTCTGCACTTGTGCATGGAGCGTTAGTTACTTTGGGGTACTATAAGTAAGGTCTAAACGAATGACTAAAATCCCATGTACACTGGGTAGCGGCGTGAAGTTTGACAAGGATCAGGTATTCAATAGGGAATGTACAATCTCTTATGAGATACAGATGTCCCCTTAGTTGATTCGCAAATATTTGAATGGTTCGGAAACTTTGGCCAAAGTATTCCAAGTGTTTGACATTTGGAATTTATACTGTGAATATGTTCAAGTATAAATGAATTATTCAGTGAAGGGCAAGTCGGTAACTAATGAAGAAGTTGCGAGAAGGATAATGGTAGTGGTTATGTTTATCCTTTGTCATGGACATTTAGTGGAGGGGTTATTATCATCAATACAGTCTATTAGGGAGATATTAAATAAATAATTTAAGTCTGAAGTGCAGTGAGATTTATTTAGTGGAATTAAGTCTCATTAAATGGCATTTAAATTAATATCATGAGATGATTTAATTTAACCCATTTGAAGCTAGATTTAAATTGTCCCTTAGGTTCCTGCGCATGCCTCTATATTTTATTGCCATTAGAAAAATATTAAAGAATTCATGAGATGAATTATTTGTCCATAAGATGGGTAAATTAATTTTGCCAAATATTATTCATGAGATGAATAAATATTAAAAATTATAAAATTAAATAATTTTTGAAAATTAAAATTCATAAGATGAATTTTTACAAGTGTGAAACAAATAAAAAAAAGGGACAAAAATCGCACAGACTCGCTATCCGTGTGCTTCGGATCCAATGTGTCGCACGCTGGGATGCCCACTAGAGCTATCCGCATCCCCACGCGGGGACCAATCACGCGTTGAAGCGTGTCACGCATTTTGAAATAAAATAACAGGCGCAATTTTTGGGTTGATGAAACGACGCGTTTTGAACTGTTTTCTCATTAAAATGATGCGTTTTATTTTAAACTGGGCAATCCCTTTTCGATTAAAATTAGATTTTTTCGCTCTGTATATTTCTATAAATACAGGGGCTTATACCTAGATTTGGCATTGGAGTTGAAATATTTATTAAGAGTTTCTAAAACTGTTTCGGAGATCTAATTGGGGAGAAAATATTTCGTTGAAATTTTTCTTTCGTCAAGTTTAATATTTTTCCGAGCCCACCCCCCAGGCAGTTCGAGGTAATTGCGTAGAAAGTATCGGGGTCTCGATTTTGAAGAATATTATTGTCTTTCTGGTTTTCTTTATTATATGAGCAATTCCAGGTATGTTCTTCTTTCCTTCTTCTTTTAGTTTCATTTTTCTATTTATTTATAGTATTCGTTATTATGCCTGTATAAGTTTATGTATTATTATGAATGTACTAGAGTAAAAGGTCTGTAGATCTAAATTAAGAATTTAGATCTAATGATTTAAATTATGAATTTAAGTCAATAGATTTAAAATTAAGAATTTTAAATCAACCCTAGGTTTAGAGTTATGAATTCTAAACCTGTTTCGCTGCATAAACTTTAGGGAGAATTTTTTAAAATTCATCCCAATAATTGGTTTTAGGGCAAAGGGTTTATAGAGATAAACCTATTCCCAGCAACTCTCGCACGTGAGGTGTCACGAAGCGTGACTCTCTGACCAAGGGCTTAGGTAGAGAGAAGAGTCTCCTACTCTGAGTGCTCTAATAGGTGCCTATTTTTGTGACCATAGTTGTGAATTGTGAACCCAATAGTCGGCATCAGAGTTTATTTTTCAACAAAATTCATATCTTTTTCCAACAGACGTACCCCTTTTAAGGTCTCTCCCCCCTCTCCCCTAGCTTAGTTTTTTTGAACAAGCCTCTAGCTTGATTCAGTTTTCCATTTTGGATACCCTTTTCCTCTCCTCTTTTCTTATTATGCAGCTTTTGATTGTTTTTCTTTTTTGACCAGCAGCTTGTGCTTATTTCTTTTAGGCAAACCTTTTAAATTTTTGCTGCTTTTGGGCTTGAAAAGTAAAAAGTGCCTTTTTGGCTTGAGGCTATGTTGGGGTCACCGTTCTCGCTGGTACTCTCTCTCTTTATTTCCATGCCCTGGCATGTTTCGGTATCGGCTTGTTTCAGTAGCGGCATTAAAAAATATATTAAAATTTAGATTTAATATTAAAATTTATAAAATTATGCCATATTTTAAATATTTTTTTTTGCTCAAAGTGTTTTTTAAAATTGCACTTGATAGTTTTAAAAAACGTAAAAATTTAAAAGCTTAAAATAAATCATGGAAAAATAATTTTTTTGAAAAAAGTTCAAAAAAATATAATAACTTTTTTTTTTCAACCTTTTAAATTTAATTTTTTTAGAATTTATTTTAAATTTTAATTTCTTACAATTTTAAAATTTAAATTTATTAGTATAATGTTGAAGCCATCACTTGATGAGTAAGGAATTGCATGCAAATTCATGTGATATTATTTGGCTTTTGAATAATTGTAATCATGCCCTAGATTCGTTTTGTCCTTGGCATGAAATAATTGTCTTGAAACTTGCTGGTTGCAGTCTTTTGACAAATAATAGTCCTTGAGATTGTCTAAATATATTTGCAGACTTTTTGGCTTTTTCTATTCCTTTTGAGTTAAGAAGTGCTCTTTGTCTTCATTTGTCTTTATTTCCAATCGATCTTTAAAGCAGATTGAAAGGGTCACTTTGAGAAGAGTTAACTTCCTCGCTTTCTGCTTCTTTAGTTGAAGAGTCTTGAATCTACAGTAGAAGTTGAACAAGCAATACCTTTCAGATCTTAGGCCTGGACTTTGATTTAGTTGAAGAACTTGATACTATTTGTTTAGATGGTTGAGATTTTAATGGGGTAGTTGATGTGCTTGGAGAGATAATATGGATATCTTTATTTTTATGATTTCTGAATAATTTTGAAAGAATTTCAGTGCAATAATCATGTTTAAGAATGTATTTTTCCCACCATTTAATTTTGTATTCCGATATAGGGTAAGGGTGTTCAAAAAATTGAGGGGTTTTGAAAAACTAACAAAGGATCTAAGGAATTTGAAAATTTGAATGGAAGTTTATAATTGAATCTAGAGGGTTTTCTACTGAATATTTTGAATAAATATTGAACAAAGCTTTTGCATTTGTAGGGTAGATATCGATGGTGTTTTTTAAGAATGTCACCCTTCATAAACCAGGCTGGAAAATTTCTTGATTTTTTCTTGAATTGGAAAAACCATGAGTTGTCAAAAGGTCGAGAAAGAAATGCTCTAAACCTCGCCATTTTTTAATCTTAATAAGTAAAACCAACAGGATTGAAAGGTTGAGAAAATTGCCTTGATGTATATGGTGTGTATTGAAAATCTTTAATATGCCAGATATCTAAAATTTGGCAAGTTGAATAAAGAATCTGCCCAGTCTTGTCATCTCTTTTGTGTTTTATTTGGGCTAATTCTGTATCAAGTAAGATGAATTTATAAAATTTTTAAGTTCTTTCAATGTCATCGAGAAACCATTGAAAATTTTTGGGAAAAGTTGAATTTACTGAATTTTGAACACTAGTTACTGGAAGAGATTCACTTTGTATAGTGAGAAAAATATGTTCTGATTGAGATTTTATAAAATGCTGGGTTGATTGAGGAGGCAAGGTGTTCTGGGGTCTTTAGTTGAGTGATTGAGGAAGGTCTAGAGGCCGTATTGAAAGAGGATTTAGAGATCTTGATGCTGCTGTTGAATAGGACATTGAAGGAAAATCATCAGTAAGGATTGAGAAAAAGGTTTTGTGTTGGAATTTTGATTGAGGGAGACGTTGAATGGAGCCTCAAAGTCATTGCATTGTCTTCTATTTGTCCTTTGACATTATTCTTAAGTTGATAAGAAATTCTCTTGTTAAAATATCAGGAAGTAAATTATTTTTTCCTTTAATAAACTCAATTTCAAAATCAAAGACGGATAATCTTGCCTACCATCTGGCAAATATTTGTTTTGAAACCAAATTTTTTACATCTTTTTATAAAATTTCTTTTGCTGATTTGCAATCTATGCATAAACGAAGTTTTTATATTATATAAATCATCTTGAAATTTTAAATACATTAAACAATTGATAAAATATTTTTTTTGATAGTTCAGTAGTTCTTCTGATGTCCAAGCCATAAACCTGAATAGAATCTAACTATTTCTTCTTGGTTTGACTCTAAGTGTCGTTTGAGTATTCCTCCATATCCTAGGACTAAGGCATCTGTTTCTACTATTTTTGAGTATTTATCTGTCCATGGTGGTGGATGTTTTTGAAGCCTTTGATATCGAGGTTGACATAATTGCCTAAGGTTGGGGGAAAAAAAATATGAAATATAGTATAAACATCCCAAAAACCTTTGTAATTCTGTTTTATCTTTTAATTTATTTGAAAATTTATCAGCAAAATTGATTGCTCTTACAATGGGTTTTATTATTCCCTAAAAGATATCATGTCCTAGAAATCTGATTTTGGTTTGAAATAACTTAATTTTTGATTCAAAGAGAATTAAACCCATTTATTTTTATAATATTTAAAAGAATGTTTAGATATTTAAAATGCTAATTTATATTGCTTGAAAAAAAAAGAGTATCATCGTTATAAACGACGATAAAGTCTGTGCATTAAGTAAAAATATAATTCATAATATTTTAAAATTCAGAAGGGCATTTTTGAGACCAAAAGGCAATACATTCCATTCATAATGTTCGAATGGATTTGTAAATGCTGTTTTATATCGATCCTTTTCTTGAAATTGAATTTTCTAGAAATCACTTTTTAGATCAAATTTTGAAAAGATATTTGCATCATATAATCTATTAAGTAAATCTTAAACTTCTAATAATAAGGTCTCCACTGGAGGACATTTAGGGTTAAGTTGACTTCCTAAAAGTCTGAAATAGAGTCTATAAATAAGGGCAAAGCTCGTTCGATTTTCCTCTATTTCAATATTTGGCATGTTGATATCTAAAGTCAAGGTCTTTAAAATTGTTGGATCATGAAGATTAATTGAAAAGTTTGGATAACAATTGAAATAAATTGGTCTATTGTGTAAATTAGTTTGTACAATAGATAACAAAGAATCTTCAAATTTTAAGAAGGTTGAATTTTTAAGGCTAACATAATAGGTAGATCATGGCCAATTCCCGGTAATGGTTTAATTGCGACTTGAACTAAACCATAGTGTATGTTATGAGAACTTTTTGAAATATATTTTTGAATAGACATGTCTGAAAGAAGTTGTACAGTTTGATTTTCTTGGTCTATCGTCATTGAATGTTCGTGGGTTTTACAAAAGAAAGCTATTTTGAAATCAAAAGTACCTATTTCGCAATTTGATTCAAAGTTTTCATTTGGAATACTCAAATTGAAATTCTTGGTTTGACTCTAAGTGTCGCTTGAGTATTCCTTCATATCCTAGGACTAAGGCATCCATTTCTACTATTTTTGAGTATTTATCTGTCCATGGTGTGGATGTTTTTGAAGCCTTTGATATCAAGGTTGACATAATTGCCTAAGGTTGGGGGAAAAAAAAATGAAATATATTATAAACATCCCAAAAACCTTTGTAATTCTATTTTATCTTTTAATTTATTTGAAAATTTATCAGCAAAATTGATTGCTCTTATAATGGGTTTTATTATTCCCTAAAAGATATCATGTCCTAGAAATCTGATTTTGGTTTGAAATAACTTAATTTTTGATTCAAATAGAATTAAACCCAATTATTTTTATAATATTTAAAAGAATGTTTAGATATTTAAAATGCTAATTTATATTGCTTGAAAAAACAAGAGTATCGTCGTTATAAATGATGATAAAGTCTGTGCATTAAGTAAAAATATAATTCATAATATTTTGAAATTCAGAAGGGCATTTTTGAGACCAAAAGGCATTACATTCCATTCATAATATTCGAATGGATTTGTAAATGTTGTTTTATATCGATCCTTTTCTTGAAATTGAATTTTTTAGAAATCACTTTTTAGATCAAATGTTGAAAAGATATTTGCATCATATAATCTATTAAGTAAATCTTAAACTTCTAATAATAACGTCTCCAATGAAGGATATTGTTTAAGACATTTAGGGTTAAGTTAACTTCCTAAAAGTCTGAAATAGAGTCTATAAATAAGGGCAAAGCTCGTTCGATTTTCCTCTATTTCAATATTTGGCATGTTGATATCTAAAGTCAAGGTCTTTAAAATTGTTGGATCATGAAAATTAACTGAAAAGTTTGGATAACAATTGAAATAAACTGGTCCATTGGGTAAATTAGTTTGTACAATAGATAACGAAGAATCTTCAAATTTTAAGAAGGTTGAATTTTTAAGGCTAACATAACAGGTAGATCATGACCAATTCCCGATAATGGTTTAATTGCGACTTGAACTAAACCATAGTGTATGTTATGAGAACTTTTTGAAATATATTTTTGAATAGACATGTCTGAAAGAAGTTGTACAGTTTGAGTTTCTTGGTCTATCGTCATTGAATGTTCGTGGGTTTTACAAGAGAGAGCTATTTTGAAATCAAAAGTACCTATTGTGCAATTTAATTCAAAATTTTCATTTGGAATACTCAAATTGACAATGTCTTTGGTATTTGAAATAGTTTTTGAAACTTTCTTTGAATTCATTATCTAAGAAGTATTTGAACTACTTCCAAGTTGTTTTAAAAATACTCCTTAGATATCTGGCATATCAGAGATTTTCAATACACACCTTATACATCAAGGAAAATTTCTCAACCACTCAATCCTACTGGTTTTACTTTTTAAGATTACAAAATGGCCTAGTTTAGAGCATTTCTTTCAAGAATTTTGACCACTCATGGTTTTTTCAATTTAAGAAAAAATCAAGAAATTTTCTAGCCTGGATTTATGAATGGTGGCATTTCTTCGGAAGCACCGCCGATATCTACCTTGCAAATGCAAAAGGTTTGTTCAATATTTATTCAAAATATTTAGAGGAAAACACTCTATATTCAATTATGAACTTCCATACAAAATTTTAGGTTCCTTTGATCCTTTGTTGTCTTTCAAAACCACTCAATTTCTTGAACGCACTTACCCTATATCTTTAGTAAGGGAATACAAAACTAAATGGTGGGAAAAATACGTTGTTGAACGTGATTGTTCCACTGAAATTCTTTCAAAATTTTTCAAAAATCATAAAAATATATATAACCATATTCTCCCTCCAAGCACTTCAACTATCCTCTTAAAATCTCAACCACCTAAACTAACAATATCAAGTTCTTCAACCAACTCAAAGTCCAAACCCAAGATTTCAAAGGAATTGCTTGTTCAACTTCTACAACAGATTCAAGACTCTTCTCAAAGTAACTCTTTCAATTTGCTTCAAAGATCAATTGCAAATAAAGAAAAAAGAAGATCAAGAGTACTTTTCAACTCAGGTGACACTTTTCAAAAAAAGTAGAAAAAGGTCAAAAAGTCTGCAAATATATTTAAACAATCTCGAGAACTATTATTTGTCAGAAGACTACAACAATCAAGTTTCAAGGACAATTATTTCATGCCAACGATGAAAGGAATCTCAAGCATAATTACAATTTTTCAAAAGTCAAAAATTCACATGTACTTGCATGTAATTTCTTACTTATCAAGTGATGGCCTCAATAGTCAAAAAAGTCTCACATGTATTTGCATGCAATTTCTTGGTCATCATTACTCATCAAGTGATGTACTCAATAGTCAAAAGGTGTCACATGTATTTGCATGCATACAAGCACAATAATTCTAGACTGTCCAGATGTCCCTTCACTACAGTAGTAATTCAAGAATATAGCATTATCCAGGGAAAAATTAAAAGACAACTTGTTTGTGATAAATTTGGACAATGAACTTTTTCATCATTTTGCAGTTCTGTCTGAGGTGGAGTTCGTTAGCATGAGCTGAACTCAAGCTCTAGCTACACGCTCAACTTAATATTCCCTGTGAGATCACACAAACGGTTAGAGGAGCCATGGAGTAACCCACGGGGGCAAGTAATAGATAAAACAATACAGATAAAATACTTAGCCTGAGAGGAGTAAGGCGTTTGAACAGGTGAAGGTGAAGGAGGCATGTAGCCCTCCTTTTTATAGAGGAAGGGCTGTTTGTGGATGAGTATGATTTTATGGATAAGTATGTTCAATTATATCCTCTAGTTACTTGTGCCACAAATAAAAGAAAGTGGGCAAATTGTATTGTATTGAGCATAATGGGTGAATTACGTTATATTAGGCTTAGTAGGCGAATTGCACTGCTATCAAGTGGGCGAATTGTGTTGTATTGCGCATAATGGTCGAATTACATTGTATTAGGCCTAGTGGACGAATTGCACTGCTAGTGAGCAAATTGCATTGTTGTACCAAGTGGGTGAATTGTGTTGTATTGAGCATAATGTGCAAATTACAATGTATTAGGCCTAGTAGGCGAATTGCACTGCTAGTGGGCGAATGCATTGTTGTACCAAGTGGGCGTATTGTATTGTATTGAACATAATGGGCGAATTACATTATATTAGGCCTAGTGAGCGAATTGCGTTAGTAGGCATACTGCGTGAATTGGCTTGTTAGTGAAGTGGGAAAATTGTATTTTTTAAAGAAGTCGGCCAATTGTGTTGTTAGGTATACTAGGCCAATTGCCTTGTTAGTGAAGTGGGCGAATTGTATTTGTTAAGGAAGTAGGCAAATTGTGCTGTTAGGTATATTGGGTGAATTGTCTTATTAGAGAAGTGGGTGAGTTGTATTTGTTAAGGAAGTAGGCGAATTATGTTGTATTACCCTTACTGGGCAAATTGCGTTGTCTTGCCCTTACTGTGCAAATTGCACTATTTTACACTTATTGGGCGAATTGCCTTATTTTACCCTTACTGGGTGAATTGCATTGTTTTACATTTTTGTCCAAATAATTGCTCGTGCAACCTACTTGTCCATCTACAATAGCATGTGGCTCAATTATAATTTACCAACTTATTAGTCCCCTTACTTCGTGAGCGAATCTCAATCATTCCAAGTTCGGCCACGAAGTAATGATCCTGTTTTGCTTCAGCTTGCTACTATACATTCTTTTTCTTGAGTGATGGAGGTATTCAGTGCTTTGTTTTGGCCCTTGGTAATTGTTATTCATGTGTATTTTGATTTTTACTTGAAATCAATGGAGCATATGATCTAGATAAAATGTGTAACAAGATATTTTGACACTTAATAGGATGTTTAAGCCATTATGACTTATAACTGGGCGCAAGACCCATCATGAACTTTAATAGGGTGTGTAGCGTAATCATGGATCTTGGTAGGGCGTTTTATGTCGTAGCTCTTATTTGTCTAAGAATGTTTAGAAGAGTTTAGGCCTTTAAGGTCTTTTTAAACTTAGAGTACTAAAGCGTTTTGCCCCTTTATACTTGTAAGCGCTCTTGGCAATTCAAGCTCTATGTGATAAACATGTAAGGATATCACTATCATGATTAGCCCCTAGGTATATTCGCATTTGGTTAATAACATTCATAAAGCGATGAGTGTAATACATCAAGCTCATGTTACTTTGATAGGTAAAGACACTTCTAGCCAGAGCTATAGAGGTGGTTGAATTCATACACCTAGTTTGTATATTGGTGATGGGTGTAGCCTGTTTAGACAAGATTAAAGTGCCAAATATATTGCGTGGTTTATTTACTGCCCAAGCAAAAAGTATGTAATATACCGTAATGTAGTCAACCTGATGAGCATGTCCTTGAGGGGTGTTGCACCCGTTGCGGGTGATTGCAGTAGGGTGGACAATGGTGAGGAATGTAGCACCCGTTGCGGGTGATTACACCGGGGTGGACCATGGTGAGGAATGTTGCACCCGTTGTGGGTGATTGCACCAAGGCAGACCATGGCGAGCAATGTTACACCCGTTGCAGGTGACTGCACCGGTACCGACCATGCCGAGGAATGTTACACCCATTGTCGGTGATGGCACCAGGGTGGACCATGGTGACGAATGTTGCCCCGTTGCGGGTGATGGCACAAGGGCGGACCATGGGGAGGAATGTTGCACCTGCTCCTGGTGATTGCACCAGGGCAGACCATGGTGAGAAATGTTGCACCCGTTGTGAGCGATTGCACTAAGGTGGGCTATGGTGAGGAATGTTGCACCTGTTGCGGGTGATTGTACCAAGGCGGACCATGGCAAGGAATGTGGCACCCGTTGCGCGAGATTGCACCAGGGCGGACCATGGTGAGGAAAGTTGCACCCGTTGCGGGTGATTACACTAGGGCGGACCATGGTGAGGAATGTTGCACCCGTTGCGGGTGATTGCACCAGGGCGAGCCATGGTGATGAGTGTTCACGTGGTAAATGTTAAGTGTCATGTACAAAATACTTGGATACAGTCAAGGTAGCAAGCATAATTGAGATAGTGAAACCACAAAGGGTAGTGTTCTTATCTGATGATAATTATATCAAGGACATATATCAAAGTAAAGGCAGGTTGCTAGAATTAACACACCTTAAGGCCTGTTACATGCCAAGAGAGAAGTAAATCAAGCATATGGTGTATAATTCTTCAAGGATATCTTTGACTAGCATTGGTTTATCTCTGGCATTCATCTATGAATTAATGAGCTTGATATACCTCCTGTTTAGTGGTTGCAGATAAACAATTGCACAAATAGTGATGAGAAGTATTATGTAATGCACTTTGCACACAAATATCGCCAAAGCATGTGATTCATCATTTAAACTATTGCTAATTTTTGAACCACTTATATCTGATATGTAGATTAGTAACGACCAATCTTCAATGTCTTTTTATCATGACACTTATTGCTAAACAACACCTATTGCTAAATTGAAATAGGCTACTACAAGAGTTTAAAGTGGATTGTAAGAAAGTCCAAGACCATCTCGAAGTAGATCATTGCGGAAATTGAACTAGTTCATCTTATTCCTGGCATTATGTTCAGACTGCCACACTTTGAACGGCTTTTTACTATCAAGTTATCATTTTTGTTCGTACGTCAGTAGCTTGTGACTCTTCATTTTGAGTGGGTGGTTAATAAATGCCTATAGTTAGGCATATAAAAGCGACCTCTTTTATTATTTTTCTTAAGTTATTGGCTAGTAGTAGTGCCTAACTAATAGAGAGTTAATTGAAGTGCGGGTTGCTCAGGCATGGTAATAGGTGCGGTCTATGTTGGACCTTCCTATTAGAAATAGTTATCTGACTGCATCGAGCCTTCGAGTTTTGTAATCGTAGTTCGATTCCTTATGGGTAATAAAACCTTACAGATATGTCATTATTTTGTATAACGTGGTTTGGAATTACCAATTACATGCCACCACTGTATGTATGGGATTATAAAAGTGGCTAATAAGATAAAGATAATACCTTACATTGCCCTTATTAAGTTGTTGACCAGTTGTGGTATTAGATAGACTAGCAAAAGGTTGGTTGGAGTGTGAGTTGCTCAGCCGTAATAAGAAACACGGCTCATTCCAGATTCTCTTATTGGAAATATTTTGTCAAGTTGTGATAAGCAATCAAGTTTGAAAATTATAATTCGATTTATGACAAGTAGCGAAGTCTTCTGGATATGCCATAACGTTGTATAATGTACCACAATTGAGGACGAAATTCACTAGCTTCGAAAGGGATTGCCTCTTATGGATGACCAATTCTTGACTTGTAATTGTTTTTTCCAGCTTTGCATTACGTGTAAAGAATGTAGTTCCAACCATTTCTAATTGTGAAGCTTCCTGATTTTGGAGTGGTTTACCCTTTGTGATGGAGGTAATGCCTAGCTTGTGACCCAGGGGTGAAGTCCCACAGTCGTGAAAAATGATTTGCGCCATAAAGGTGAAGAAGCTGAAGTTGTGAATCGAGATGAAGTCCCCCAATCCCAAAATATTTTGTATCACTTAAGATAAGAAAATGAATGAGGTGAAGTCTCCCAGTATGAAAGTGATTTGTCACTAAAATAAGGGAATGACCGCGGCAAAGTCCCCCAGTCTTAAGATGATTTGCACCATTATTGATATGAAATTCGAGCCGTGAATATGGAAGAAGTCTCCCAGCCCTAAAATGATTTGTATCACCATTAAAATGAAGTTCGGGCAGTGAATAGGGACAAAGTGCCTCATCTCTAAAATGATTTGTAGCACCGTTGAAATAAAGTTCGGGCTGTGAATAGGGACGAAGTCCCCCAGCCCTAAAATGACTTGTATACTTTAGATAAGGAAATGGATGAGGTGAAGTCTCCCAGTATGAAAGTGATTTGTCGCTAAAATAAGGGAATAACCGAGGTGAAGTCCTCCAGTCTTAAGATTATTTGCACCATCATTGAATTGAAATTCGAGCCGTGAATAGGGATGAAGTCCCCCCAGCCCTAAAATGATTTGCACCACCATGGATAAGGAATCACAAATGAAGGCAAAGTCTTCCAGCTTCCATTACTTAGGAAATGATTTCTAACTCGGATGCATTTTTAACTTTTGATTTGACTTGCTTTAGCTAGGATAAACAGTATCTCCCAAAAGGTACTTGGCATACAACCACGTTCGATTTCGAGAGATGGTGATATTGTACATCTTATGAAGCAAGTCAAGTATGGTGAGATTCCGTCTTTTTGACTGAATGGCCCTTGCTAGTGCTTTATAGGCGAATAATGGATACATTGGCACATGACGAGTAGCTTGTGCAGTAACAACACATTGAGTTCCCATTTGATGAATTATTTGCCTCGGGATTTCCTTGTAAATGTATAGAGTATGCTAATGAAAAACTAATAGAATAGTTAGATTATTCATGGATGGAGAGAGAATAGGCATGCCTTGTGAATTCAAAGGGAGTTATGAGGTCTTTTACGTGCCCAAAGAATGTCCTTGGAATGAATCATGTAACCTAGCCGTCTTGTTATAAGTACTTTTATTATTCCAAAACTTAGTACTTATATGTGCTCTTTGATTTACACGCGTGTTTTGGTGTTATAGAATGTGTGTTTTGTATAGATGCTGATTGAATACAAATTGACATAATGAGGACTTGAGTAGGCTAAAACTCTTGCAAGTATTGATTCGGCTGGGATTGAAATGAAATAATGTTATAGCAAGAATTAATTCAATCATAATTTGATTTAATATGAAGGTTGAACCAGAATTATAAAAATATGCTTAACTAGAGTCGACATGAAGCAGGATTGTGATGAAAATTGATCCAATTGGGGTTTAATTTGAACGAAAATTGGAAGAAATCAAGATTGGGTCAAACTAAGATTGTAACGACCATTGACGTACTCATGGTGTATTTGAATAAGGGTTGTAACAAAAAGTGGCCCATTTAGGGTTGAAGTAACTGAGATTGTAATGAAGATTGACCCATTAGAGGTTAAATGGAATTAAGATAGTGATGAAAACAAATCTTTCAAGGTTGAATTGAATTTACCCAAATTTGGGTTTGAAAGAGAGAGCAAGGTTTTGGACATGGTGGGTGGCGAACGACCGATGATGACCAGCATGCCAGTGGCGGCTGTTTTACAGCTGAGGGCAGCGATGGCTATGGGTGTTATGTTGGAGATAACACATGATGGGAATACAGATAGCGGTGATGGAAGGTGAAGCTTCACACGCGGTGGCGACTTTTGAGAGGATGGTGGTTGAAGTCCCAAGCGTTGTGGAAGTGACGGTTGTTAGTGAGAATGACAATGGCCGCTTGGGATGGTGATTGTCTTGTGATAAGCGAAGTGTTAGGGATAATGCCAGGTTCTAGGGATGATGCCTGGTTGTGGACAACTCCAGGTTATGGAGTTCACCCGGCTGAGGAAAACATTGGGTAGGGAATTTGTTGGATAGTGGAATTCACCAGGAAAAGTTGTTAGAAACAGTGTCCTGAAATCCATATTTATTCTGGATATATTATTTTAATTAATAAATAAAATTAAAGTTCCAGTTGTTTCCTAGTTAAATTCGTGTATGTGAGCATTTATACTGCATGTGATTTTCTTTCGGGAGGCAACCATGAGATGGGTGTAGTCCTCAGACTACAATTAACATGTTTGTTCTAAGTGGTTTATGAGACTAAGCCGCAGATAGATTTGGAACAAATAATATGGATTGTTGTTTGAAAGAATCGTAGTCGAAGACAAGTATGGACCACTTGTATGTTAAGACTATAATGAGACACTTTAGATGGCTTGTCTTGGTCATGTGGATGGAGATCCGAAAGTGTTGAGTTAGTGTGTTTGACACACTAAGTTGGACCATGTGGGTTACTTATTTCTAGACTACAATCGGAGATGAGTGATTCACATTATACTGTTTGAAAGACGACTCTAAATCCTGAGGGTATCCTAGACTTGTGCATGGAGCGTTAGTTACTTTGGTGTACTATAAGTAAGGTCTAACACGAATGACTGAAATCCCAAGTATACTGGGTAGCGGCGTGAAGTGTGACAAGGATCAGGTATTCAATAGGGAATCTACAGTCTCTTATGAGATACAGATGTCCCCTTAGTTGATTCGCAAATATTTGAATAGTTCGGAAACTTCGGCCAAAGTATTCCAAGTGTTTGACATTTGGAATTTATACTGTGAATATGTTCAAATATAAATGAATTATTCAGTGAAGGGCGAGTCGGTAACTAATGGAGAAGCTGTGAGAAGGATAATGGTAGTGGTTATATTTATCCTTTGTCATGGACATCTAGTGGAGGGGTTGTTGTCATCAATACAGTATATTAGGGAGATATCGAATAAATAATTTAAGTCTGGAGTGCAGTGAGATTTATTTAGTGGAATTAAGTCTCATTAAATGGTAATTAAATTAATATCATGAGATAATTTAATTTAACCTGTTTGGAGCTAGATTTAAATTGTCCCCGAGGTCCCTACGCAAGCCTTTGTATTTTATTGCCATTTGAAAAATATTAAAGAATTCATGAGATGAATTATTTATCCATAAGATGGGTAAAATTAATTTCGCCAAACATTATTCATGAGATGAATATAAGTTAAAAATTATGAATAAAATAATTTTGGAAAATTGAATTTCATAAGATGAATTTTTACATGTGGGAAACAAAGAAAAAAAAAAAAAAATCGCTTTTAAAACCTACGCAGTAGCGATCCGCGTGAACAGAATCCAACGAACCAGCGCGCGACATGTGTCGCGTGCTGGGACGTCCACTTTGGGTATCCGCGTCCCCAGGCGGGGACGAATCACGCGATGTCACATGTCACGCTAAGTCAAAATAACACGCGGGTTTTTGGGACATCGAAACGCCGCATTTTGCTCACCTTTTGTAATGATACGCTGCGTTTTGTAATAAACCAGCGAATCCCACATAGAAAAATTAGATTTTTTCGCTCCAGTATATTCCTATAAATAGAGGGGCTTATTCTGAGGTTTGGTATCGGAGTCAAAATATTTATTTAGGGTTTCTAAAATTGTTTCGGAGATCCAGTTTAATATTTTTCGGAGCCCACCCTCTGGGCAGTTCGAGGTCATTGCGTAGAAGGTCTCGGGGTCTCGATTTTGAAGAAGATTATTGTCTTTTTGGTTTTCTTTATTATTAGAGCAATTCTAGTTATGTTCTTCTTTTTTTATTCGTTTTTGCTTTTCTATTTATTTTCAGTATTCGTTATTATACCTGTTTAAATTTATGTATTGTTATGAATGTATTTGGGTAAAAGGCTTGTAGATCTAAATTTATGTATTAAATCAACCCTAAGTTTAGAGTTATGAATTCTAAACCTGTTCCGCAGCGTAATCTTTAGGGAGAATTTTTAAAATTCATCCCAACAACCGGTATTAGGGCAGAGGGTTTATAGAGATAAACCTATTTCCGGGAACTCTCGCACTTGAGGTGTCACGAAAGCGTGACTCTTCGACTATGGGCTTAGGTAAAGAGAAGAGTCTCCTGCTCTAAGTGCTCTAATAGGTACTTATTGTTGTAACCATAGTTGAGAACTGTGAACCCAATAGTCGGCATCAGAGTTTATTTTTAACAAAATACATATGTTTTTCCCAACAATTGGTATCAAAGCCAGCCTCTGATTACATTCATAATATACACGACTATGTATAATAAAATCAAAATAAATAGATTTGCGATTTAATAAAATAGTGATTTTATTAAAAAGGATAGTAAGTTAAATTTGACGATTTGATTTAAACTGTTTAAATCAATAAAGAATTAACAGTTAATTCATATGATTGTTTGTATTTGTGATTTAAATTGTTTGAATCATTAAAGTAGTTAATTGTTAATATTTTAAAGTATCGATTTAAATTGTTTAAATCGGTTAAAAGAGTTAATAGTTAACTAGGTTGTTTATAGTGATGATTTAAATTGTTTAAATCGTTAATGAATTAATTGTAAATTCGGAACAACCCATAAGTTTGCGATTGTGTTGTTCGTATAATACGATTGTACGTTCTCAGTCATGATTTACGAAATCGGACAAATTTGATCTAATAGGATTAGATTCAAATATTTTTATAAGTTTGGATAAAGTTGATCTAATGAGATTAGATTTAATTATTTTATACAAAATCGAATAAAATTGATTTAATGAGATTAAATTAAATTTATTTTAAAATTAAATATTTTAATTTTAAAAATTTTTAAAAAAATTTCTGGCACGTTTTGTCAGCGTCAAATATTTTAAAAAAAAATTTTTATTTACTGATTTGCATAACAATTATTAATTAATTTTCTTTTGGAATGAGATTCTAAATTAAATTATGAGATAATTTAAGTTATAAATCAGTGTAATTTTAAATAAAAGTTATTTCAAATTATTTTAGAATAAGATTCTGAAGTAGACCATAAGATAGTCCAAGTTAACTTTATTTTTAAAATAAAAGTTAAATTTTGTTAATTAAATTTTAGAATAAGATTCTAAACTGGACTATTGGATAGTCTAAGCTTGTTTGATTTTAGAATAAGATTCTGAAAAATAGACTATGGGATAGTCTAAGCACAAAATCGCTATAGATTTTAAATAAAATTATTTTAATTTAATTTTGAAATCAGAATTTTAAAAGTAGATTATGTGATAATCTAAATTAAATATTGATATTATTTTAATTAAAATTAATTAATTAATTTTATTGATTAGATTTTAGAATGAGATTCTAATGTAAGATTATGAGATAATCTATGCCGTGAAATGATAATATTTTGAATAAATAAATTAATTAATTTTGGTTAATCTTGGAATGAGATTGTAAGAGGGATTATGAGATAATCCAGGTTGTAAATGCAAGTTAATTAAAAACCACTGGTCATAAAAATCAAGTGGGAGCGAGCTTTCAATTGTTATAACCTCACGGTCTCCATTACCGGTTTAGCAGTATAGTAGATTGATAGATCTCCCTGCGGAGGATGTCGGTTTGCAGATTATAGGGTTAGACTTCTTTAGGATAAACCAAAGTGCAAAGAAGCGATGCGACCACGCTGCCGTGGAGTATTTCGTGTATTTGTATGGAGGTTTAGGTAATGGTTTACACTTGACTAGCATGATGCATTAACCTCCTCGAGGAGCTCTGTTGTGTCATGTTAGAGACTAAAGTAAAGTGGTGAGTTAATTATGTTTAGTAAGAGTTACGAGAAAAACAGGTTAATGGAGGATAGTTCTCACCTGAACTAGCTTCGTGCGCCCCCGCTGCTGGGGAGTAAGGAGTGGTGTGTTTAGGTCATCATTGTATGCATGATAGTATAGTTTGGTGGATATCTGACTTATTGTGTATGCTAAATTGAAAGAATATATATATCACTGCATTATACATGACTCTTATTAGACAATTGCACATATGTTTGCATTTACAATATTTTATATGGATAGGGCTGGCCAACTTTGCTTGTTTTTAAATACATAATGTACTCACTGAACCAAATTACTTTGCCTTAAAAAATAAGTGAGACTTAGTTATTACTCACAAGGGACCTACTAGAAAGAAAGGAAAGGGCAAGGTTGTTATTGTAGCAACCAAGTCAATAAGGAAGTCAGTAAAAGAAAAGTGTTTCTTTTGCAAGAAAACTAGGCCACTGGAAAAGAAATTACACTAAGTACCTAGCTACTCTTCCCAATAATACTGCTAAGCCATCTGCTGAAGGTATGTTGATATCTCACTAATTTGAGTCTTGTGTAGTTGTGAGTTCACCAGATTCTTGGTGTGTGGACTCAAGCTCAACTGACCAATTCTGTAATATGTTACAGGAGCTCAGACTAGGCTAAAGGCTACACGATGGGTGTTGTACCTGATGGTCAGGGACAGTACAATAATGGTGGTCTTAAGCGTAGGAGATGTTAGCTTAGACTTTAGTGATAGAGTTTTGTCTTAAAGGATTGATTATTTAAACCTTCTCTACACAGGAATTTGATTTCTATGTCTTATTTTATGAATAATTGTTATTCAATTGATTTTGATAATGGAGATTTTGATATGAGAAATAAATTGTTTATTTGCAAATGTACATGAATGAATTGTTTATTCATGTTATTTCCTTATCAAAACTATGGTAATTGTTTAAATGAATTTAACGTAAGTTCACTTGTTCAGTCTTCTAAAAGAAAACACCCTGAATGTGATATTGCCTATACATGGCACCAACGTTTAGGTCACACTAATTCGAACAGGATCCAAAGACTAGTGAAAGATGGACTGATAGAGTTTTTGGATTTGAGGTCATTACCAGTTTGCGAATTCTGCATAGAATGAAAGGTGACCAATTTTTTCTTTAAGAGTAATGGCAACAAGGTTGGTGGCTTGATTGAGTTGGTTCATATAGATGTATGTGGACTAACACATGATCAGGCAAGAGGTGGGTATGAGTACTTATCCACGTTTAGTGATGATTACTCAAGGCATGGATATGTTTACCTCATTAGACATTAATCGGACTCTTTTGAAAAGTTCAAAGAGTACAAAGCTGAAGTTGAAAAGCAATTAGGTCAACAAGTTAAATCACTTCGATTAGATCGAGGTGATGAATATTTTTCGGGTGAGTTTTTGGATTTTCGAACTGCAAAATGAGATGAGATCTCAGCTTTCTGCTCCGGTTACACCACAGCAGAATGGTGTTACAAATAAAAGGAACAAGGGCAATTTTTTCTACAGTTTTGATTTAAAAGGTCTTTTTTAAATACAATGCAAAATACTTAGAGAAGGATTTTGCAAGTAAGCTATAAAAACAAAAACAAAAATAGTATTAAAGGAAAATGACAATAATTCTGAACAGCTAAACACAACTTAAGTCACAGTGGGAGCATTAGATGCGCCTACTAATAGGAACGAGAATGTTCCAGGTACACGAGAGCTTAGGTGTAGTTGGAGGATTGTCAGGACACCTGATAGGCTCATAGCGGGAGCCTTAATGGTTGATCGTGGCATTGAATCTGATCCTTTTAGCCACCATGAAGCAGTTAAATCATATAGTTTTTGAGTAATTAGTTAAACGAACCATGCGTGTACAAATGACATTAAGAGAAAGTAGTGACTTTCTTAGTATTGCATGTCAACGATATACTACTCATTGAGAATGATGTAGGGGTGTCATTAGCTGTAAAGACTTGGTTGTCATGATAGCTCAATATGAAAGACATAGGAGGAGCTAGCTCTACTTTTAGATTTAAGCTTCTGCGAGGTCGTAAGAATAGGATGTTGGGTCTTTCTTTAGCCACTTATATGACAAGATGTTGTCAAGGTATAGTATAGAGTCCCTATCTCTTTTGAGTAGTGTTCTAGGACACCTCAATAGGAGGAGCAATTGAGGAATATTCCATGTGCTTTGGCAGTGGGAGCCTAAGGTATGCCATGTTGTGCACGAGACTTAATGTCTGCCATGCTATGGGATAGTATGCAGGTGTTGGTCTAATCTGGGTCCAATGGACTAGGTGGCAGTCAAGTGCTTTCTTTAGTTCTTGAGAAGATCTAGATTTCCTATGCTGATCTTTCAAGGTGATGAGCTGGTTCCAGTTGGTTTTACTGATTTAAGATTTTCAGTCAGATTAATATGATAGACGTTCGACGTCTAAGTATGTCTTTACCCTTGGAGTGGGAGCCATTAGTGAGGGATTGTCAAGCAGTATTGTATTGTTGACTTCACAATAGAGTAATTATGCTCACTAAGGGTTAAGCTCAGTAGATTTTTGGTTCAACTTAAAAGGGGTGAGTATGGACTTTGTCATAAATTAGATTTGAGACAAGTGGGAGATTGTTAGGAACAGTGTCCTGAAATTCAGATTTATTTTGGATATATTATTTTAATTAATAAATAAATTTGAAGTTCCAGTCGTTTCCTAGTTAAATTTGTGTATGTGAGCATTTATACTGCGTGTGATTTTCTTTCGGGAGGCATCCATGAGATGGGTGTAGTCCTCAGACTACAATTTACATGTTTGTTCTATGTGGTTTATGAGACTAAGCCACAGATAGACTTGGAACAAATGATATAGATTGTTGTTTGAAAGACTTGTAGTCGAAGACAAGTCTGGACCACTTGTATGTTAAGACAATAATGAAACACTTTAGATGGCTTGTCATGGTCATGTGGATGGAGATCCAAAAGTGTTAAGTTAGTGTGTTTGACACACTGAGTTGGACCATGTGGGTTACTTATTTCTAGACTACTATCGGAGATGAGTGATTCGCATTGTATTGTTTGAACGACGACTCTAAATCCTGAGGGTATTCTGGACTTGTGCATGGAGCGTTAGTTACTTTGGTGTACTATAAGTAAGGTCCAAAACGAATGACTGAAATCCCACGTACACTGGGTAGCGGCCTGTAGTGTGACAAGGATCAGGTATTTAATAGGGAATCTATAGTCTCTTATAAGATACAGATGTCCCCTTAGTTGATTCGCAAATATTTGAATAGTTCGAAAATTTTGGCCAAAGTATTCCAAGTGTTTGACATTTGGAATTTATACTGTGAATATGTTCAAGTATAAATAAATTATTCAGTGAAGGACGAGTCGGTAACTAATGGAGAAGTTGTGAGAAGGATAATGGTAGTGGTTATATTTATCCTTTGTCATGGACATCTAGTGGAGGGGTTGTTGTCATCAATACAGTATATTAGGGAGATATCAAATAAATAATTTACGTCTGGAATGCAGTGAGATTTATTTAGTGGAATTAAGTCTCATTAAATGGTAATTAAATTAATATCATGAGATGATTTAATTTAAACCGTTTGAAGCTAGATTTAAATTGACCCTGAGGTCCCTACGCAAGCCTCTGTATTTTATTGCCCTTGGAAAAATATTAAAGAATTCATGATATGAATTATTTATCCATAAGATGAGTAAAATTAATTTTGCCAAACATTATTTGTGAGACGAATAAAAGTTAAAAATTATAAATAAAATAATTTTGGAAAATTAAATTTCATAAGATGAATTTTTAAATGTGGGAAACAAAGCAAAAAAAAAATTGCGTTTAAAACCTGCACAGTAGCAATCCGCTTGAACCGGATCCAACGAACCTGTGTGCGACACGTGTCGCGTGCTGGGACATCCACTTTGGGTATCCGCGTCCCCAGGTGGGGACGAATCACGCGACGCCATGTGTCACGCTAAGTCAAACTAACACGCGCGTTTTTGGGACACCGAAACGACGCGTTTTGCCCACCTTTTCGAATGATACGCTGTGTTTTGTATTAAACCAGCGAATCCCACATCATAAAATCAGATTTTTTTTCTGTCTGGTATATTCCTATAAATGGAGGGGCTTATTCTGAGGTTTGGTATCAAAGTCGAAATATGTATTTAGGGTTTCTGAAATTGTTTCGGAGATCCAGTTTAATATTTTTCGGAGCCCACCCTCCGGGCAGTTCGAGGTCATTGCGTAGAAGGTCTCGAGGTCTCGATTTTGAAGAATATTATTGTCTATCTGGTTTTCTTTATTATTGGAGCAATTCCAGGTATGTTCTTCTTTCTTTATTCTTTTTCGCTTTTCTATTTATTTACAGTATTCGTTATTATACCTGTTTATGTTTATATATTGTTATGAATGTATTAGAGTAAAAGGCTTGTAGATCTAAATTGAGAATTTAGATTTGATAAGTCAGTAGATTTAAAATTAGGAATTTTAAATCAACCATAGGTTTAGAGTTATGAATTCTAAACATGTTCCGCTACGTAATCTTTAGGGAGAATTTTTGAAATTCATCCCAACAACCGGTATTAGGGCAAAGGTTTATAGAGATAAACCTATTCCCGGGAACTCTCGCACATGAGGTGTCACGAAGCGTTACTCTCTGACCGGAGGCTTAGGTAAAGAGAAGAGTCTCCTAATCTTAGTGCTCTAATAGGTGCCTATTATTGTAACCATAGTTGAGAACTGTGAACCCACTAGTCGGCATCAGAGTTTATTTTTAACAAAATACATATGTTTTTCCCAACAAAAGTAACTTGACCTTATGACTTAAGAGGGGCACAACTTTTAATCACTGAGGAGTTAAGGATTGAATTACTTATTAAAACGAAGATGTTGAAGCGTTTTATGTAACTATGATGATTTATAAAGCTTTTTATCAGAGAAAACATAAAAAAGAGCTGAAAAGATGAATTGGGCATTTTCCTCTTGTAGAAGTTACATGGCTTAACCCTTTGAATTAAAATGAGCATAACGTTCAATCCACGAGTAGTTATAGACCAAGTCAGCTAAATGTAGCTCAGGAAGTATTCTAGGTAACTATAATGAAATTTTAAGTTTCAGATCAAAGAGAATATGAAAAGGTGGTGAGAATATGAACTTGGTGAATTCAGATTGTAGTGGTTATATAACTTACCTTGTAACTTAAAACAAGGATAACTTTTAATCCGTTAAGAGTTACGAATTGAATTACATATCAAAATGAATCTCTTGAAGAGTTTAACGTAACCATAATGATTTTTAAGGCTTTGGATAAAAAAGAATACGAAAAATAAGTGAGAACATGAACCAAGCGAATTCCGTTAGTGGTAGTTGTATAACATACCTTATAAATTAAAACAAACATAACTTTCAATCTGTGAAGAGTTATGGATTGAATTATATGTCAAAATGAAGCTATTGAAGAGTGGTATATAACTATGATAATATTTAAAACTTTGGAACAAAAATAATGTGAAATAGAAGTGAGAACATGAACCGGACGAATTCCGTTGGTGGTAGTTTTATAACATACCTTATAAATTAAAACTAACATAACTTTCAATCCGTGAAGAGTTGTGGATTGAATTATTAATCAAAATGAAGCTCTTAAAGAGTTCTATGTAACTATAATGGTTTTTAAGGCTCTTTGTCAAAAAGAATATGAAAAAGAAGTGAGAGCAGTAACCGAGCAAATTCCATTGGTGGTAGCTATATAACATACCTTGTAAATTGAAACGAATATAACTTTCAATATGTGAAGAGTTATCGATTAAATTATATACAAACTGAAGCTCTTAAAGAGTTCTATGTAACTATAATGATTTCTAAAGCTTTGGATCCAAAAGAATAAGAAAAAGATGTCAGAACAAGAACCGGGCAAATTTCGTTGGTGGTAATTGTATAAAATACATTATAAATTAAAACGAAAATAACTTTCAATCCGTGAAGAGTTAAGGATTGAGTTATATATCAAAATGAAGCTATCGAAGAGTTCTATTTAGCTATAATATTGTTTTTGAATTTTTTATCAAAGTAAAGATAAGAAAGAGGCAAAAACTATGTCACAATACTTAACTTACTCAAACATATCTCTTTGCATGTATGAATATGGTTAAAAGTGCTCAAAGAAATAGTAGGGAGCTTTTTTGATTTACTTTGCTTGAATAATCTCATTTTTATTAGAAAAATACGATAAATTCTCGAAAATTCTGAAAATTACCTCAAATGACATTAAAAATGTTTGAATCTTACAAGAAACACTAAGCCAATCGTGAGCTTGTGATCCTTCCCACAGACAACGCCATTATGTTTGTGATAAATTTGGTCAGTGAGCTTATTTATCATTTTGGAGTTCTGTATAAGGTGGAGTTCATTAGGATGAGCTGAACTCAAGCTCTAGCTACATGCCTGACTTGATGTTCCTTACAAGATCAAACAAACGATTATACAGTCCCGTGGAGTAACCCACGGGGGCCCTTCCGACGCTCAAGTCAGTATCAATACTTAATACATGAAATAATAGAGATAAAATACTTAGCCTGAGAGGAGTTAGGTGTTTGAATGATTATTGCTCCAGAGAGATGATCCTGGGAATGGGCGTGAAGGTGAAGGAGTGTAGCCCTCCTTTTTATAGAGAAAGAGGTGTTTGTGGATGAGTATGACTTTTTGAATGAGTACGTACAATTCTGTCCTCTAGTTACTTGTGCCATAAATTAAAGAAAGTGGGCGAATTGTGTTGTATCTAGCATAATGGGTGAATTATGTTGTATTAGGCCTAGAGGGCGAATTGCAATGCTGGTGGGTGAATTGCGCTGTTGTACCAAGTGGCCCAATTGTGTTGTAATGAGCATAATGGGCGAATTACATTGTATTAGGCCTGGTGGGCGAATTGCACTGCTAGTGAGCGAATTGCATTGTTGTACCAAGTGGGTCAATTGTGTTGTATTGAGTGTAATGGGTGAATTACGTTGTATTAGGCGTAGTGGGCAAATTGTGTTATTTGGCATACTACGTGAATTGCCTTGTTAGTGAAGTGGGCGAATTGTATTTGTTAAGGAAGTAGGCGAATTGTGTTGTTAGGTATATTGGGCAAATTGCCTTGTCAGTGAAGTGGGTGAATTGTATTTGTTAAGGAAATAGGTTAATTGTGTTGTTAGGTATACTGGGCAAATTTTCTTGCTAGTGAAGTAGGCGAGTTGTATTTATTAAGGAAGTAGGTGAATTATGTTGTATTACCCTCATTGGGCGAATTACGCTATTTTGCCTTACTGGGCGAATTGTACTGTTTTACCCTTACTCGGCAAATTGTCTTGTTTTTCCCTTACAGAGTGAATTGCATTATTTTAAACTTTTCTCCAAATAATTGTTCCTGTAACCTACTTGTCAATCTATAGTAGCAAGCTGCTCAATTATAGTTTACCAACACAGTTGTCTCAAGTATGCAATTCAATTCAGAAGCATTTTCATGTCTGAATCACTCCTCAGCTATAAAAGGGAGACTTCAACCAGCAAGGAAGAGAAGAGGTGATTTTAGATACAATTCCAGAGTTCATATAACTTTCTTTTGCAGTTTTTCTTTCTTTGTGCAAGTTTTGTAGTTCAAGTTTGTTCCTTTAAACTTGTAAGTTCTCCAACTTTGTATCTATATTACAATTCTATGCTTTTATTGTATTTTCAATCGTTGTATTTACTTTAAATTTTAATAAATCTTATTTTCAAATATAACTCTTATTTTTTTCAACTTCATATCTATATTTCAATTTCTGTACTTTTATTATATTTTCAATCTTTGTGTTCACTTTAAATTTTAATAAATCTTATCTTCAAATATAACTCTTATTTTGTGATAATGATACAAACTTTCCACAAACCAATCATGACATAAATTGATCCCTACTTCCCTAGCATTCAAGCACCAATGAACAATCTTACGCGCAACGCATGTGTAACTAATATGTATGAATTAGCTAATAACAAAATGATCATCTAAATGTTATTCTAGATTATACCAGATACATTATTAAATACACAAATTATTACATATTGCATTTTCCAACATAGAAAGTTACTTAGGAATTCTACGAATTACGCATATGACCTTGAGGCTAAAATCATTGTCTTTAAAAATATTCATCATCAATCAAGCATGACCTCCTTAGTTTCTAATCACACATACACATTTACATACACATCAATCAAGCATGACAAGCAACAAACTACGCCATGGCGAATCCGTGGACGAGTGCAGATGCAGCCTCGCCCTCATTGGCATGTACCGTGGCAGTATGGACACTGGCGACTACAATGGTTGGCTGGTAGGCATATGCAGTGGAGTGTGAGGAGCTTGGCGGTTGGCGTGAGAAAGCTCACCGCTGCGGGAGCAACCAAGAGAATTCCATGTAGAATTCAAGGGCAAATTCCCTCCCACCAGGGGAGGATGATGCAGCATACACTACAGCAAAACAAACCAAGGAAGACGGAACAAGCACCGGCGTGAGCTTGGCGGCTAAGGGCTCAAAGTGGAAGACTAAGAAACTACACACAACAAGGCTTAGCAAGATGACCCCGCACAGAATTCGAGGACAAATTCTCTTCCAGGCCGGAGAGAATGATGCAGCAGGCATTCCATCAATGGCGGGTCAACATTACTGGTCAACATCACCATGGTTAGGGCCAAGGCGGCGCAAGTTCAAGATGAGGTGGGAGCTGGGTTGGCATAGGGCAAGGGAAAAGTAAGGTGCCAGCGGGATCCATGGAAGTGAGGGAACGCGAGTAGCAAAGGAAAGAGGAGCTTGGCGCCACCGGGGTTGGCGACAGGGATGCTTGGCGCCACAACGAGTTAGACACGGAAGAAGGATGTGAGTGATTCATGGCTTGATTCACGGACAGTTGTAATGATTTCGGCTCCAATAATTATCCCTCTCCATATTGTTGAGATTTATCCCTTATTTTGATTTATCTCTTTAATTATCTAGATTTTGAATTTGAATTTTAAATTGTAATGCCTCCTCTATATAAAGGGAGTTAGGATAGACTTACAGGTAGACTTGAATTTTGATAACACTGAATTGTTATTGAGGAGATTTTTTGACTCCTCGGGTTGTGAGTGGGCAAGTTTTTTATTCCTCTTTGTTATTTTATTATCCATCTTAATAAAATTCAAAGGAAAGGTCGTTCAACCTTACCGTACCCCCCTATTCTTCTCTTTGGAGTCTCAAAAACACAAAATAAATTAGAAAAAGGCAAGGGAAACTTATAGAGATGTCAGCGCTCTCGGTTGATGATGACTTGATCCCTTCATTCTGCATTTTTCCCTTCTCATGCTTTGACCTTCTTGGCAGAGGAAAATTTTGGAAAAGAAAAGAGTACTTAAAACTAGGCAAGTAGGGTTTTATAGACTTCGGGCCAAAAGAAAAACATGACGGATTGATGGGTCTTGACCCAGTTGGTTTTCCTATGCTCGTTCTCGGGTTTCTTATATGAGCCTCCAAAACTTCTTATTTTATGAGCTATCCAAAGGTTGAATATAACTACTTTAGGAAGGTATGCTTTTTGTCTAATTTGGAGTATATAAATGCTTATCTTACATCTAACCAACATTAGCCTTTTAGCCCAGGAATATTCTGATCATGCCTGAAACATTTTATTATATCCCCATATCAACAATATCGTCGGACCAAAATAGCACAAGTATATCATCCAAGGATAAGATTCAATTGCCTTATAAAATTTCTCAATATTTTTAGTCACATTTGAAGTGTTTGATTGTTATATTAATGTCTAAGTATACTTATTAAAGAACATTGGATCTAATTCCATAAAAACATCTGATTTTTATGGAAGATATATCTTCCACAAGAAATTCCCTATTTGTTACTGTGGCTTCTTCATCATGCCAAGTAGGCACTGGTTCGGACAGTAACATGGGTCTAGGGCTCGGGTGGTAGGTCTGACACAAGTCTTGATTTTGATGGATCATGACCGGGTCAGACCCAACACGCCGTCACCGGATCCCATTAGAACTCTGAAATTAAGCGTGCTTGGGCGAGAGTAGTACTAGGATGGGTGACCTCCTGGGAAGTCCTCATCTTCAGGTTGGGGGCATTGGAAAATAGCCTCTCTTCAGGTTAACACCCTGAAGGGGGAAGGCTGCGTACATCCGCCCCCCGAGACCCTGCGCAGGCGGGAGCCCTTGAGGCACTGGGTATGTTCCTTTTTATGACCAGGTCAGACCCGGATTAGACAAGATACAAGTTAGAACTGGGTATGATCCATTTTTACCCTATTTTTTTCCTTTTTGTTGGTAAAAGACTTTTTTTTTCCTTCATAATTTGTAAAATACAACAAAATAAATATAAAATATAATTGAATAATACTTATAATTTATAGAATCTTAGACATAACAAATATATATATATATAATACATAAATTATGACATAAAAAATAAGTTATAAATATTATCATTTAATAATTAAGAAAATTTTTTATTTGATTGGACATATGAACTAATGACTTGCCATCATTTCGCATCTCCAATTAAATTAATTACCCTTGAAACAGATTCAACCCATGAGGACCCAATAACGATATCATTACCGAGTCAAACTCTTGTCTGGCACAGGTCAGAACAAGCCCGTTTCACCTTATGGGTCGGGCTGGGTCCAGGTCTTACAAGAAAAAAACTATGACCCATGACCTAGCCCGCTATAGGAGACGGGTCGAACCGGGTCGACCCGCCGCCCTTGCGGTCCGATTGGGTTGGGTCATCATGTGATTCGGGTCCCGGGGGGGGGGGGGGCGGTCAATGGGTCAACCCGACATGTTGGCCACTTCTACTTGCAAGCATACGAACTTACTGTACCTGTGACGAGTATACGGGTGTTAAATCCTCAGTGAATCAATATAAAGTTAAAAACAACACATTATTGATCGATTAAAAATCCAATTTTGTAGGGAAAGTCGAATAATTAACTAAACTAAAGAATATGGTAAAATGTGGTTTATGGATTGAATTGAAGTTAGTTTATTAAAGATTCGAGTCTTATATCTCCTACGACAATAGCACTTAATTTTGAAAATGTTCTACATTTTCAATTATCATAGAAAAACTTGAAAATGATAGAAACTTTATGCAAACCAAACATGATATAAATTGATCCCTACTTCGCAAGCATTAAGGCACCCATGAACAATCTTATGCGCAAAGCATGTGTAACTAATATGCATGAATTAGCTAATAATAACAAAATGATCATCTAATTGTTATTTTAGATTAATAGATGAATATAATACATAATTAAATACACAAATTATTACTTATTGCATTTTCCAACATAAAAAGTTGCTCCGGAATTCTACCGAATAGGCCTCTGACCTTGAGGTTAAAATCATTGTCTCTAAAAAGTTTCATCATCAATCAAGCATGACCTACTTAGTTTCTAATCACACATGCACATTTATATACGAATTTAATGCCACAATAAAACAGCCACATAGGAATACCATAAATAGGCTGCAATTAAAATTTCATCACGGAGCTATGTATGTGCCAATCAAACCCTAAGATATGATTAATGTAAAAATATGCTTCAATTTTCTTTGAACAATAAAACAAGTATGATTCGTAATACTATTAAATTAGCTACTATTAGAACTTTATCACGCAACAAGGTAATTAAAACTTAAGACACAGTTAATATAAAAATACACTTCAAATGAGTCAAAATTTTGCAATTTACCTTATGGGTAAGTCACAAGGTGAGCATAGCAAGAGCCAAAGAAAACAAAACAAAGGCGATAGAACCCCGATTGGACATGTTGTCAATATGTCGCTGTTGGAATTTAATGAGGTTATAAGAAGGAACAATGGCTACATTGGCCTCTATGAAGATTAACTAGGTGCATAGTAGAAATTAAGACGGAAATACAGTAGAATTTTGAGAGGGGAAGGAGAATAGGAGTACGAAAAGAGAGAGATTTAATTAACATTCATTTCAATATCTCTGCCAATGCAACTCTATACCCTATTTATAATAATATTAGGGGAGGGGAACCACTCTAGCCCTAGTAATTGTTTTTGAAAGATGAACCATCTAAATTGCTATTAAAATAAAATTATCTACTAAAATACTATTGTGTCACGTGTCCTACAAGTGGTTAATTGGTTTTCTTTTATAATAGTACTAGGGATGAGTGGGAGCGGCTACAGCGACGAAGAATGGCGGTTTGTTGTGACGAGGTGAGAGGACGCGATAGACTGTGACATAGAGAAATTATAGGTGCATTTAGATTTGCTAGGGACCGTTCTTTATTTTAACTCAAAAATCTTATAAAAGTTAATGAATAATGAATAATTATGAAAAGAAATTAACAACTAATATTTTACATATCATATAGTTATGATTCTAATTCAAAATCCTTCATAAATATGTACAACGCATAATTTAAGTGTGATATATTTTTTGATATTCAACTAATATAGGCATTTTTTTAATATATTAAAAAGTCTTGAATTCTAAAAATTATATCACACTGAGATCTCCTCTATCAAAATCTTCAAATTCCAATAGAAAATGTAAAATGAAACACTATTTCAACAATATATAGGTGACATTCACTGAGTGTTGGTTATTTTTAAGAAAATGTTGACATACATGTAATTCGGACAATGCATACAGTTAGAAATATTTTATAATAGTTATCAAATAATAGACTAATAATATGAAAAATATATATTAATATATAATGAAAAATTAGCATCAAGGTACATATAATTATACAAATGAAAAATATAATATAACATCATTCAAATACCATCAAATCAAGAACCAAACATTAGTAGATATATGTGAAAACAAATTAAATATAGAGAGAGTTTAGAGATGCTTACCTAAAAAGAGATAGTTTAGAAAAACATATTTAGCTTGAGGTACACAAAAGCGTTATCCTTAGAAAGGAAACGCCCTTTTGTACTGTAATAATGTAAACCCACACAAAGGAGATGAGCCATCTCATTACTATATACAGAGATACATGTAAGAGATATATGCAGATATGCAACAATATATATAGATATACAAAGATATAAAAAGATATACAAGATAAAATAGAGATACATATCTAAATAAGATGATACTCTAATACTCGTCTTCAATCTAAGTAACGAATGCTAAGATTGGTTTTGAAGTCATAGCCCCTTTGCCTCTCCAGTGATCCTTGTTAAAAAGAAGGATGGGTCTTCTAGAATGTGTATTAACTGCAGGCATCTCAATTCCCTCACAATCAAGGATAAATTTCCAATTCTAGTCATTGATGATCTGTTAGATGAGCTTAATGGATCTTAGTATGATTCTAAGTTGGATTTGAGGCAGGGATATCATTAGATTAGAGTGTTGGACAAGGACATTCACAAAGACTGCCTTCAGAACACACCACGGGCATTATGAATTTGTGGTTATGCCTTTTGGTTTAACCAATGCTCCAGCTACCCTTTCGGCATTGATGAATCAAGTATTCAAGGCTTAACTGAGGAAGTTTGTGCGGATATTCTTTGATGACATACTGGTTTATAGCCCTTCACTGGATTTACATATCAAGCATCTTAGACAAGTCTTTTAGAGTATGCGGAATAACAAGTTGTATGCTAAGCTTTCCAAATGCTCGTTTGCTCAAACTTAAGTGGAATTCTTGGGACACATAGTTACAAGTGAGGGAGTGGCAAAAGATCCAAGCAAGATACAAGTTATGAAGCAGTGGCCTATTCCCCTAACCCTTAAGCAGCTAAGAGGATTTCTTGGATTGACTGGATACTACAAGAAGTTCATAGCTGGGTGTGGAGTATTAGCTAAGCTATTAACTGATCTTCTTAAAAAAGATGCATTCTTATTTTCTGAAGCTGCTGAAGAGGCATTTGAGGGCCTCAAGCTAGCAATGTGTTCAGCACGAGTCCTGATCATGCCAGATTTTGGTGAGTCCTTTGTTTTGGAGACTGATACCAGCAGTATGGGAATAGGAGTAGTACAGTCTCAAAAGGGAAGACCAATGGCATTTCTTAGTCAGGCCTTTAGTCCGAAGAACCAATAGCTCTTCATTTATGAAAAGGAATATCTAGCTATAATTATGGCAGTGCAGAAGTGGAGACATTATCTAGAGGGTCATCATTTCGTTATTTGAATTGATCATAAAAATCTTAAGTATTTGCTTGAATAGAAAATGTTGGGCTTGAGTTATTCAATTGAATATCGAAGTGGTAGGAAAATCTAGTGGCAGATGCCCTTTCAAGAAGATTAGAAGGGAGGGAATCCGGTTCATGCTCAGCCATTTCATGTGCTTTGCCTGATTGGATGGAAGAGGTGTACAAGTCCTATGAAGGAGATAGGTTTGTTAATGACTGTATTACAGCCTGTAGTGTGACCAATTCTTCAACTTCAGAAACAGACGTCACTGTTGTTAATGGAATTGTGCGAGTAAAGGGAAAGGTGTATGTAGGAGCATCTACTAAATTGAGAAGACAGATAATCCAAGCCTTCTATTTCTCTACTTAGGGTGGACATTCAGGAATACACGGTACTTACAAGGGGCTTATACAATACTTCTGCTGGACTGGAGCTAAGAGGGGTGTTGAAGAGTTTGTTCAAGAATGTGATGTCTGCCAAAGGACTAAGTCAGATCATGTTTAGTATCCATGGTTACTGCAACCTTTGCCAATTCCTGACAGGGCTTGGCTACATATTGGCATGGATTTTATGGTAGGATTACCTAAAGCTGATGGCAAGAAAGTTATATGGGTCATAGTGGATCGATTCCCCAAATTTAGCCACTTCACTGTTTTAAATCACCCACTTTGTGCAGAAAAATTGACCAGGGTGCTCCTTGACAGCATCTATAAGCTTTACAAGTTACCTCAATGCATTGTTTCAGACCGGGATAGGATGTTCACTAGTCAATTCTGGCGAGAATTATTCTTGCTGTTGGGTTCTATTCTCGCTTTCAGCCCAGCATATCACCCTCAGATAGATGGATAGATTGAGAGAGTAAATCAGTGTGTTGATCAGTATTTGCAAAGCATGACATTCACCTATCCTAAGCATTGGTATCGGTGGTTGTCTTTGGCAAAGTTCTGGTATCATACTCATTTTCGTTCTACTCTTAGGACTACTCCTTTCAAGACTTTATATGGGTACGATCCTCCCTCACCAATGGTACTTTAGGGTGCAACATCTCATGTTGCGGAGGTTAATGATCTACTGTAACAAAGAAGGCAATTAGTTCAGCAATTAAAGGACAATTTGCAGTTAGCTCAATCAAGAATGAAGTACTTTGCTGATAGAAAGCGTACTGACAAGTCCTTTACTGTAGGGGATTTAGTGTATCTTAAGCTTCAGCCTTACCGACAGTCCACAGTAGCCATGTGAAAGAATGTAAAGTTGTTTGCTCGTTACTTTAGGCCTCATAAGGTGTTAGACAAGTTGGAAAGTGTGGCTAATAGGTTGGAGCTTCCTCCTGACTCTTTTGTTCACCCTATGTTTCATGTTTCTCTTTTAAAAAGACACAGGGTAGAGGGTAAAGTTTGCTCAGCTAATGCTCCGGAGGCAACAAGTAGTGGAATTCTGGTGCAAGCTCCTACAGCGGTGCTGGGATCACGTATGGTGCAGCAGAGTGGCAAATCAGTGGAAGAGGTCTTGATACAATGGGCCAATTTGGATCCAACAGCAAGTTGAAAGATTTGAAGTTTATTCGAAGCCAATTCCCTTCTTCTTTCTCGGGGCAAGAATGTTCTTAAGGAGGGGGTATTGTCATGACTGTGAAGTATTTTCTTCATCTACAGCCGCTGTCTTAATCGAATTGCTGTGATTTTACAATTGTTTATTCAAATGTATTTTTGGCGGGAAAATTGGTTTTGTTGGTTAGTGGGTGAAGCTTGTTTTGGCAGCTAGTTTAGTTAAGTCGGTTTAAGCTTTTGCCTTGATGCAATGTTTTAGCCGTCATTAATCTTATGTATAAATAAGCAAAATATCTTGTATTTTTGATTCATTGAATAGAAAATTGATCCCTTTCCTTTCTCAACTCTAATTTCTCTCTGATTCTCATCGCTTTCACTTCTCTCCTCATCTCATACTCTCTTATCCTAAGTTTACGATTCAAGTTTGATCTTGAATCATAACACAAGCCTAGGTCGTCAAAGCTTTAAACTAAAGCCTCAATTCTTAACTTGTTGATTTTAGGAACATATTAAAACAAAGAGTTCATACATGAAGCCCAAAGCATTGTATTACTGCAGAAGTAAATACAACATGATCTATGCCATGCCAAACTAAGTTAAGTCACACTACTCCTAGGTGAAAGTACAAGTGTGCTGTAAAGAAAACTTGAAAAAGTTTTGTGTGAGTGTGTGTGTATTGATTCGAACTACAACAGAGTCGCTTATTATAGAAAAACTAAATAACGGTTGTCCCCTATTTTCGCGGCACTTTCTTTCCATTTCAAGCCACCAAGCTCTTGAAGTGCATGGATGTTCAATGAATGTGCCCTTGATTTGTTGCTCGAGTGTATTTCTTGAATCCCGCATTAATTTTTTTAGCTGAAGTTTCTTCTAGATGCTTCACATTCTCTTGGATTGAGCTTGGTGCCCATGCATCTAAAATTGAGCTCCAAGTAACTGTCTTAAGCTTGGAAACCACCTGATTTGCAGCCTTCTTGGTAGTCCCTTGAGCTCAAGCTCCCTTTACCCTTCAACCATCTTGTGCCTCAAGTGGCTGATACTTTTGTTAGGGTGATAAACTCCTCAAGACACTAGGCTTGAGATGCCATTATCTCATTATCTAGAGGTTAGACTTTCCTCGAGGAAGACCTCACGTGATAAGCACGTGGCACTTTGTCCAAAATGACATTGTCCTAACTCCCTCGAAATTTGGGGTGTAAATGCCAATGTTACACATCAAAAAGATAATGTTCCATAAAAATAACTTTTAAAAACAGCAGTAGACGTAATGTATAGAGTGGACAAATAAATAAAAAAGAACAAAATAAGGGTTATTTACACCCAAGATCCTTATACTTTGCTCATTGTGTCAATTGGTTCTTGTACTTTTAATTGTGTCAATTTAGTCCCTAAACATTTAAAATGTGTCAATTTAGTCATTTGGTCAAATTTAAGTTAAGTTAATGTCATAATTTTGAATGGCAAAATTATGTTAGATGCAAGCAACTTATTATAAATTCATCAGTTTACTCAATTCAACCCAATTCGTGACCGAACCATTAAAAATTTTATTAAAAACTTACCATTTAATTTGTTATAAGGACCAAATTGACACATATTGAATTATACATGGTCTAAATTGACACAATTAAAAATATAAAGATTAAATTAATACAATGAATAAAGTACAGGGACCTTTAACGTAAATAACCCATAAAAGAATTTGCCCAACTGATATTGCATATAGCAACTTAGTTATATTTTCAGGAGAGATACAACAAAATATGAAAAACATCGAATAGAAAAAAATATAAAAGATTGAAAATTAATTTTCTGTAAATTAAATTTAAAAAATATATAAGATAAAATACAATAATTTGTTTATTTATAGCATTTGTAAAGTATTAAATCTATTCACCTTTACAATATTTTTAAAATCCAACGTAGGCATCATCCTCTTGTTGTTTTTAAAAAAAAATTTTTTTTTAGTTATAGTCCACGATAATAAGATATCCTCCGAATCAAAAAAACTATGATAAAATCTTAACATAATAATAAAAAAAAACTACAGTTGCCCAATTATAATTTAAATCTTATCGTATATATTAAAAATATAAACTGCTAAGATATTAATCATTTTTCAAATTAAAGGAGACCTGTAGATATATTTTGTGTTTGCTTTTAAAATCAAGGGTTTAGATTGCCTCAATCAATTAATTTGACTTATTAATTCCAAGGAATATTTTTACCATTATTTTAAATTTGAAGTACTTTAATCACCTCGCGTGCCTCATATGGTTTTATTTTATGATTTAGAAAGAAGTTTTAAACATAACATGACTATATCGCATAATTTGTATGTTCTTGGTAAATAAACTTAGAGCACCGTTTTAAAAGCAATCATCACACAACAAGATGTACAACGTTCTTTTATTCTCATTTTATTTCAATATTTTTCTTAGTTGTTTGACACATTTTTATGTTATTATCCAATTATTAATTGAGACTCGTATTTTTGAAATTAATGGTTGGTATTTCAAATTTAATCGATATTACTGGCTACATAATTTAAAAGGGATAATACACTTCCAAAATAGTCGTCTATTATTGGCCATGTACTATTTGCTTTACTATGTGCCTTGTAGTTGTCCTTTGTGGGGTATATTTTATACTGCTAGTTTAACGCGGTGTCCAAACTAATGCTTTGTGGCTTCCATGGTTTCGAAGATACTATGTTCTCATGATGACTCGATCTTCAGGATGGGGGTCCTTGGAAATAGCCTCTCTTCCACCCAGAAGGGGGAAGGCTGCGTACATCCACTCCCCCAAGCCCTGCTTCGTGCGGGAGCTCCTGTAGCAATGGGACTGTTATTGCTGTTGTTTAATACACTTCCAAAATATCTCAGTTACAAACTTAATCAAAAAATAGTTATAATTTTGAAAATTTTATCTTTTAAAAATATAAAAGCTTATAATTTTAAAATACATATGAACTAAAATTTCTTAAAAAAATATTTATGTAGTTTCAAAATATATAATAAAAGAAGAATTATGAAAAAAACACTAAAATAGGTCCATTTAGATTTTTATAATATTGTACTTGTTTGCCTTATTTTGTTTGCAATGAAATGTGATTGGGTCACAATAAAATGAAAACAAAACAAATATGTAAAAGGGACTCACCATGACTTGGGAGTGAGCCTAAATTCGAATAGCACATTTTTGACATCAACCACTCACCATTTTTAAAGAAAAGGTTGTAATATTTTTGTGTATCAGACATCGGCTATAAAATGAGTTCAACTTATGCTTTAATTAAGAAAACTTGGTTAAATATTTTTGTAAATTTTTTATATATATATGTTGACAGAAAAAATAAAGGGATATTAACCTAACTCAACAGGAACTAGGGTGAAGACATTCCTAAGAACTCAGCCATCCACTTACAAGCATGAGTTAATCAGGTTTTTAAGCCTGACAACCTTGATTTATAATAAGTTGAATGAGGTTATATCTGACAAGATTAAGATGGAGAAAACCGTATTCAGGTCACTAGACTAGAACCAAGGCATTCAAGGTTAAGCCTTGGCCACCAAAGCCCTAATAAATTGCTTGAACCTAAGTTCACTTGATTTAACAAGATTGTGATAAAGATGTGATATAACCTCATTCGACTTATTATAAGTCTACAAGTGTATCACTAAGATCATTGCAAACAGGCTAAATGGGGTGCTTCCTTACCTGATTGACGATTCTTAGTCTGCTTTCGTTCCCAGGAGGCGGATTTCTAACTATAATCTATTAGCTTAGAAGCTTATGCGCGACTGTCACCTTCAGACTAGGGCTCCTTGGTGTGCTCTAAAGGTTGATAATCATAAGGCGTTTGACACGGTGCGCTAGGACTTTATCCTTTCTGCCATGCATTGTATGGGTATTCCCGAGGTTATGATTCGATGGGTGCGGGAGTGTCTTTACAAAGCCAAATTCTCAGTCACCATTAATGGCGAGCTTCAGGGGTTCTTTGGCACCAGCCTGGGTATCAGACAGGGGGATCCTCTCTCCCCCTATCTCTTTGTCATTGCTATGGAGGGTCTTCGGGGTCTGCTTCCTAGTGCCACTACCGATTCGCAGTTTCGATTCCACTTACGCTATGAGAGTACTCGCCTCACTCACTTATGCTTTGCTGATGACCATATGATCTTTAGTGAGGCAGATGAGGGTAGTGTCTCAGTCATTTGTCAGATGTTGGAACGTTTTACCGTTCTTTCGGGGCTGTCCTCGAATACGGCGAAGAGCATCGTCTTCATTTCTAGGGTTGATCCTGAGTTTAGTAGTCTATTGCAGACTTTCTGGGGTTCAGATTGGGGCAGTGTCTGGTCAGATATCTGGGGGTGTCGCTTTTATTGTCGAGGCTTCAGTACATTCACTGTAAGCCACTGTTGGACTGCATCCTTTCTCGCATATAGCTCTAGACTTCACTGGCTCTTTTGTATGCTGGGAGATTACAGCTTATCAGATTAGTTCTATTTTCTATTCAGGTCTTTTGGACTTCCATCTTCCTTCTTCCGAATGCAATTCTTAGGAAGATCGAGTAGACTAGAGGTGGCCAACGGGCCGGGTTGGCCCGGAAACTGCCCGACCAGGCCCGGCTCGGCCCGAGCCCGGTATACACCGGGCCCGGGAGTCCTCCTAATTAAAAAAAAAATTGTATTCCTTTTACTTTGTATTTTTTGATAAACAAATTTGTACTTTTAAATATTAGGCTCCAACTACGTTGTATTTGTACTTGTTACATTATTTATTTGCCATTATTTACTATTACTTATTATATATTTTATTTTATTACATATATTTAGCATTATTAGTGCTTGGAATAAAATGTATTTGTATCTCATATTATTTATCAATGAATTAAAATAATTTTAGTACAAAACGACTTTGTATTTTTTAAATTTTGCATTTTTTTTAAGTTGACAAAAAACGGGCCAACCCGAGCCCGCTCGGCCCTGCCAGCACTGTAGTGGGCCCTTGCCGGGTTCTGCCCTGGAGCCCTCCAGGCCCGGCCCGGCCCGGCCGGGCCGGTACCCAACTAGGCCGAACCCGGCCCTGCCCGCTACAGTGTCGAGCCGGACGGGCCTTGGCCCAGACCCGACCCATGGCCACCACTAGAGTAGACCCTTGCTACCTTTTTATGGAGTGGCGCCTCGCTGGCCCCGGGGGGAGCGAAGGTGTCCTGGCAGCACTTATGCTATCCTCGTAGGGAGGGGGGCTCGGGATTCGTAGCTTGACTGAGCGGAACTAAGCTTCTTTTATGAAGCTCATCTGGGTCCTACTCACTGATTGTGATTCCCTCTGGCCTCGGCAGATTTATGCCAACTATCTTCAAAGGAAGAGCTTCTGGGAGATTGAGGCCAAGGGTTCGATTCCTTGGTCGTGGAGGAGCATCCTTGATATTCGGCCACTGTGTCACATGGCTTTCAGACATATCATTGGAGATGGCCGATATACTGCTCTTTGTACTGACTACTGGCTTTCGTGTGGGTGACTCACAGTGTGGTTCTCGAGCCGCATCTTGCACTCTAAAGGTCATCATTGGGGCTCTCGAGTGTCAGATATTATCGATGGTGATCAGTGGAGGTTCCCTCAGGACAAGGTTGAGCTGTTGCCATTCTGGGCATCTATTGATTTCAGGCCCCAGCCGGGTGTTGCAGATTGCATCAGGTGGATGGGTGACAGATCAGGAGTCTTCACCACCAGATCGGCTTGGGAGATGATTCGTAGCAGGAGGAAAGAGGACTCCATCCATCATCTTCTTTGGTTTCGACTGCACATTCCTTTATTCTTTGGCTTGCCTCCTGTGAGCGGCTCTATACTCGTGACAGACTACAGTGACATCGGGGTCTGGGCGTCCTGTCTTCTTATGTGCTATGTGGTTCAGATGATGAGTCGCATAGCCATCTCTTCTTTGCCTGCAGCTTCTTTGCCTCTATTTGGTCCCGGGTGTCGTCGTGCACCTCTATTGCTTGGCCTATACTTCCTTGGCGTGAGCTCGTTCAATGGGCTTCTACTCAGCTCCGTGGCCGTGGGTTGGATCGCATCCTCGCCCGCCTTTGCTTCTCTGCGATGGTCTACATCCTTTGGTATGAGCATAACCTGAGGATTCAGCATTCTCAGTCCAGACCTTCTACTGCTGTCATCGAGGAGATCATAGGACTGGTCCGCAGCCGTCTCATTGTTGCTCCGACGCTTTGTGGCGCTCATCGCCACACTCAGCTTCTGCAGGAGTGGGGGATTGAGCATTAGTCTTGTTTTGGCTTCCTAGCTTTGTTTCCTTTATCTGGTCGTGTTGACTTTTGACGCGCTGCCTTGATTCGTTTCATTTTTGATTCTTTGATGTAGGCCTTTCTGGCCATGACTTGGGGTATGCCCCTCGTAGACTTGTACATATATTCTTTCTCATATATGGTATATATCACTGACTTACCAAAAAATATAAAAAATAAAAATAGTGTTAAGACCAACACGATCAAGGTCAAGCCTTTTTCGTCAAAGCCTTAAACTACAACCTCAATTCTTAACTTGTTGAAATTTGGGAACAAATTAAAACAGGAAGTTCATACTTGAAACCCGAAAGACTGTATTACTGAAGAAGCAACCACAACAAGTTTTATGTTAAGCTAAGCTACATGCTACTGCTAAGAAAAGAGCATAAGTGTGCTGTAAAGAAAACTTGAAGAAGTTTTGTATTGAGTGTGTGTGTTTTGGACAATCATAGAGTCCTTTATTTGCAAAAAAACTAAATAATGGATGCTCCCAATTCCGTAGCATTTTCTCCCACGCTAGGCCATTAAACACTTTCTAGCACGTGAATGATCAATGAACATGTCCATTATTCAATTTCGGAGAGAATTCCTTAAAGCCCACATCTAAATTTATGGTTAAAGTCCCCTTTAGAAGCCCCACATTCTGTTGGATTCGGCATAGGACCTAAGCATCTGAAATTGCACTCCAAGTAGCTGTCTTGAGCTTGGAAACCACCTGTCTTGCAGCCTTCTTGGCAATCCCTTGAGCTCAAGCTCCCTTAAACCATCTCGAATCTCGTGTGGTTGATACCCTTGTTAGGATGATGGTCTTCTCAAGATGCTGGGTTCGAGATACCGTTACTTCAGCACCTAAGGATCTAATTGTCCTTGAGGATATGCATGCGGCGCTTTGCTCGAAACAGCGTCGTCCCAAATTCCTTGAATTTAGGGTTTAAACAAATGGCCCCCTTTGGCCATTGGCAAATTCAAATTTACAATGGGTAAAAAATTTGCCGGATTTGACCCTCAACAACTACAGAGACCTCGAGAGAGCACTATTGTCGTTCGCTCTTTCTTCCCCCGTGCTAATAAGTATGACAGCTAGGGCTTTAAATCTCCACTTCCCTGCTATGTGATTTCTCTCTTTGCTGTATTTAAGCTCTTGTATCACTTGCTTCCCATTGTTCTTGATTCAATTCTTTATTTATTCCGCTTCTATCCCTTTGCATCTTCTTGAAACTAGTCAGACAATGGCCCAAATCTCTTACCCCATCTCCGCCCCCCTTCCCCAGGTCAATAGCCCTATTGAGTAATTGACACGTTTGCTCCACTCTAACCCTACAATGGTCTCTGATGTGATCTAGAGTCCAATGATCTCAAAATCATTAAGGGGATCTTTCTTGGTTATCGGGGAATGATCCTTCATTTTTATTCGCGTCTTGTTCCCTAGGACCCGTCTCATGACCTCCCCAGTCTTCAGGGCATATTTCTATACACTAACGAGTATGCTTTACTTCGTACAGCCTCTCCAGGTCTATCTTGGGGAGAAAGAAGCATCTGCAAAGAAGCAGCGCATTTCAAAGGATGGACATTCTGAACAAAGCAGTATGCCAAAATGGGTTGACAGCTTGATGTTGACCCTCAGGGAAAAATGGAAGACCCTTTGCATCTATGAAGCCATCATGCTTTCCACCATTGCCCTCATGTATGATCCCATCATGATAGCACTAACCTGATGTTGGAACATCTATTTTAAAGCATTTATCCTTCCTAAGGGTTTTCATGGTATTACCTTAGAGGATAAAGCGACCTTGACATGTCTTTCACCAGGAGGAGAAGAATTGCCTCTTGATTCTTTTATGTCTTTGGAGGCTAAAGCCTTTTCCTCTTTTGTCTCTATAACCGATTTACCTGGTGGTTATAAGTCCTTTGTCTAGATGTTTGTCATAGAGGCGCATAACTTTGGGTAAGGTTCCAAAGAAGAAGAGGCATGCTTTTACAATCCGAGTTGGTTCTTAAAATCCTTAAGATCATCGTTGTCAATCTGTTCTTTAGTACTAGTCCATTGGTCTTAGGACCATTATTTTTGGCCCAAGTGTATTGATGTCTTAGGGACATCATGGTTAAGAATTATGATATCCAAATAGGTGGACCCTTATGGCTGGTCCAACTTTGGGCCCAATCCTACTTCCCCAGAGGCCCTTATGTTCCATGGGCAAGGGGGTCTTTGGTTTTAGGGAGCAGTTTTGCTAGTTGTGAGGTCCTCTTACCCTAGAGATTGTTCTTTAACCAATGCCTTTAGAGATTAACGTGTCTTCAAGGTGGGTGAGGGATTCAATAGACTCTTTTCAGGGAGAGAAATCTTGGTCCACATTGGTCCAGAAAACTGGACCTTCACTATAATGCCTTTGTGGACATCAATTCACATATCTAGTAGGCAATCTTGTGCCTTCAAGGTCTATTTTTCTATCACTAGACTCATCCTGGTGTAGAAACTTACAGGCTTAGGTTGTTTGCCAGGAAATTTAGAATGATCCAAGATATTCCCTTTCCCAATATAAGGACCAAAAATATTTGGTGGATTAAGAGGATCTCCATTCAGCTCTCTTAATATCAAGAGCATCATGGGTTGAATCAAGAAGCCAAGTCCTTCTATGGGTACCCTGTTGTTTGCAGATGCATCCCATGTGCCATATCTTGTTTTGTAGCTTGGTTGCAAGCCTATTGGTCCTCTTTGGAGGCCAGAGGCACTACGCGGTATTTTACTCCTTTTGAGCTTGTAAGTCCCGGCTTGAGAGGAAGCTAGCCAGTCAGTATCTGGCCAACACTACAGAAGGCACAATCAGGTAAAGAGCCACCCTTGAAGTATGCTTGAGTTCTATTTCTGGGTGATTCTGAACAAAGACTGCTCTTTGTCCTTTGTTTTTACAACCACAGCTTCTAAAGGGACTCTTAGGAATGTTAGAACTAAAAGTTTAATCTAGGTGTTGCTAGAGGAGTCCCATCTAGGAATTTCTCCACCAGCCCTCGAAGTTGGTGGCTTAAGGAAAAGGAAGAAGATGGATGTTCCCCCAACTCTCTCCATAAGAGCCATTGAGGTAGCAAAGGAGGAAGAAGATGAAGAGGTATCCATCTCACAATTAGTGAGGAAAAGAAGAGCCAGGCTCCTCGAACCAGCGGTATTGACTTTTCTTAATTGGTGTCTCGTTCATCTCTATCAAAGCAACTTCTAATTTGGCCTTTTTCAGCCAAAGAAAGAATCAACTTCAGTTTTATGGAGATACTAGATTCTTCGCCTCAGGAAATTGCACCAGAGCTTAGTTAGGGTACTGAACCATTGAGCTTGAATGCTCAAAGGAGGTGACGTGGTCACCTCTACTGTGGAGCCAGTTATAAGCTAACCCTCTGAAGAGGTTTCCTTCCTAGTTACTCTAAACGACGACCTTGTATGGGCTCCATTCTTCTTTCTAGGACACTCGATCCCCATCGAAAAAATATTTAAAGATAAGAATCTATCACTTGGCTTCCAAACTCTTGATGTATTAAACCATACTTGGTTCTAACATGCAAGCACTGCTCCTCAGAGGCTCCCCTCGAGGAATGCATCCCTGCAGTTGGAGAGCCAGTAGAAGTTCCAATGGCAGGAATGCCATCAGATGTTCCTCGTTTGCCTCAAGCTAAGGTTTAGTAATGATAGTTCCCCTAACCTTGGTTGTCTTTCAAAATTAAGATTTATTCCAACACTTTTTGATGCTAACCCTATCATAGGTCACACCTCCAAGAGCAGTTCCTTACCCACTACTAGGAGGGACGACCTCTCCTTTGGAGAAGCTAGGAGTAAGTGGTAGGTTGGCCTTTTACGAATTAGACCAAGTATCTCCAAGATTCGAGAGACTAAGAAAGCTTGCACACCTCCTTGTTTTGACCCTAGCAGAAAGGGCCACCTTCCAAAAAGCTATGTCCCTAATGAAGGCTTTAAAGAAGGACCCCAATGTGACTCCTACCATTGCCAGAGAACTCGGAGTCCTAGAGGAAATGCTTATGAACGTGAACGATGAAGTCCTAACCCTTCTTTAGTAGAAGTGGCACTACCAGGACGCCATAAGGGACTTAGGGTGTTCAATTGACCTTAGTGGCCTGCATCTTTTGTTTGAAGAACTCTGAGCAGCTTAGAAGGCCCAGAGTCAGCAAGCTCAAGAGATCACAGGCCTCGAGGATGAAATTCATTGCTTAGATGAGAGATTGGGTGAACTTATGGGAGAATTGCTTTCCTTGATAAAACAAAACACCTCTCAGGGGACGACTCGATAACGCTACCATGGAAGCCTGAAGAAGTAACCACGTTCTTGAATAAAAAACCCTTTCCTTGGACCACGAGCTGAGCAATGCAGCTAGCCAATTGTTGATTATAGATGAATCCTTAGTGAATATTAGCACTCAACTCCGTTAGCTTTCACTTTTATAAAGAGATTTTGGCTATACAAGTTACTTGCTTGTATTATTTTCATATGTAAGCCATGTACTCTTTAATAATATTAATGAAATGGGCATTTTTGTCAAACACATCTCTCAGTTTGGTGGTTCCTCTTTTTCTTTATTTTTCGATTCTAAAGATCATGGAATTAATCCTCAAGACATTGATGTTGAAACTCAGCCCATAATTCAAGGTATCTATACTTTAGGACTTCCTTGGTAGAATCCATAATTGATGGCACATATTTCTTTAGGAACCTTCCATTTATAGCCCTCGGGTGAGTTCTTCCTTCCAAGTCTTGTAGGAAGTAAGAATTGCCTCCAAATACCTCAATGACTCTAATTGGGTTGTCCCAATTTGGGGACAATTTCCCAAAGACATGATCTTTTTGGCCAATAGATAAAACCACTTTCGACAGTATATCCCTTAAGTCAAAAGACCTAGATTTGACCTTTTTATTATAGGCTTTGGGCATACTCTTCTTCTGCTTCTTTAACTTGTGAAGAGCATCAAGCCTAACTTGGTTTAAGTTAGTTCATCCACCACGACCTACTCATACTTAAGTTCAGAAAACCTTCCCTGATGAACCATCCTAATAGATTGAATCGTTGCTTCCTTTGGGAGCACGACATCATGGCTATACGTCAAATGGAAGGGAGTTGTCCCAGTTGCATCATGTTAGGATGTTTTGTATGCCCAAAGAGCCTCTAATAACAGTTCATGCCACCTCTTGGGATAATTCTTTCAATATTGGCCTTCAGAATATTGTTTGTAAGCTCTTCTTGGCCATTGGCTTGAGCATAGTAAGGGGTTGAATTCAACATTTCTATGTTGAAACTCTTGTGGAACTCTTTAACCTCAACCCCATTGAACACTTTAGCTTAGTCTACAACTATGGCCTTAAGGATGCCAAACCTACATAGGATGTATTCTTTGAAAAAATCAATAATGTCTTGCTGATTGACATTCCTATATGGTTTAGCCTCCACCTATTTTGTGAAGTAGTCTGTGCCCACAAGGATGTAAGGGTGTTTCTTGCTTTGGGGGGGGGGGGGGGGGGTCAATTTCCCCGATGATGTCCATTGCCAGACCTCTGAAAGACCATGATTTGATAATAGAATGTATCTCTGTTGTAGGGTCTCTTAGTACATGTCCATATCTTTAGCATGCTTTACACCCCTTGGCGTACTTTATACAATCATCCATCATTGATGGCTAGTAATAGCCATGCCATGTGATGAGCCAATGCATATTATTGCTAGCAAGATGGGATCCATAGATACCCTCATGGGCATCTACTACCACTAGCATTGCTTCGTCCAAGTCAAGGCATCTGAGAAGTACTCCAACAGCGTCCCTTTTATATAACTCTGCAGATTCATAATCTAAATGGAGTCTATGAGCTCTCATTTTCATCTTTTTGTTCTTAATGTAGTCTTGAGAGTTCTTAAAGTAATCCATTAAAGGCTTCCTCCAGTCCTCATGTTGACTTACATTAGTTTGATGGGTTTTAAAGCAATCCAAGTGTTCACTTGGCATGGCTTTGCTCTCAAAGTTGGAAGACTTAGTCAATTCAGTGTCATGGTCCAAAACTTTAGTCTTGATGACCATGCTCTCCTAGCACCAAGTCATGGGCGACTTGTACCATGAGCCAAGTTATTGGCTGCTCTGTTTTACTTTCTAGGGATATGCAGAAACGGCACCCCATCAAACTTACTCTATAGCTTTTTCACTACTCAAAAGTATTTGTTCGAGGTGTTGCTCGAATATTGAAACTACCCTATTACTTGGCAAATCACCAACTGGGAATTCCCTTAAATAACGACATTGAGGGTTTCTATTTCCAAAAGAGTTTGTAGGCCTATTACTAGTGCCTCATACTATGCCATGTTGGAATATTTGCCAACTAAAGTAACAGCTAATTTAGTGATGATCCCCGTGAGGGATTCTATCACAATTCCAACTCCAACACTCGAATTGGTCCTTAATCCATCAAATTATAATTTCCAAGAGACCATTTCAACCACTAAGAGCTTGTATGGCTCGTAGTCTACGCCAATATGAATGTTTGGGTTGTTAGCTGAAAACTCTGCTAAGGCTTGACCATTGACTGACTTTTGTTATACATACACCAACTCAAACTGAATTATAGCAACACTCCACTTGTTCAATCTCCCCCTCATCAAGGGTCTATTTGGCGTATATTTTAGGACATCCGTCTCAGCCACCGTGTATATGGTAAATGCCATGAAGTAATGTCTCAACTTTGCTGATGCATAGAACAAAGATAGACACAGTTTCTCTATTGAGGACCATTTTATTTGGGATATTTGGCAACTAAAGTAGAAGCTAATTTAGTCATGATCCCAGTGAGGGATTCTAGTGCAATTCAAACTCCAGCACTCAAATTGGTCCTTAATCCATCAAAGTATAGGTTCCAAGGGGCCATTTCCACCACGAGGAGCTAGTATGGCTCGTAGTCCAAGCCAATATGAATGTTTTGGTTGTTAGCTAAAAAGCCCACTGAGTCTTGACCCTTGACTGACTTTAATTATACATACACCAACTCAAACTGAAGTAAAAGATCACTCCACTTGTTTAATCTCCCCCTTGCCAAGGGTCTATATGGCATATATTTTAGGACATCTTTCTGAGCCACCATGTATATGGTAAATGACATGAAATAATGTCTCAAATTTACTGATGCATAGAACAAAGATAGACACAATTTTTCTATTGAGGACCATTTTATTTCACATTTATTTAAGCAACAGCTAAAGTAGAACACATCCTGTTCAAATCCTTGCTCATTATCTTATACAAGCAAGCAACCAATAGATTCCTCAAAAGCAAAGACATAAGTCTTCAAAGTTTTCCCTACTTTAGCGGAATTAGAATTGTCAACCAGTGGGGAAAAGACTTTTGTTTTTCTTGCGACATTTGAGATGAAACATCTTAGTTGCCTCAAGAAGCGTTAGATCTTCTTTTTGTTTGAAGGCGGTTTGGTTTGTTAACTGGCCTAAGTCTTATTAATGTCCACAACAATGCCCCTTTGGTGTACTAGAAAACCAAGAAAGTTTCCAGCTCGTATGCTAAATGCACACTTCAATGGATTAATGTTGAGGTTATGGGTCCTCATTCTTTGGAACACCTCCCTCAAGTCTTCCAAGTGTTTGCCTTGGGACTTTGATTTGACCACGATATCATCAATGTACACTTCTATAGTCTTGCCGATGAGGTCATGAAAGATCATATTGATGGCTCTTTGGTAGGTAGTGCTAGCATTTTTCAAGCCAAATGGCATAGCCACCCACTCAAAGGTTCCCATTGACCTAGGACACCTGAATGTTGTCTCATGGGTATCTTCCAATGTATTCATAACTTGGTCGTACGCACACTAGCCATCCATAAAAGACAAGACCTCATGCCTCAAGGCTAAGTCAATGAGCACTCAGCAACTAGCATTGGGTGTTCATCTAGTCGGGTGGTTGCATTTAGATCCCTTAAGTCAATGCAAACCTTGATTTTACCAGTTTTCTAAATGATAGGAACAATGTTCGCAAACCATTGAACATACCTTGTAGTTCTGATCAATTTGGCCTTTAAGAGCCTTTCGATCTCCTCCTTCACCAAATCAATAACTTGTTGGGACATCCTCCTCAAGGCCTAAATGATGAGCCTCGAGCATCGCTTGATGAGAAGCCTATGCTTAACCACCGTTCTATCTAGGCAAGGCATCTCGTGATGGTCCCAACCAAAGCCGTACTTGAACTAATGAAGCAGGGCCAAATACTGCTCTCTCTGCACCTCAGAAAGTAAAGTGCTAAGATATGTAGGTCTTGGGTCTTCTGTCGAGCCCAACTTAACCTCAAGGAGGAGCTATTAAACTTGAGCCCTTAAATCCTCCATCTTGGCTAGTGCTGCTCCTAAATTAGAGAGTTCTACTCCTTTTCTTACGTCATGTGGACCTCGAAGCCATTGAATGTCTGTTCAACCCAAAGTTGGTCCTTAGCATGCCAAGCCACGAGTCTCATAGCGCTGAGAAAATGTCCTCTCGAGCCATTAATGGGAGGTCTTGGCTCCCCTGCATAAGGATTTCAGCATGCCTTAGTGATCTCCTTCTTCATAAAGGGCCCTTATGCATCTCCAGAAATCAGAGCCTTCAGACTCCATATCAACTTGACCAACCTCAACTTTAGTGAGTGGGCTATCAAGTATGGCTATTGTATCTTGTTGTTGGTCAGACTGTGGAGTGGTCCTTTTGACGCTAAGCAGTCCCACGCCATCTTCATTGAATTTTGCCTCAACATAGTTGGAGCAAGCCCATGAATGGCCTGTTATCTGTCGTAACAATCTCACAATTGTCATGGTTCTAGAAAATTATAAAATAGTGCAATGAAGATGGGAAATAATAATTGGCGTGTAACTAATCTCTCCCGAGCAAAATGTTATAGCTTGATGTAGTATCTACTGCAAAGAAAGTTGTCAGCTTACTAAAGCTGCCAACTGTTAACTCAATCGAGATGAGCCCTTTAGACTTACTTGTAGCTCCAAAAAAGCCATAGATTGCAACATCTGAAGTAATCAAGTCATCTCATGATTTACCAATGACCCCTAACATATAAAAAGGCAAGACGTCGATGGTTGTGCCATTATCCATGAAGACATTATTCACATGAATGCCATCAAATTTGGCCTTGATATATAGGGCCTTAATGTGTTTATTGGCAATATTAGGCGCATTAAATATTATCTTTGTAGTGTTCGGTGAATCATTAGGCGATTTGGACGTTAGAGTATTAACTTTCAAAGACAAAGGATTGTAGTCACCTTTGGTGGCTGCTACTACTACCACAAGTTCTAGCTGGGGATCCTTATTCACTGCTATGACATCCCCCAAAAGGCCATCTTGAGTGTTAGTTGTCATGAACTCTAGAGGAAGGAGAAAAGCAGTTCTAGCATCAACCTTTTCAGGGAGCATTCGGAATTGTATACGGACCCCATAATCTATATCCTTTTCAGGGCTGCCATCCATGGGCACATCTTGATCATGCTTTTGAGGACTGCCATCAGTTAGCATGTCCTGCACTAGAGGTTTGTGTGTTGTATCAACCGTTGGAGCTTGAGACTCCTCCATAGGTTGGGGGAACTCCTCCTCGGGGAGGTCATTCTCGATATTAGACCGTGTTAGGTTACCACAGCCTAGAGATTCCACTAACTAATGCTAAGAGGGGAATACTCCTCTACATCATCAACAGATTTATGAGCCAGTGAACTCTTGGTAAGCTGGTCCCACCAAGATTCTTATTCCTCAAATTATGAGAGACTAGTCCATCTCTCAAACTTCTTGTGTGGTTGCCCTTTTTTGGCAACAACAACAGGCTTGGACTCAGTTGTTGGGCCTTCAAGATCCATAGGCTCAGTTTGCTTACCCTTGCAGACCCTGGCTTCCTCGCGTGAGAGCCTATTTGAGCCAGCATCAAGCTGTGTCCTTTAATGAGTTGCCTTTTTCTGTAGTTGCCTCCTCTTCTTGGTTTGAGTAAGATTAGAGGGACTAACCTCATGTTGATAGAGGTGACAACTCCTCCAGACATTACTGAATCAGACCTCGAAAGGCGGTGTCCTGACTGCCGTGGTCCTTGACTGGTGTCCATGTCCAGTAAGAGCGTCATGAATTAGGGCCTTCGAATTTCTTCTTAAATTTAATATCCAAGCCATTTAAGGCCAGCTTGGCATATTCAATTTCAAGAAGGCTTATAGTACATTTTAACCTTGCTCTCTCGAACTGGTCAATGTAATCTTCCATTGATTCACTGGGCCTTTGTCTCATTCGAACCAAGTCAGGCATGGAAGTTCCTAGTTCCATTCTTAGGAACTGAGCCTAGAATTACCTGGCATTGTTGTCCCAATGATAAATGGAATTAGATGGCAGGCTAATGTACCATTGAAAAGTGATCCCAGTTAAAGAACTGGGGAACAACCTTAACTTAATATACTAATTATCAACTACTTCTCTACACTGGCAGTTGAATCTTACCTAGTGCTCGAGGGCAAACATAGTTCCTTCTCTAGAGACAAGGGTAAACTTGGGAATTTTGTATCCTCGAGGAAAAGGATTTTTCGTGTCCATGTAGTCAGAGTAAAGGTTTACTGTAGAAAGGTGTATTCATCCTTTTGAGGAGTAGCCCATACATCTACTTAATGAGGGCAGCCAATTTGTCTTGAAGGGGTAGGTTAGGCCCGTAATTATGCACCAGCCATTCCCCCCAAGTAGGCTAGGATCTCGAGAGGGATCTGCAAGATGCGCTTGTAAACCCATCAGAATCGAGTGTGGGAACGATTGTTGCCCCCAAAACCTGGGGTAACCCCCTCGATCAATTTGGCCATGGTCTTGGTCGTTCATGAAGTATGTTGGGTTATACAACGTGCCAGGGAACACACTAATATTAGTAGCTTGCTGGTCCATCCTTGCTTGAACAGTCCCTAAGTCTTGATCTTGAGGAAGTGGGTGGATAACTTGCCCCTCTGTGTGAGAATGAAGAGGTCTAGGAAGGAGAGGCTGGCTCCTAGACGTAGGTACTTGTTCTGGCATTCCTACTTCAAGGCCTTAAGTGGGCCTCGAGCCAATCTTGACTACTTAATGGGGGTATGAATGGTTTCACACTCTATCTTGGGCACAGGTAACACTGTCACTTGGCATTGTGATCCATCGAGGCCAGAGAAAATCTCTTACTCGAAGGGTTAGCAACCCCACAAGGCACATTGTTCCTATGGCTGGATTCCAACGGTGTGGCACTTGCGTCAGCCATAACTGGGTTTTTTGTTCTCTCAGGGACTATATAGCCAACTCGAGTCACTGGTAATCGTGAGCTCGAAGGAGCATTGCGAGGATATCTAGTTGGTGCTGAAGGAAGAGGTACAGGCCTAAGTTGCTGGATATCCTCTCAGGCAACTTGTACCAAGCCCTTGTGAGCCACAACCTATCTAACCAAGATAGGCTCGACCTCAACTACTGCCTGTGTTGACATGTCCTCAGCAATAAGGATAGCAGTAAAAGACAAGATTAAGTTCATTTTAACTAAGGGTTTGTCAATCTCTTTGTGAAGCCTATTATTCATGAAGGTTCCAATGTTATTTATCATGGCTCTCATGGTGGGGGGTTTTCCAATTTGGGTTGCTGGATTGTGCTCGGTTTCAGAATGTTGTCTCTCAAAAGCTTCTTCCTTTGTATGTTGGACTCTTTGGTCCGCGATTTCTTAACGGCGTTTGAGCAAAACCACAAAACTCTTGCAAGAATGGCCATCTAGCCCAATGCATTCATCTTCCGGGATGTCATCATCACCACCCCTCTCACGGTCATGGTTATGGCTCGGTTCATCCCTTCATGTTATAGGGCTTTGTTCAAGGGGAAGCTCCAATGGGGATCAAATCAGGGTTAAGCCCTCTAGCTCCTCATGCTCGAGTTTTGCAATTACGTCCTGGTAATCCATGATGCACATAAGAGGATGATGTTTCACTTTAAGCCTCCCATTATGGTAGCCAAAAGGCATGTTTTCTTTTCATGATTCTTTCTAACAAAAGTGGCAATTATAGTAACGGAGCAGGACCCACGAATACCTTTCCCCGTATGCTTAAAAGTCAAGAACTGGGGAGGAGACAAACCCAAGAGCTCAGCAATCCACTTACAAGTCTGAGTCAATCAGATTTTTAAGTCTAGCACCCTTGACTTATAATAACTCATATAAGGTTAGGCCTGGCAAGATTAAGATGGAGAAAACCGTATTCAGGTCACTCGATAATTACCAACACAATGACGCTCAAGCCTTGGCCATCAAAGCTTTAAACTAGAGTCTCAATTCTTAACTCGTCGAAATTTGCGAACATATTAAAATAGGAAGTTTAAACCTAAAACCCGAAAGACTTTATTCTTGAAGAACCAAGTACAACAAGTTTTATGCTAAGATAAGCTACATTAAGTGATGCCACTCCTAAGAAAAGAGCACAAGTGTGCTATAAAAAAAAAACTTGAAAAAGTTTTATATTGAGTGTGTGCATTTTGGACTGTTACATGGTCCCTTATTACAAAAATAACGGCTGCCCCCTAATTCCACAACATTTTCTCCCTATATCGGGCCACTAAGCTAGTTCTTACGCATGAATGATTAATGAGTGTGTCCATGATTCCGTTTTGGAGGGAATTCCTTGAAGCCCACGTCCGAATTTTCAGTTGGATTAAACATTGTGCCCAAGCATATGAAATTGTGCTCTAAGTAACTGTCCCGATCTTGGAAACCACCGGTCTTACAGCCCTGGTGACAGTCCCTTGAGCTTGGCTCTCTTCATCCATTTCAAGCCTCGAGCAGTTGATACCCTCTTGAGGATGATAGTCTTCTCAGGATGCTGGGTTAGAGACACCATTACATCAGCACCTAAAGGCCTAATTCTCCTCGAGGAAGACCTCACATGCTGAGCACATGGCACTTTTGTTTGCACTTTTTTTTAAAGCTTTGTCTATTTGTGGTTGCGGTAGATGTGAAAACAAAATTAACCTGCAAAAGAGACTCATTGTGACAAGGGAGGGAGCCTAACTACGAACTGCACGTCTTTCACCTCAACCACTCACATTTTTTAAAGAAAGGTTGTGACATGTTGGTGTATCGAACTTTGGTTATACCATGACTTCTTCTTGCACTTCAATTAAGAAGACTTTTTTAATTGTTTTTGTGGATTTTACGTATTTGTATGGCAGAAAATTAAATATGGACCTAACTTAAGTGGCAATTACACTAACCGAGCATGGCCAATGGACACCTTTCCTCATGCACTTAAATGTTAGGAACTCAGGTGGAGACAAACCCAAGAGCTCAATAGCACACTTACAAGCCCGAGTCAATTAAGTTTTCAAGCTTGGCCCTCTTAACCTATAATAACTCGAATGAGGTTACGTCTGACAAGATTAGGGTGGAGCAAACCAAATTGAAGACATTGGATTAGGACCAACGCAATCAAGGGACAAGCCTTGGCCGTCAAATTCCAAATCAATAGCGTGAACCTAAGTTCACCTGATTTATCAAGCACTGAAAGTAGTGTTAAGACCAACACAATCAAGAGAAAAAACCTTAGCCTTCAAAGCCTTAAATCTCAACCTTTTGATTTGTGGGAACGGATTAAAACTAGAAAGTCATACCTGAAGCCCGAGAACTGTACTACAATGAAGGTCAATGCAACAATGATTAATGGTATGCTATGCCTAGCTAAGTTACGCTACTCCTAAGAAAAAGAGCACAAGTGTGTTGTACAAAACATGAAGAAGTTTCATCTTAAGTGTATGGTTACTCCTTTGGATGGATATAGAGTCCTTTATTTAAAGGAAAAAGAAAATAACGGTTGCTCCTGTCTTCACGGAAACTCCACCCCATCAGGCTACTAAGCTCCTCTTTTGCGTGCATTTATCCATTAGCAACGTGTCCTGAGTTTAGAGGGAAATCCTTGATGCCAACATTCAAAAGTCTAGTAGAAGTTCCCTCTAGTAGCTCCACATTCCCATGAATTAAGCTTAAGGCCCTAGCAACTGAAATTATGCTCCAAGTAACTGACTTCGGTTATACCGTGAGTTCTACTTATGCTTCAATTAAGAAGCTTTGTTAAATATTTTTGTGGATTTTATTACGTATTTTTATGACAAAAAATTAAAAGGATATGGACCTAAGTCATGTGGCAGTTACAGTGACGGATCAAGGCCCACAGACATCTTTCTTTGTACACTTAAAAGTCAGGAACTGGGGAGGAGAAAAAACTAAGAGCTCAGTAGTCCATTTACAAGCCCGGGTCAATCAAGTTTTCAAGCCTGGCACCCTTAACTTATAGTAACTCGAATGAATTTAGGTATGACAAGACTAAAATGGACCATGCCGTATTCAAGTCACTGGGTTAGTACCAGCACAATCAAGGGGAAAGATGTGGCCATCAAAGCCCTACTCAATTGCACAAACCTAAGTTCACTTAACTTCTCAAGTAGTGACAGTTGCGTTAAGACCAACATAATCAATGGACAAGCCTTGGCCTTCAAAGCCTTAAACAAATGCCTTAAATCTCAACTTGTCGATTTGTGGGAACAGATTAATATTGGAGAGTCATACCTGAAGCATGTGAACTATATTACTATGAAGGTAAGTGTAATAAGGATCTACGTTATGCTACACCTAGCTGAGTTACGTTAATCTTAGGGAAAAGGCACAAGTGTGCTGTAAAAAAAAGTTTGAAGAAGTTTTTTAATGAATGTAAGTACTCCTTTTAACGGACGCACAGTTCTTTATTTAAAGAAAACAAGAAATAATGGCTGCTCCATCTTTCCCAGCAATTCCACCCATGTTTGGCCACTAAGCTTTCTTCTACGAGTGCAAATCTTCAATGAACGTGCCCTAAATTCAATATTGGGGGGAAGTCCTTAGTGCTCACGTCCAAATTCGTAGCAGAAATCCCTTCCAGATTCCCAACGTCCTCTTGGATTAATCTTAATGCCCAAGTAACTGAAATTATGCTCCAAGAAACTGTATTAAGCTTGGGAACCACCCGTCTTACTGCCTTCTAATAGCCCCTCAAGCTCGAGCTCAATTCACCCCTCAACCATCTCTAGCCTCGAGTGGTTGAACCCCTTGTCAAGGGTAATTACTTTTTCAAGATGTTGGGCTTAAGATGCCATTATCTTAGTACTTAAAGGCCTAACTTCCCTCGAGATGACCCTCACGTGCTGACCACATGGCACTTTACCCAAAACGTTGTTGGCCCAACTCCCTTGAAATTAGGAAGTAAACAAATGCCCCATTTTTAGCTGTTGGTAAATAGACATTTAAAAAAGACAAAAATTTGCCTCATTTGAACCTCAACGGCTATAGGGAGCTCAAGAAAACACTGTACATCGCTTGTTTTTCCTTCCTGCTTGTCTATAAAAATGACAGTTACGGCTTGAAATTCCCACTTTCTTGCTCTGTTCTCTCTTCTTCGTTGTCCATCAAGCACTTCAATGAATTATCGCCTTTGTTCTTGAATCATTGAATTCTTGACTCAATCTGTTCTTTGTCCTTCACTTCCTCCTGATTAATCAGATGGCAGAAATCTCATTTGCCATTTCTACTTCCCCTCCTCAGGCAGACATTCCCATTGAGCAAGTCGCATGCTTTCTCCAATCTGACCCTTTAATAATCTCTGAGGTTCTTCAAAGCCCAACCAATCATAATGTTATCAAAGATGATCTTTCTTCGTTGTGAGAGCATGATCCTTCATCAAACCTGCCATCTTATGCCGTAGTGCCAATCTTTGGCCCATCACACAACCTTTTGAGTCTCGAGAGATACTGACGAGTCTCTTCTTCTTCGTGCATTTTGTTGAGGTCACTCGCAGGGAGGAAGGTGCATTTTGCAAGGAAGCGGTGCCCTTCAAAGAATGAACATTTCTAACCAAGAGATACACTGAATGGTTAGATGGACCGATGGTGACCTATGGCAAGAAATGGAGGCAACTTCATAACTATGTCATTTGGCTTTCTATCGTTGCCCTCAGGCGTATTTTCTTATTATGACAACACTAACTTGCTGCTGAAATACCTATTATAATGCTTTTGTCCTCCTTGAGGTTTTCTAGGAATTACTCTAAAGGATGTAGCGGCCCTGATGGGTCTTGTCTTTGGGGGGAGAAGAGTTGCCCCTCGATTCTTTCATTTCTTTAGAAGCTGAATCGTTTTCCTCCTCCTCTGTCACAGACCTACCTGAAGGCTATGAGTCTTTTTTTGAAAAGTCCGTAATAGAGGACCATGACTTTGGGCAAGGTTCCAAAGAGGAGGAGGCGTGCTTCTACTTGTATTGGTTAGCCATGTTTTTCTTCACAAACTCTTCTAACTCAGTCCATAAGTTCCGTAGGACCGTGGCCATCAACCTAGCTTTTAGTAATGGCTCTTTATCCTTGGGACAATTATTCTTGGCCTAGGTATATGGTTGCCTTAGAGACATCACAACCAAAAACTATGCAATCCATTAGCTGGTCCGTCGTGGCTGGTCCAACTTTTGGCCCAAGCCTAGTTCCTTCAGTTGTGCCCCAGAGGTCCTTACGCTCCTACATGTGAGGGAGTTTCTTGTTTTGGTGAGCATTTTACTCATTGTGAGGTCTAACTGCCTTTACGATGGTCATTTCACCAATGCCTAAAGAAACTGATGTCCCCTCAAGATAGGCAAGGGACTCAATAGACTCCCTTCAAGAGAAGAAATCATGGTCCTCAATGGTTCAGGAAATTGGACCTTCACAATGATGTCCCAGTGGACATCAACTCCCAATCTAGCAGGAAATCTTATGCCACCGAGATTTGTACTTTTATCACCAGGCTTGCCCTAGTGTAGAGACATATAGGCCTCGGTTGTTTGCCAGGCAATTTGGTATGGTCCAAGATGTGCCTTTTCCAAGCCTAAGGACCAAGAACCTCTGGAGGGGCAATAGAACTTTTCTTGAACCTACCCAGCTTCCGAAGTTTAAGTCAGATCCCTTTATGGGCATCCTGTGGCTTGTAGGCACCTTCCATGCACCACTCCACATTTCTCAGCTTGGTACTAAGCCTATTGGTCCTCCTTGGAGGCCTGAGGCACCAAGAAATTTTTTATGCCTTGTAGGTCCCAGCAGGGAGAAGCAAGCCAGTCAGCATCAAGTAAACCCTGCAGAAGGGACGTTCCGATAAGCAAGCACTTCCGAAGCATGCTTCAGTCTTTTAGTGGTTTAAGTTATGATTGTTAAGGAGTATTATTGCTTATATTCTTGTATTTAGTTAGTAAGGTTTAAGCAGGAATGGTAGTAAAGCCCTTGGTTAATGTAGTTGAGTTAGTTGGTCTTTATTGGCGGCTGAGCTACGTCGGTTAGCTAGTTCAATGCAGCTATCTTGTTATAAATAAGTGAGATCTAGCTTGTAATATCATATTGATAAATGATGAGTTGATCCTATTCTTCTCTCAACCCTAATTCTCCTTATCTCTCATCCTTAAATCTCTAATTCTCTTCTCAACTCTACTCTATTTCTTTTTAAACCTAGGTTATGGGTCAAGATCATACTTGAACCATAAAAATTGGTTTCAGAGCTTAATTTTAGCTCTCATTCCGTATATGTGAGCCACCGAGTGCAAGTAATTGCATCTGATCCTTGATTCAAGCAATTGTGAAGAATCGGAGCTAAAATTGTTCAAGTTGCTACATTGTTGTTCCTGAAAAACCTGCAGTTGTGTGCTGTGTGAGGATTGATCTTTGTATGTTGATCAAGATCAAAATTGGCCTCAAATTCAGTGTTTAACATCTACTGGATTAAAATTCAGCAGCTAAATCCTTGCCTTACTGATCCTAAATTAGGATCCAATACAGCTGAGCGCATTTACATAACTATAAGTTCATTCATCTACAAATTTGATAATCTGATCCTTGATTAAGGATCCAATACAGCGGAGTGCAATTACATATCAATATGATACATTCAATACAATTATATTGTACTTTCCATTGCTTGTTTCCTTTGTAGATTCATCAATCAGTATACATTGTGACTGTAAAGAAAAGCTATGCCTACTACACGATCAGGTGCAGCTTCATATGCTACTACAGTAGCAGGAGCTACTACAAATAAAGCTGGAAATATTGGAAATGTTGTTGCTAATGAACAATCTGATACAATGGCTAACATGGCTCGCTAAGTTAATACAATTGTCTTGTCTCTCCAGCACAGCAAGGAGGCAACTCAAAACCTCACCGCACAAGTAAGTGAAATGCAGTAGTTACTGGATAGGCAGGGTGCTCCTGGTGGAATTCTGCATCCTGCTAGTTAGATACACATTCCAGTTACTAAAAATACATCCGAAGGCGGTGGAGATTTGACTGTGGCTCGAGGAAATGGATTGAGGCAGCTAAGAATTGACATGGAACCATTTCATGGAACGCAGCCACAATCCAGGATAAGATGATGTGAGCAGTATTTCAACTTCTATCATATATCTTAGGCTGAAAAAGTGGACCATGCTGCAATTTGTTTGTAAGGCGATCAAGGGAGTTGGTATTTTGGGCTGATGAGGGGCAGAACTGCCATTACTTGGGCTGAATTTGTGAACAAGATATGTGAATGATATGGGGAAGAAGATATTGGTGACATTGTGGATGATTTCAGCAAAGTAATATAGACAACTTCAGTTAAGGAGTACATGATTAGATTTGAGAACTTGAGAGAAAGCATGTTTATTGCTTATCTTGAGACCTCCGAGGCTTATTATGTTTCAAGCTTCATCAGTGGTTTGAAGTTCAAGATCAAGAATCTTGTTAAGACCTTATAGCCTACAACTCTTTCTCAAGCTTATTCTAAGGCCCGGCACTTTGAGAATACCATCTTGTCTACAACTGATGGTTTGCGTTCCATAGGTGGACAAGGAACATCTGCCACCCCTTCATTAACAGCTAGAGGCAATAGAAGCCGTAATGTGAAGAGCAAAAATGCTTAATGCTTATGCTACAAGTGTAATCAGAAGTACTTCTTTGGCCATAAGTGTGATCTAAACTCCTAATGGCTGTCACTGGGATGGAATATGAGGAGGAATTGAAAGATTTACCTAAGGAAAGTGAGGAACTAGATTAGTTGGAAGATGAGGAGTAAGAGGAAGTTGAGAACCTTAATGAGGATGAGCTTAGAATTTTAGTGCAAGCCTTGACTGGTGGTGGTTTCCACAACACTATTAGAATTAAAAGAGAGGTTGAACATAGACCAATAATAATCTTGGTGGACACTGGGAGAACACATAGCTTCGTTGTAGTTCTCATGTCTGATGCAAAAGCATAGCTTTACTTATGATTTTCGGGTATTAAGGCTTGGAGGATGTGATATGGTCTTAGGAGTTAATTGGATGAAAACCATAAGTCCAATTGTGTTTGACTTTGCTGACCTTACAACATCATTTGACAGAAATGGTCAAAAGGTGCTGCTGCACGGCATCAGGGAGCATGGTAGGATGCAAATTATAATCGGGAAAAGACTTAAGGATGCAATTAGGAAGAACTACCAATGGATTGGGCAATTGTTCTCGATTGGGGTTGCAGAAGTCGAGCAGGACCAGCCGCAAAACCCTGAATTACTCAAGCTTTTTCAAGATTATAGTGACTTGTTCAAACTTCCCACTTCACTTCCTCCTAAAAGGACATTGGATCATGCTATTCCTTTGAAGTATGATGCTCAGCCAGTGAGTTTAAGGCCTTATAAATATGCTCATGCCTAAAAGGATGAGATATAATGGCAGGTGGAAGTTCTCCTCAAAACTCACTTTATCTGACATAGCCACAGCCCATTTGCATCACCTGTCATTTTGGTGAAGAAAAAGGATGTAAAAGTTATGCATGTTTTAATTTATAAGGTAAGTTATATAACTACTACACGCGGAATTCGCCCAGTTTATTTTTTAAAATCTCTTTCTTATTTTCTTTAATCAAAAACTTAAAAACTCATTATAGTTGTATAGAATGCTTCATGAGCTTTGTTTTGATATGTAATTCAATCCATAACTCTTCACGGATTAAAAGTTATACTTGTTTTAAATTTCAAGGTAAGTTATATAACCACTTTGCTTAGAATTTGCCCACTTCATATTTTCACCTCCTTTTAGTATTCTCTTTGCTCCAAAGCTTTAAAAATCATTACAGTTACATAGAAATCTTCAAGCGCTTCTTTTTTTTATATAATTTAAACCGTAACTTTTCACGGATTAAAAGTTATACTTGTTTCGAATTACAAGCTAAGTTATATAACTACTAGAGGAGGAATTCGCCCACTTTAACGTTTCACCGCTTTTTCATATTTTCTTTGAACAAAAACTTAAAACCTCATTATAGGTATATAGAACTCTTCAAGACCTTCATTTTGATTTGTAACTCAATCCATGACTCTTCACGGATTAAGAGTTATGCTATATAACTACTAAATGTGGAATTCGCCCACTTTATCTTCTCACATCTCTTTCATATTTTCTTTGATCAAAAGCTTAAAAATTTATCATAATTACATAGAACTCTTCCTGAGCTTCGTTTTGATGTGTAACCCTTCACGGATTAAGAGTTACGCCTGATTTAAGTTACAAAGTAAGTTATATAACCACTTCGCACAGAATTTGCCCACTTTATATTTTCTCATCCTTTTCATATTCTCTTTGATCCAAAACTTAAAACCTCATTATAGTTACATAGAACGCTTCGTGAGCTTTGCTTTGATAGGTGATTCGGTCCATAACTATTCACGAATTGACAGTTATGCTCGTTTTAAGTCAAAGGGCCAAGTTATATAACTATTACAAGACAAAAAGGCCCACTTCATATTTTCACCTCTTTTTTATGTCGTCTTTGATCAAAAGCTTTATAAATAATCACAGTTACATAAAATGCTTCAAAATCTTCGTTTTGGTAGGTAATTCAATCCACAACTGTTCACGGATTAAAAATTATGCCTATTTTAAATCACAACGTCAAGTTATGCAACCAGGCGAGTTCCACTTCCACAACCTGGAGAATTCCCCACCTGGTGTTTTCCACAACCTGGAAAATTCCACAACCTAGTGTTTTCTACAACCCGAAGAATTCCAGTACCCGATGAATTCCCTACTTGGCGTCTTATGCAACCTTGCAAATTCCCTACCCAGTGTTTTTCACAACCCGGTGAGTTCCCTGCCTGGTGTTTTGCACAACGTGGCGAATTCCACTACTCGATGAATTCAATACTTGGCGTCTTACAAAACCCAGCGAATTCCCTTCTCGGTGTTTTCCATAACCTGGCGAATTCTACTACCTGAAGAATTCCCTACTTGGCATATTACACTGCACGACGAATTCCTTACCTAGTGTTTTCCACAATCCAGTGAATTCCACTACCCGACGAATTCCCTACATGACGTCTTACACGACCCTGCGAATTCCCTACCCGGCGTTTTCCACAACCCAGCATTATCCACAACCAAGTGTCATCCCTAAAACCCGACATTATCCCCGACACTTCGCCTGACATGCGAAAACCATCGTCATTCTCACCAACGACCATCACTTCTATGACGCTTGGAATTCGAACCACCATCTTTTCAAAAATCACCATCGTGTGCGGCTTCATTCACAATGAATGAAGCTTTATCTTCCACCAATACTGTTGCAGTTCCTGTTGTGCGTTGGCACTGGCATGACACTCATATCCACCGCTGCCTTCCTTTCGTACAATAGCCACCACTAGCCTACCGGTCATCACTGGTTGTTCACCACCCACCATGGTCAAACCCTTGCTCTGTCCTTCAAACTCAAATTTGGGTCAATTTTTATTACAATATTTGTTTAATTCAACCCTAAAGTGTTCATTTTCATTACTAACTTAATTAAATTCAACCATAAACAGGTCAATTTTGGTTACCATCTTTGCCCTGTTCAACCCTAAATGGGTTGATTTTTATTTCAATCTCAGTTTACTTCAACTTTAAGTGGGTCACATTTTGCTAATATCCTTGATCAATTCAACCAGAAGTGCATCAATTTTCATTATAGTCTAAGTTTAATCCGATCTTCATTTTTTACAATTCTCTTTCAAATTCAACCCTAATTGGATCAATTTTAGTCATAATGCTACTTCAAGTCAACTCTAGTTAAGCCAATTTTGTATAATTCATGCTCAACTTTCATGTTAAATCAAGTGATGATTATGATTGGAGTTATCACACTTTATAAGAGTAGTTTAGTTTATACTAATAGTTCTCCTTCCCCTAAATGAATCAATTCTTGTTGCATACAACAACAACAACAACAACAACAACAACAAACATAGTGCCTCCAAGGGCTCCCGCATAAGCAGGGTCTGGGGGGGTAGGTGTACACAGCCTTCCCCCTTCATGGGGCTACCCTGAAGGGAGGCTGTTTCCGAGGACCCCTAGCCTGGAAAGTTGGTCCGCAGCAATCAGCCAAAGACCTGGCAATAGGAGAAGCTACAAATGGATGAGTATGGCAAAAAAAAAAAAAAAAAGGGGGTATAGACAGAGAAAAGAATGCCGCACAGGCACTGATCACAGATAAGGTGAGATAAAGAAAAGGGTATAGATAAAGGATAGAGATAGAAGTATAAGAGATAAAGAAAGAGAATGAGAATGAGATGGGGATATATAAGGTAGAAACAAAGATAAGGATAAAGATAAGTAGGCAAGCAGCAAATAATAGCTCATGAAATCCTGAGCACAGCCTATGTGCGCCAAGAGGACCTAGCACTAGTAAGCTGGACTATCCTACTCCAACCGGATCATCTAATACCCCTATGCTAGCCTTCCATTAGGCCTTATCTAAGGACATCTCCTCCCGAAGGTTTAGGTGGCTGAGGTCTTGTTGGATCGCCTCAAGCCATGTCTTCTTTGATCTGCCTCTGCCTCTTCTGCCTAATGTAGTAAGGGGCTTTAGTTCATTTGAATCCCAGTTGAATCACTAATTGTGGGAATTTCAGTCCATTCGAATCCGGATTAAGTGAACCTCTATTCAATCAACATCTGATGAAACTAGACTTTGTCACAATTGCGCTCTGATGAATTTTTAGTTGAATCAACCTTTGGTATGGTTTCTAGTCTAAATAAACTGTACTTCAACACACTCTCAATGCAATTTCTAGTTCAAATAAACCATACATACTAGATCCTTACCCAAAAATTGTCAAATTAACTATTAGACGCAACTATTCTAAATGAGGGATACTAAAATAACAAAGTCATCGACTCTACGTTTATTGATTCCAGAATATAAAATGCATATAATACAACACTAAAACACAAGGGCAAATCAAAAAGCACATTTAAGCGCTGAGTTCTAAAGTGGTAAAAAGGCGTTTATTACAAGATGGCTAAATTACGTGGTTCATTCCAAGGACTTTGTAGACCTCATAACTCCATCAAAACTTGCAAAGCACATCTATTGTCTCTTTTCATCCATGACTAATCTAATTACTCCACGAAATTCTTATTTGCACCTACAAGGAAATCCCGAAGCAAACAATTCATAAAACAGGAACACAAGGCGTTGTCAGTGTCTGTAAAAATTAAGCCACCTGCTGTGTGCCAAAGTGCCCATTATTCTCCCACAAAGTTCCAGCGAGTGTTATTTAAGCAAAAAGACAGACTCTCACCATACTTGGCCTACCTGAAAAGTTGTACGATATCGCCATCTATCGAAATTGGACGTGGCTATACGCTAAGTATTTTTTAAAGATATTAAGTCAGCAACAAATTTAAAACAAAAACCATTTCATAAATGGCAAAGGTTGAGAGACTTTACCTTCGTTCAGGATTCCTTTACAATGGTGGTGCAAATCATTTCAGGGCTAGGGGACTTCATCCCCATTCACAGCCCGAACCTCATTTCAATGGTGATGTAAATCATTTTAGGACGGGGAGACTCCATGTCAATTTACAGCTCGAACTTCCTTTTAATGGTGATGCAAATCAATTTAGGGCTGGGGAACTTCATCCGTATTCACAGCCCGAACTTTATTTTAATAGTGATATAAATTATTTTAGGCCCGGAGGATTTCATCCCTATTCATAGCCCAGATTTTCTTATCTTGGTGGCCTAAATCATTCAAGGATTGGGGACTTCACCTCAAGTGTGAGTTACATTCCTTTCATTAATGCAAAGGGAATTATTTTCACACTAGGGAATCTCGCCTCAAGCTAAAACTAAATTTTGTCGATGACTCGCAAATCTTTTTACGGGCCCGGGAGGCTTCGGCCCAACAAAAAACTAAGCCTCATTCATATGTTACAAATCTTTTCAGGACTTGGAGACTTCGTTACCCATCATAACTCAAAGATTAAACTATAATTAGGGAATTTAGTTAATCATTGCGACTCGATGAAACATTTCTAATAACAAAACATGGACCACACCTATCATCGCACTTAAGCAATCCATACTTTAATTAACTTTCTATTAGCTAGGTACCACTATGGGTCAATAACTTAATAAAAAAGTATAAGTGGTCGCTTTTATCTGCTTAGTTCTAAGCACTTATTAACCACCTACTCGAGATGAAGAGTCATGAGCTAGTAACGTACGAGCACAAATGATAACTCAATAGTAAAATCTCCTTCGGAGCGTGGCAATATGAACAAAAAAACTAACAATAGATGCTTTTTTTTATCATCAATCTATAAATTAAAAACGCATTTTTTGCACTAATATATAGAGTCCATATAAGTGTCATGATAGAAAAATATTGAAGACTGGTCATTATTGAGCCACACATAAAGTATAAGTGCTTCGGGAATTAGCAATAGTTTACATGATGAGTCACATTCTTCAAGTAGTATTCATTTGTGAAGTACATTATAGGAATACTACCAATCACTATTCGTGCATTTGCTTATTTGTAAACACAAAACAGGAGTTACACCAAGATCATCAGTTCATAGATAAAATGCAGAGGGTAAAACAATGCTAGCCATGGAAATCCTTTAAGAATGATATACCATAGGTTTGATTTGTTGTATTTCTTACTTAGCATGTAATAGCTCTCAAGGTGTATTTAACTCTAGCAACTTGTCTTGACTTTTGACATATGTCCTTGATATACTCATCCTCCAACAGGCATACTAAACTCGTGTGGTTTTATTATCTCGCTTGCGCTTGCTACCATGAGTTTATCTAGGTATTTCATACATGACACTTAACATTTACCCAAGTGCGTCCTTGTCACCATGGTTTACCTGGGTGCAATCATCTGCAACGGGTGCAATACATACCACCATAGTCCGCCCCGGTGCGATCACCCGCAATGGTTGCTATACCTACCACCATGGTCCACCCTGGTGCAATCCCCCACTATGTGTGCAACACTTAACACCATGGTCTGCCTAGGTAACAGGAGCAATACCTATTTGTATTTCAGGAAAAAGGAATAAAAATCAACACAATTCCCCCAGTAGGGGAAAAACCAACACAATTCACCCAGTAGGGGAAAAACCAACACAATTCGCGCCGTAAGGGAAAAAACTAACATAATTCGCCTAGTACGGGAGAAATCAACACAATTCGCCCAGTAGGGGGAAAAACCAACACAATTCGCCCTGTAGGGGGAAAAACCAACATAATTCGTCCAGTAGGGGGAACAATTCGCCCAGTAGGGGTGAAATCAACACAATTTGCCCGATAAGGGGAAAAATCATCATAATTCGCCCAGTAGAGGAGAAATCACTACAATTCGCCGGTAAGGGGAAAAACCAACGCAATTCACCCAGTAAAGAAGAAAATCAACGCAATTCACCCAGATGAAAATAAAACAACACTACTCACCCATTTTAACCCTTTTGAAGTACTTCCAAAAGAAAAATAAAGACAAACCGAAGAAAATTTATCTTACAAGAGAAGAAAGAGACACTTATCCCCTCATGCATACCACAAATACCACCTAAGCCCCATCACATGAGCACTATAAAAGAAAAGAAAATAGAAATGAGGAAAGGAAGGCAAATAAAATAAAAGTGGACAAAGGGGATCTTGATAATCCTTAAAGTAACTTGAGTTTAGCTTCTTCCCAACTACCTACTAAACACCACAAACATAATTGGCACCATCTGTGGGGAATAAACATGATCGAATCCTCAAGATCCCCAGATCCCCCAACTCAAGAAGATGAAACAGAGCCAGTCTGAAAACTAAACTCCGAAATGTACAAGCTATTTTGGAACAGCTTATAGAAAAATTAGCGAGGCAAGAGCTCGAAAACAATCCAAACACTAAAAACGCAAGGTCAATAGGCACTAGGCATAATTACGACCACAAATCTCGACAAAAAGAAGGGTCAGAAAGGGAAAGAGTTCATCCTAAGTATGAACTCAATTGCAACAATAAAAATTCGGAAAATATGCAAACGGACCATGGTAGCATGGAAGACGAATCCACAATGAATGTATATATCGGACATAGGGATCGGCCAGACCGTACTCAACCCCTGAAAGATACCAAGATTTACTCGATTCCCAAAGTTCCGGGTATGTACTCCCCTTTTCATTAAGAATTATGTCTTTTTCATCGGAAAACGTCAAAGTTCACAACATAGACCTTTTCAACGGATCTCAAGATCCAAAGGACCATCTATCAGGCATTAAGTCCAAGATGTACATATAAAATGCCTCGGAAGAAGTATGGTGTAAATGTTTTCCTGCCACTTTAAAAGGATTAGCCCAATCCTGGTTTTGTCCCTACCACCTGGTTTAATTGATGATTTTGAATAGTTGGCCGAGCGCTTCTCCAAGCCCATTTTGATGAACAAAAGAAGAAGGAAGGCAGTCGCACAGCTGATGCAACTTCAACAAAATGATTCTAATTCTTCAAGGGATTATGGTAGGCGATTTGCTAGGGAAATGATAGATGTACCAGGATTAGCGGATGAAACCGCGATTAGCGCCTTTACCAACAGATTAAAGAATTCGGACTTTAAATTCTCCCTAGCTAAAAAACAACTAGAAACTATCGATGAATTATGGGGTAAAGCTAATACGTATATTTCACCTGAGGATATTACTATTGTAGTGTTAGGAATTGTTTCCTAAAATCCATATTTATTATGGATATGTTATTTTAATTAATAAATAAAATTGAAGTTCCAATCATTTTCTTGTTAAATTTGTGTAAGCGAGTGGTTTATGAGATTAACCCATAGATAGACTTCGAACAAATGGTATAGATTGTTATTTGAAAGACTCATACTCAAAGAAAAATTTGAACCACGTGTATGCTAAGACTATAACCTGACACTTTAGATGACTTTTCTTGGTCATGTGGATGGAGATCCAAAAAGTGTTATGTTGGTGTGTTTAATAAGATTGGCACACTAAATTGGACTATGTGGATTACTTGTTTCTAGACTACTGTCGACATGTTGTACTATTTGAGTTCTAAATCCTGAGGGTATTTTAGACTTGTGTATGGAGCACTAGTTACTTTGGTGTACTATAAATAAGGTCTAAATGCATGACTAAATTCCCCCAAACACTGGGTAGCAGCATGAAGTGTGACAAAGACCAAGTATTCAATAAGGAATCTACATTCTCTTATGAGATACATTTGTCCCCCTAGTTGATTCGCTAATATTTGAATAGTGTGAAAACTTTGGCCAAAGTATTCCAAGTATTTGATATGTGGAATTTATATTATGAATATGTTCAAGTATGAATGAATTATTTAGTGAAGGGCGAGTCGGTAACCAATAAAGAAGCTGTGAGAAGGTTTCTGGTAGTAGTTGGGCTTATTCTTCGTAATAGATATCTAGTGGAGGGGTTGTTGCTATCATTGCAGTCTATTTAGAAAATATCGAATAAATGGTTTAAGTTTGGAGTGTAGTGAGATTTATTTAGTGGAATTAAGTCTCATTAAATGGTAATTAAATTATTTTATGAGATGATTAATTTAACCATTTTGAGCTAGATTTAAATTGTCCCTGAGGTCCCCGCACAAGCCTCTGTATTTATTGCCATTGAAAAAATATTAAAGAATTCTTAAGATGAATTATTTATCTATGAGATGGGTAAATTTAATTTTACGAAACATTATTCATGAGATGAATAAAAGTTGAAAATTATAAAATAAAATAATTTTAAAAAATTGAAATTCTTAAGATGAATTTTTACATCTGAGAAACAAAGTAAAAAAAAATGAAAAATGTAGTTAAAAAAGGTCGTTATCCACACGATTTGCATCGGACGAACCAGCACGCGACACTGGCGATCCACCCTCGCGTAAGCGCACCAATGATTGGTTGGCACGTGGCACATGATGACAGGATGAGAGCGGTGTGCACTATGCATTGAAACGACGCGCTTTAATCCTTATTTTGAAGTTAAATGCTGCGTTTGGTTTTCAACTGGGAGAATCCCACGTCGATTTCCCAGCCTTTTTTCGCTATGGTACACTCCGGAATTGAATTGAAACAAATTTTTTTGGGTTTCTGGAATTATTTCGGAGATCGAATTGGAGAGCAAATTTTCCGTTGAAAATTTTCTTTCCACAGTTTAATATTTTGCGGAGCCCACCCTCCGGGCAGTTCGAGGTCATTGCGTAGAAGATTGTAGGGTCTCAATTTTGGTATTCTTTCAAGATTATTATTTATTTTCGGTATCCTATTATTGGAACACCCTGAAGGGGGAAGGCTGCGTACATCAACCCCCCCAGACCCCGCTTCTGCGGGAGCCCTTAAGGCACTGGGTCTGTTGTTGTTGTTGTTATTGTTGTATTCTATTATTGGAATAATTTCAGGTATGTTCTTATTTCCTTCTTCTTTTAGTTTCACTTTTCTATTTATTTACAATATTCGTTATTATGCCTGTTTAAGTTTGTGTATTATTATGAATGTATTAGAGTAAAAGGCATGTTGATCTAAATTAAGAATTTACATCTCTATATTTAAATTATGAATTTAAATCTGTAGATTTAAAATTGGGAATTTTAAATCAACCTTAGGTTTAGAATTATGAACTCTAAACCCCTTTCCGATATGTAAACTGTAGGGAGAATTTTTAAAATTCATCCATCAACCGGTATTAGGGCAAAGGGTTTATAGAGATAAACCTATTCCTGGAAACTCTCGCACGTGAGGTGTCACGAAGTGTGACTCTCCGACGGGGGGCTTAGGCAAAGAGAAGAGTTTCCTACTCTAAGTGCTCTAATAGGTGCCTCTTGTTGTAACCATAATTTAGAACTGTGAACCCAACGATCGGCATCAAAGTTTATTTTCCAACAAAATTTATATTTTTGCCAACAATTGGTATCTAGGCCAGCCTCTGATTACATTTATAATATACATGAACATGTGTAATAAGATTGAAATAAATAGATTTGTGAAATAATAAAATAGAGATCTTATTAAGAAGGAAAGTTAGTATAATTGACGGTGCGATTTAAATTGTTTAAATCGATAATGAATTAATAGTTAATTCATATGATTGTTTGAAGTAACATTTTAAATTGTTTAAATTATTAATTAATTAATAGTTAAACCAAAAGTTTGCTTAAAATAGCGATTTAAATTATTGAAATCATTAAAAGAATTAATAGTTAATTAGATCTTTTATGGTATCGATTTAAATTGTTTAAATCGTTAATGAATTAATTGTTAATTCAGATCTGACAATCTATAAATTTGAGATTACATTAATTTGCATGATGAGATTATACATATTTGATTAAGATTTGCGAAATCGGATAAAATTTATATAACAAGATTACATTCAATTATTTTAAATTAATTATTTTAATTTAAAAATTTATAATTTAAAAAAAAATTTTGATGTGGTTGTCAGTGTCAGGCTAATGCTGACATCAGTGCTAACGTCAACAACTATTTTTTTAATATTTAATTTTAAAAAAAATTTAATTATTTTATTAATTAAATTCCTTTTAGAATGAGATTTTAAATTAGATTATGAGATAATCTAAGTTATGAATCTGTGTTATTTTAAATAAAAATTATATTAAATTTGTTTTAGAATAAGATTCTAAAATAAACTATAAGATAGTCTAAGTCAATATTATTTTAAAATAAAAGTTAAATTTTATTAATTAAATTTTGGAATAAGATTCTAAACTAGACTATTAGATAGTCTAAGCTTATTTAATTTTTAAAATAAGATTCTAAAGTAGACTACATGATAGTCTAAATTTTAAGTTGTTACTGATTTTAAATAAAATTAATTTTTATTAATTAATTTAATTTTAGAGTTAGATTCTAAAGAAATATTATGAGATACTCCATCCTTTAAAATGGTAATGTTTTTAATAAATTAATTAATTAATTTTGGTTATTGTTAGAATAAGATTCTAAATGGGATTATGAGATAATCCAAGTTGTAAATGCAAGTTAATTAAAAACCACTAGTTATAAAAATCAAGTGGGAGTGAGGTTTCAATTGTTGTAACCTCATGGTCTCCATTACCGGTTTAATAGTATAGTAGATCGATAGGCCTCCCTACGGAGGATGTCGGTTTGCAGATTACAGGGTTAGACTTCTATTGTGATAAACTGAAGTGCAAAAAAGAGATGCGACAACGTTACCGTAGAGTATTTCGTGTATTTGTATGGTGTTTAGGTAATTGTTTAGGCTTGACTAGCGTGATGCATTAGCCTCCCCGAGGAGCTCTGTTATGTCATGTTACAGACTAAGGTAATGTGGTGAGTTAATCATGTTTAGTAAGAGTTACAAGAAAAAAGGTCAATTCACAATAGTTCTCACCTAAACTAGCTTCACGCTGTGTTTAGGTCATCATTGTATGCATGATAGTATAGTTTGGTGGATATCTGGCTTATTGTGTATGCTAAATTGCAAGAATACATATCACTACATTATACACGACTCTTGTTAGACCGTTACACAAATGTTTGCATTTACAGTATTTTTGAAATGGATATGGCAGGCGAACTTCACTCGAATCTAACTTATAATGTACTCACTGGACCAGGTTACGTTGCCTAGAAAAACTAGTTGAACTTAGTTGTTACCAACAAGGGACCTACTGAAAGGACAGGAAGAGGGAAGGTTGTTATTATTGCAATCAAGTCTATAAGGAAGTCAGCAAAAGAAAAGTGTTTCTTTTGCAAGAAAAACTAGGCGACTGGAAGAAAAACTGCACTAAGTTCTTAGCTTCTCTTCTCACTTAGTTGAGTCATGCCCATTTGAGAATCCACCAAGTTCCTAGTGTGTGAACTCAGGTTCAATTGGCCATATCTGTAATATGTTACAGGGACTTAGGCTAACCAAGAGGATGCATAATGGGGAGTTGTACCTGATAGTCAGAGACAGTACAAGAGTAGTGGTCTTAGGAGTAGGAGAGGTTGGCTTAGACTTTAGTGATAGAGTTTTGTTTTTAATGAATTGTTTATTTAAACCTACGCTGTATAAGAATTTGGTTTATGTATTTCGTTTAATGGATAATTGGTATTCAATTCATTTTGATAATGAAGATTTTAATACAAGAAATAAATTAATTATTTACAAATGTACATGAATAAATTGCTTATTCATGTTATTTTCGTTTTACAATTTTAGTATTTATTTAAATGAATTTAACACAAGTTCGGTTGTTCAATCGACTAAAAGAAAATACCTTGAAAGGGATAATTCCTGCACAAGGCACCAATGTTTAGGTCACATTAATTCGAACAGGATCCAAATACTGGTGAAAGATGGACTGATAGAGGCTTTGGACTTGAGGTCATTACCAGTCTGCAAATCCTGCATAGAAAGCAAGATGACCAAGTCTATCTTTAAGAGTAAAGGTAACATGGTTGGTGGCTTGCTTGAGCTGGTTCACATATATGTATGTAGACCAATACATGTTCAGGCAAGAGGTGGGTATGAGTACTTAATCATATTAATGATGATTACTCAAGGCATAGACATGTTTACCTAATTGGGCATAAGTTGGACATTTTAAAAAAATTCAAAGGGTAAAAATTTGAAATTTAAAAAGCTATTAGGCCAACAAGTTAAGTCACTTGGATCACATAGAGGTGGTGAATATTTTTCGGGTGAGTTTTTGGATTTTTTAACTGCAAATGAGATAAGATCTCAGCTTTCTACTCTGAGTACACCACAGTAGGTGTTAGATGAAAGGAACAAAGACGATCTTTTCTGTAGTTCTTTTGATCAAAAGGGTTTTTATAAATGAAGATGCAAAACACTTAGAGAAGGATTTTGCAAGTAAACTATAAAAGAAAAAATAAAATAGTATTATAAGAATTAAAAGAAAATTGACACTAATTCTGAATAGCTAGACACAACTCAAGACATAGTGAATGCATTAGATGCACCTACTAATGGGGACGAGAATGTTCCAAGTACACGAAAGCTTTGGTGTGGCGGGAGGATTGCCGAGACACCTGACAGGTTCATAGTGGGAGCCTTAGTGGTTGACCGCAGCATTGAATCTGATCCTTTTAGTCACAATGAAGCAATTAAGTCTCATAGGTTTGAGCAATTGGTTGAATGACCCATGCGTGTACAAATGACATTAAGAGAAAGTAGTAACTTTCTTGGCATTGTATGTCAACAATGTATTACTCATTGAAAATGATGTAGGGGTGTCATAAGCTGCAAAGGTTTGATTGTTAGGATAGCTTGAAATAAAGGACATAGGAGAAGCCAGCTACACTCTTAGGATTAAGTTTCTGCGAGGTCGTAAGAGTAGGAAGTTGGGTCTTTCTCTAGCCACTTACATGGACAAGATGTTGTCAAGTTATAGCATGGAAGACTCTAAGAGGGGTTTTTACCTTTTAGACATGGAGTCCCTCTCGCTTTAGAGCAGTGTTCTATGATACCTCAAGAGGATGAATAGTTGAGGAATATTCCATACGCTTTGGCATTGGGAGCCTCATGTATGCCATGTTGTGCATGAGACCAAATATTTGTTGTGCTATTGTATAGTAAGCAGGTGTCAGTCTAACACAGGTCCAATGCACTAGGTGGCAATGAAGCGTTTTCTCTAGTACTTGAGAAGAACTAGAAATTATATGATGATCGTTCAATGTGACGAGTTGGTTCCAGTTGGCTATATCGTTTTACAACTTCCAATTAGACATTTATGGCAGACGTTTGGTGTCTGAGCATGACTTTACCCTTGGAGTGGGAGCCATTAGTGGAAGGAATGTCAAGCAGTATTGTATTGCCGACTTCACCATAAAGGCTAAGTAAGCTGTAGCTTTAGAAGCTACAGAGAAGGCATGTTGGTACACATAGAGTAATTAACCTCACTAAGAGTTAGACTTAATGAATTTTTGGTTCAAACTTAAAGGGAATGAGTATAAAGTGTGTAATAAATTGGATTTAGGATAAGTGAGAGATTGTTAGGAATAATGTTCTAAAATCCAGATTTATTCTGGATATATTATTTTAATTAATAAATAAAATTGAAGTTTCAGTTGTTTCCTTGTTAAATTTGTGTAAGCGAGCATTTATACTGCATATGATTTTCTTTTTTAAAACATCCATGAGATGGGTGTAGTCCTTAGACTATAACTTACATGTTTGTTATAAGTGGTTTATGAGATTAACCCACAGATAGACTTGGAACAAATGGTATGGATTGTAGTTTTAAAGACTTGTAGTCAAAAATAAGTTTGGACCACTTGTATTCTAAGGCTATAACAGGACACATTAGATGACTTGTCTTGGTTATGTGGATGAAGATCCAAAAAGTGTTATGTTGGTGTGTTTAATAAGATTGGCACACTGAGTTGGACCAAGTGGATTCCTTGTTTCTAGATCACTATCGGAGATGAGTGATTCATGTTGTGCTGTTTGAACGACGACTCTAAACCTTGAGGGTATTCTGGACTTATGCATCGAGCGTTAGTTACTTTGGTGTACTATGAGTAAGGTCTAAATGCATGACTGAATTCCCATGTACTGTGGGTAGCAACGTAAAGTGTGACAAAGATCAGGTATTCAATGAAGAATCTATAGTCTCTCATGAGACATAGATTTCCCCTTAGTTGATTTGCAAATATTTGAATAGTTCGAAAACTTTGGCCAAAGTGTTCCAAATGTTTGATGTTTGGAATTTATACTATAAATATGTTCAAGTATAAATAAATTATTCAGTGAAGGTTGAGTTGGTAACTAATGGAGAAGCTGTGAGAAGGATAATGGTAGTAGTTATACTTATTCTTAGTCATGGACACCTAGTGAAGGGGTTGTTGTTATCAATACAGTCTATTTGGGAAATGTCGAATAAATGGTTTAAGTTTGGAGTACAGTGAGATTTATTTAGTAGAATTAAGTCTCGTTAAATGATAATTAAATTATTTCACGAGATGATTAATTTAATCCATTTGGAGCCAGATTTAAATTATCCACGAGGTCCCTGTGCAAGCCTCTGTAGCTAATGCCATCCGAAAAATATTAAAGAATTCATGAGACGAATTATTTATCCATGAAATGGGCAAATTCAATTTTGCCAAACATTATTCATGAAATGAAAAAAAGCTAAAACTTATAAATAAAATAATTTTAAAAAATTAAAATTCGTAAGATAAATTTTTACATGTGAGAAACAAAGCAAAAAAATAAAATCGAAAAAAAGTTAAAACAGGTCGTTATCCGCGTGATTTGCATCGAGTTGGCAATCCACGCCCACATAAGCGGACCAATGATTGGCTGACACATGGCACGCGGCGACAGGACAAGAACCGTGTGCACTATGCATTGAAACGATGCATTTTGACCCTCTTTTTAAATTTAAACGTTGCGTTTTGTTTTTAACGGGAAGAATCCTACATCAATTTCCCAGCCTTTTTTCAACCCTAAACATTCCTATAAATAGAGGTTTGACATTGAATTGAAACAAACTTTTTAGGGTTTTTGGAATTGTTTCGGAGACCCAATTAGAGAGAAAATTTTCAGTTGAAATTTTTCTTTCCTCAGTTTAATATTTTTCAGAGCCCACCCTCTGGGCAGTTCGAGGTCATGCTGTAGAAGATCGCGGGATCTCAATTTTGGTATTCTTTCAAGATTATTATTTCTTTCTGGTATTTTATTATTGGAGCAATTTCAGGTATGTTCTTCTTTCCTTCTTCTTTTAGTTTCGCTTTTCTTTTTATTTACAATATTCGTTATTATGCCTGTTTAAGTTTGTGTATTGTAGTGAATGCATTAAAGTAACAGGCCTATAGATCTAAATTAAGAATTTAGATCTATAGATTTGAATTATGAATTTAAATCTGCAAATTTAAAATTAGGAATTTTAAATCAACCCTAGGTTTAGAATTATGAATTCTAAACCTTTTTCCGCTGCGTAAACTTTAGGGGAACTTTTGAAATTGGTCCCAACAACTGGTATTAAGGCAAAGAGTTTATAGAGATAAACCTATTCCCGGGAACTCTCGCCCATAACGTATCACATATTGTGACTTTCCGACTAGGGGCTTAGGTAAAGAGAAGAGTCTCTTATTCTAAGTGCTTTAATAGGTACTTTTTCTTGTGACCATAGTTCAGAACTATGAACCCAATGATTAGCATCAGAGTTTATTTTTCAACAAAATTTATATTTTTCCCAACATGTAGCTGGAAGAATACAGTTTGGAGTTACTGGAAAACAACGAGAGAGAGCAGAGACATCTCACTTGACAAAGCCGAGGGCACCCGAGATGACCTCAAAACCAAGAATACAAGCACAAAGGCCAAAAGGACGTTTTGCTTATGAAATGTGGGCAAAGTTGGTTTATCGATCTTTTCCTTTCAAAAGGGCATCTTATTGGCTAAAAATGCCCATCAACCCACAAGCTAAATCCGAGCGGTGCAACTATCACCAATTATATGGCCATAGGATCATGGTATGCCGTGCCAGAAGAAAAAAAACCTGAGATAGTCGGCAGGGGCGGTAATTCTGATGTACCACCAATATAACCAAATAATAAGGCATAGAACCAAATAATAAAGCGCTGATACCAAGGCCCTCAGGAGAATCGATAGAACAGCCTAAAAAGACGATTGCCATGATATCCTGGACTTCGCATCCTGTCCGGATCGGAAAGGAATGGAGTTCAAAGAATTCGACCCCTGTTAGAGATTACCTTCAGCGAAGAAGATCTGAGTGATGTTTATTTTCCATACGACGATCCTCTAGTCATCTCTCTCAAAATTGGACAATATTGTGTGCATCGAGTATTGGTCGATCAAGGGAGCGTGGTAAATGTACTTTTCTACCAATGCTTTGAACAAATGGAAATATCAAATAATGAAATGTCCCTTGTTTATTACCCTGTAGTGGGCTTCACAGGAGAAGCAGTTAAGCCATTAGAAGCAATTACCGTAGACGTCATATTCTGAGGAAGAGGGGCTACTAAGGAAACTAGAATGGAGTTTCTGGTCATAGACTTACCCTCTCCTTATAATGCAATACAATGCAATACTTGGTCGACTTGCCCTAAACTACATAAGAGCCATACTTTCCACCTATCACCTCTTGATGAAGTTTGAATCAAATAACGGAGACATAACGGCTATTCGGGGAAATCAAAAGTAGTCCGCGAATGTTACTCTGCTTTTTTGAGACACAATGGCTGTGAAGTCCTGTCCGAAACGGATACAGAAAAGCTTAGCCTCTCAAAAGAAAGTAAGTTGGAAAATTCAGAACAAGACTTGGAGTGGCTAGAAGAAGTGGAAATTAAAAAGGGAAAAACTGTGAAACTAGGATATTATTTACCAGTTGAGTTAAAAAAAAATTGACCTTGCTATTAAGACAATACTGAGTTTGCATATAACACTGATGAAATGATGGGAATCAATCAAGACGTTATGATTCATAAATTGAATGTCTTGGCGGGGACTTCTCCTATAAAACAAAGGAAAATATGCTTTTGCATTGAAAGACGTGAGCCGATTAAAATAAAGGTAAATAAATTGTTACTATCAGGGTTTATAAGGGAGGTAATATATCTAGAATGGTTGGCTAATGTGGTATTAGTAAGGAAACTAAATGGAACTTGGCGAATGTGCATCGACTTTACAGACTTGAATAAATTCTGTCCAAAAGACTCTTATTACCTCCCCAAAATCGACCAACTAGTAGATTCCATAGCGGGAAATGAGTTGTTTAGTTTTATGGATGCTTTCTCGAGTTATCATCATATAAAAATGGACCCGCAAAATGATGAGAAGGCAACATTCGTCACTAATGAAGGCACATACTGTTATAAAGTAATGCCCTTTGGCCTAAAAAACGCGGGCACGACATATCAACCATTGGTTAATAAGATATTCGCACAACAAATTGGTCTTAATATGGAGGTCTATGTTGATGACATGATTGTGAAATCATGCGCTAAGGAAAGCCACAAGAAGGACTTATAGACGACTTTGCAAACCCTGCGGGAATATCAAATGAAGCTAAGCCCCAATAAATGTTCTTTCGACATACCCGAGGGAAAATTCATAGGTTTCATTGTTAGCGCATGGGGAATCGAAGCAAACTCGATGAAGGTAAAAGCTGTTCAGGAAATGGGAACTGCAAAAATGGTTAATGACGTACAACGACTTAAAAGACGATTAGCGTTGCTTAACAAATTCATCAGTAAGTCCACTGAGAAAGCACTCCCGTCCTTTCGATGGCTGCAAAAGAAAACGGAGTCCGTTATGGGATGAGGAATGCGAACAGGTCTTCCAACATGTTAAAGAATATCTTGCATGCCTTCCTTCTATGGCTAAACCAAATCTAGGAGAAATCCTAATTTTGTATGTAGCGGCCTCGAGCAAGACCATTAGCACAATCTTGGCACCTAAATGCCCGAAAGGGCAGATCCTGGTATATTTTGTTAGTTAGGTATTGAAGGAGGCCGAATTAAGATACCCACCGTCGAAAAAACTGGTGTTCAATGGCCTAGAGGAATCTTCGACCCTATTTCCAAGCACATACTATAAATGTACTAACGGACCAACCCATTAAGAAACTACGATCAAAGCTAGATTGTTTGGGCCAATTATTAGCACGGGCGGTGGAACTATCAGAGTAAGACCTGCACTATCCACCGCGAACCGCTATAAAGGAGCAGGCTCTGGTAGACTTCCTCGCTGAATGCAACTTTGACACAAAGCAAAACCCCAGACAAGAAGATGTTACTGAGGGGAATAAGGAAAAGATCGAGGATTTGGATGTCGGAACACAGAACGAAAGTAAGAATCTTCAAGCACGGAACGTATTTGTAGACAGCTCCTCTTGTCAAGATTGGTTGGAAGCTGGAGTTTTTTTGGGGATTCTGAAGGAGTAACATATCACTATGCCCTGCACTTTCACTACCCCTTCACTAACAATGAAGCAGAATATGAAGCTCTAATACATGGGACTGGCCTTGGACAGGCCACAGGAGCTCGTTTTGTAAAAAAATTATAGTGACTTGCAGATAGTCGTTAGGCAAGTAAATGGAGAATATGAGACTACAGAGCCCAACATGATTAGGTACCTTCAAATATTTCAAGAATTGGCTACGAGCTTTGCAAAAATAGAAGTGAAGTATGTTGATAGAAATGATAATCGAACAGCAGATGAGCTGGGAAAATTGGCCAGCTCTCACCAGGAGGCTTCTAGAGACACTGAAGTGCTAACCAAACAGATGTATCCCAAAAACTCCATGGATGAGGCAGTGAAGAGAGTGCAACACATCGGAATGATGTAATGTTGGATCCAACCATTAACCGAATACCTCTACCGTGCCAGCCAACCCTCGGATCCTCTTGAACCCAAAAAAACTGAGATGTTGGGCCTCTCGATTTGTGCTCATAGAAGATCAACTTTATAAATGGTCCTATTCACATCCCTTACTTAAGTGCGTAGAAAAAGATAAAAGGCGTGAAATTCTGGAAGAAATTCACGAAGGCGAATGTGGAGGGCATATAGGATAACACGCACTAGCAAATAAAACCGTTCGAGCATGATATTTTGGCCTACCTTAAAAAACACGCTAAGGATTTGGTGCGCCATTGTAAGGCCTGCCAACGATTTGCTCCGATTTGCCATGCGCCTCTCACTACTTTGTAGACCTTGGTTAGTCCGCTGCCCTTCACCCAATGGGGGATCGATATATTAGGCGCCTTTCCCATAGCCTCTAGAAAAAGGAAATTTATAATAGCATCTATTGATTACTTCATTAAATGGGTGGAAGCAGAACAAGTGGAAAAGATAACCGACCAGGCAGCGTAGCGCTTCCTTTGCAAAAACATTATTACTCAATTTGGGGTTCCTTGAATAATCGTGGCAGATAATGGATCCCAATTTTGCTCAACAAGGTTTCAGGCATACTGCAAAGAAGTGGGCATCAGTCTTCATTTCTCTATAATAGCTCAGCTGCAAAGTAACGGCCAGATCAAAGCAGCTAACAAGGAAATACCTAAAGGCATTAAAAGAAGATTGGACAAAGCAATAGGCTTATGGGTTGAAGAACTGCGCAGTATACTATGGTCCTATCGAAGCACTTCGAAAAGGGCTACTGGAGAGACTCCTTTTATAGTAACATTCGAGGCAGAAGCTATTCTACCAGTAGAAGTGCAGAACCCTACATTTCATATAAAATACTATTATCTAGGGGAAAACATCGCCCTAATGGCAAACTCTTTGGACCTAATTGAAGAATTTTGATCTGAGGATTTATTACATATGGTGGCACAGAAGCAAGTGAAGGCAAGCATTTCAACCGAAATGTCAAGCTGCGACAATTTTAAGTGGGTGATTTTATTTTACCATGCATAGAAGCCTCGAGAAAGGGCACAGAATCTGGAAAACTCGCACCCAATTGGGAGGGTTCTTACAAAGTAATCCTAGTCTTAAGAGAAGGAAGTTATCAATTATGTCACCTAGATGGAACTGAAATACCAAGAAGTTGGAATGCTCAGAATCTCGGGAAGTACTATCCGTAGCCGTACATCGTCTTTTTGTTTTCCCGTTGTGTAATGGGCATTTCTTCTGTATAATCATATGGTAGATGTCTTGTATATTTGTAAATACACGTTGAATAAACACGATGGTAGTAAGGTAAAATATGAAAGGCTTTTTGTTAATCAGTGCTAAAAAATAAAATCCAGACTGGCTACTATCATGTGCTTTTTGCATTGCAACTAGATGGGGTCATTGGTAATAAAAAGGAAAAGAAAAAAGAGGGAAAGGTTAAAGAGATGAGATCGTGCATTCACCTATGTAAGGTGCTACCATTCACCTGTAAAAGGTGCGACCACTCACCTGTAAAAGGTGTTACCATTCACTTGTAAAAAGTGCGACCATTCACCTGTTAATAGTATAACCATGTGCCTGTTAAAAGTAAAATATATGTTCTCACAGGTTAAAAGTGTCACTAAACTGTACACTTTCTCCTCTTAAGAGGACAGTCACACATTTTTACCTGTTGAGGTAATATTCAAAAGAAGGATATTACTATACCTTTTCGTTTGCCGAAAGTGATAACAGCCATTCTTAATTGGTAATTAAGCACAAAATCACACAAGTTCATTCACCAAACAAAAGTATAACCACCCCTTTTTTGATACACAAACTATCCCGCAAAACTACAACTATGCGTACCCCTTACATCTTACAATCAACAAAAGGACCACATTGCCAAAATGAAAAGACAACAACTTAAGTGCTATGAAACCTATGCTCGCGAATAGGAATTACCCCCAACGGGAGGAGAGGCATCCCTCGAAGATAAATCCTCACCAATCTCACCAGTAATTTGAAATATTGAAGAATTTATCATGGGCGTGGTGAAATTGGGCCCATCTTCACAAAGTTTATGGGATAAACAAGCAAAGGCCGAAACATGCATACCCAGTAGAAGTCACTTTGCACAATCTGATATTCAGAACTAGACTTAAAGTCAGCAATAGCCTCTTCACGAGCACGAACCAATGCGGGGCGAAGGTCATTGATCTGTACATCCTTACGCCTAATAACGACTTTTAGCTCGCACATCATCTAGCGTTTTTTGAAACTGTTGCACCTCGCTACGGAGGTTCTCCTATTGCTATAAGGATGTGCTCTAAAAAGTCCAAAATTCTTCTTGAAGGCCTTGATAACGGGACATAGCACTTACACAAGGCATGACTACCTGGCACAGATAGCTAAAAATGATGAGATGCTGCAAAAACAAGTCATATGAGCACGCATAAAAAATAATGCTCAAAACAAAAGAGAGAGAGAGAGAGAGAGAGAGAGAGAGAGAGAAGAAAGAAAAGCAAAGCGAGCTATCACCTCGGACACGGTAAATGAACTCCGAGAGCGAACAGTCCTAGGGGGGCGAAAAACCTTCAAAAACTATAAGCAAAGACTCAAAATCTGTAATAGGTTGGGAAAAGGTGAAAGTATCTTCATCACGGGCTGAAGTGCCAGCCATAGCAAAATCCCTCATAGGAGAAGCAGGAGGAGGTGGCAGCAGATGGATAAGGAATATCCAGAGCAGTAAGGTTTTGGACCGACTAAGAATGTGCACGCACGTTCCTTCGCTTAAGGTGTTGGTCTAGCGGGTACATTGACCTCGTCAAGGCAGCTAAGGAATGCCGTTGCGCACACTACAGTGCATGGAGCCTTTGGCCCCAAAGGATTGTTGCAAGGTAGAGAGAGGGACCCCCCCCAGGGGTTTGTGTCGGCTGTTTGGCAGAGGCACCCATATCAGTTCAATCGGAACTGCCTGGGGATGAACTGGAGACCAAGTAATGGACAATATCCAAATTATCGACTTCTCGCGCTGCATTAAAAGTAAGATATTACAACAAAAATTAGAAGCAATAAACATTCACTGCCACGTAATGAAAATAAAGTTACATGTAAGTTACGTTAATAAGAGATATTAAAAGCCAAAGATTTAGCATAAGCATACCTGGTAAAGGCTTTTCACTAAGCCCAGCCTTCACGAGCACTAACTCCTTTCTAAGTAATGCACGGATAGCTACAAAATGGTCCCTTCCATTGTTCTGCCTAAAATAATTAATGACCGCCTAGTCTTCCGGGGCCAATTCTTCGAGGCGTGGCTTCGAAGCACGGGTCAATTTATGCCACACCATGTGGTACCCAAGTAGAGTAGGCGGCCGGACATATACGAACTTGTTCAACCAACTCTTAAGGTTAGAAGGATTGTCCTTAACAAAATGACAACCTTCACGACTTTGAAAAGAAAAGGTACTTCGACTCTTTTTAACTTTAAACAGAAAGTCAAAGGCTTTGTCAGAAACTTAGAAGCCATTAACAAAACAAGCAAGTAAAAACCTAAACACATTCTGAAAACCATTAGGGGTCACTTAGCCAGCACACATAGTATACCGCTCCAATAAATTAGATACAAAAGGTGGAAGTGGAAATCTAAGTCCAGCGCTCAAAGACTCCAGAGTTATGGCAAAACAGTCATGTTGGAGGGGCAATGACAAGATATCATTTTCCCTTGGAGCCCATATTTCATATTCAGAACGAAAATAATATTTTTTCTCGAAGAAGGGTGATCCCTTCTTCACTCGAATAGCACTGGGCGAATCGCTTAAAAGGTTTAACCTCCAAAATATGCAGAAAATGTGCTCATATTCTAGCTTCATTAAAAGTTATAACCATAGAAGTGAGATTAGACGCGGGTCCAAAGGTAGAAGGTCGATTATTAGCTTGATCCCCTCGACTCACGCTCCAAGTCCTACTTCTACTGAGAACCATTTTTAATTTGTATTAAAGTTATCATAGTAAGTACAATATAAAAAAAGAACACATACGCGAATGAAGGCAACGTTCCTCCCTTTGGTAATAAGGAAGGTAGAGGCATGCAATGACCACTTCCTGGTTCCTAGGAGATAATATATCTTCTAGCCTACCGAGAACTGTGGATTACCTAGAGTTCACCAATAATAGGAGGAACTAAGGATGTTGGCACCCGAACTAATTTTCATAGGAAAAATCACCTTAACCACAACAAGAAAAGGTGCACCTTTGCAAATTAAACGAAGCAAGTTAACAAATTACGTTTTAACTAAAGTTGTATAAGCTAAGGCATTAATACCAGCAAACTAATATAACTTGACAAAGGAAAGGGTGTACAACACGTTAGGGCAAATGAAGCAAGTTAACAAATTACGTTTCAACTAAAGATGTGTAAGCTAAAACATAAAACCTTCAAACTAACATAATTTGACAAAGGGAAGGGGGTATGACCTGTTAAGACAAGCAAAGCCATGGTATCCCCAAAAGATAAAATCTCTCCTTAAAATTTTTAGTTAAACTAAGTTAGAATCAAATAAGAACTTGAACTAAAGCTCAACCCACACAAAAACAAGGATAAATCTCTTCCATTTCAACATGCAAGCAAGAGCCCCATCTACCTTTGTGAAATTAGGGCACAAAGATAAGAAACACCAACCAGATGAAAACGGTAGAGAATGGAGAAAAAAATGACCAGCGGCCACCGTATGAAGAGCGATGGAGTGCCTTGAGAAAGAAGAAAGCAAGAAGAAGAAGAGGAAGGAGGTACAACAGGTAAGGAGAGAGAAAAGAAAAGAAAAAACGGGAATATAGCGTCAACTTATATTAATATAAAAATAAAACCGATGTAAAAATTGGAGTTATATATGATTTTATGCACTGGGGGTTACTCATACTGCCCGCCAATGCAAAAATTAGAGTTATGAGTAATTTTATACACTAGGGGCTACACAAAACACCCATCAGTGCACAAATTGAAGTTATAAATGATTTTATACACTGGGGAATATGTAAAACGCTCGCTAATGTCAAAAATTAGAGTTATAAATAATTTTATACACTACGGGCTGTGTAAAACACCAGCCAGTGATAAAAATTGGAGTTACAACCGATTTTATACACTGGGGCTACGTAAAACACCCACCAGTGTGAAAAGTGGAGTTATAAACGATTTGGAACACTGGGAATTACGTTAAATGCCCGCCAGTGTAAAAAATTGGAGTTACAAATGAATTTATACACTAGGGGCTATGCAAAATGCCAAGCAGTGTAAATATTGGTGCTATAAATGATTTTATGCGCTAGGTGCTACGTTAAATGCCGGCCAATGTAAAAAATTGGAGTTAATGATTTTATACATTGGAGGCTATGTAAAATGCCCACCGATGTAAAAATTAGAGTTATACAAGAATTTTATGCACTGGGGCTAAGTAAAATGCTAACCAGTGTAAAAAAAAGGAGTTATGAATGATTTTATACACTGGAAACTACGCAAAACTCCCACTAACATTAATTTTGGAGTTATAAGCAATCTCACACATAAAGAACCATTATGAACCATTCACGACCTATAATTGAACTACTCACCACTACAGCTGAGCAAAATGGTTGGCCAAGTAATTACACGGACAAAATTATTGGCCATTATACACAAAGCACTCCCAGGCAAAGTACTTTCGGTCTATGCAATTCACCTACTTCACTCCCTTCATGACCCATGCAAAACGCCATCTTTCATTTATCAAAAAAATAATAGTACAAGCATGGTTATATAACATGTATAAGTAAACTGTATACTCAAAACATCTCGTCATAAAGGTCAAGATTAAATACAAGGCGAAGAACAGCCACAGTGCATACAAGAGATCATCAAAGCAAACAATCGAAACCACAACAACGCCCCTAAACAGAGAAATTGCAAACAAACTTGTACAAGTCAAGTGTAGTGCGCACCCTAGTCACAGAGTAATCCGCAAGCATAAAATGGAGCTCTTCAGGGATGAAGTGAACTCCAATATGCGTACAAGCGGGCCCATTCCTCGTACCCATGTAGAAATATAACCCGAAGCGCCCCATGATGAGGTCCATAGAAGCATTAACAGTAGAGTTACAAATTGTGTCCTGAAATCTCGATTTATTCTATTTATATTATATTATTAATGAATAAAATGGAAGTTTTACTCATTTCCTTGTTAAATTTGTGTAAGCGAGCATTTATATTGCATGTGATTTTCTTTTTGGACACATTCATGAGATGGGTGTAGTCCTCCTACTACAATTTACATGTTTGTTCTAAGTGGTTTATGAGGTTAACCCACAGATAGACTTGGAACGAATGATATGGATTGTTGTTTGAAAAACTAATAGTCGAAGATAAGTTTGGACCACTTGTATGCTAAGACTATATCCTGACATTATAGATGATTTGTCTTGGTCATGTGGATGGTGATCCAAAAGTGTCATGTTAGTGTGTTTAATAAAATTGACACACTGAGTTGGACCATGTAGATTACTTGTTTCTAGACTACTATCGGAGATGAGTGATTCATGTTGTACTGTTTGAAAGATGACTCTAAATCTTGAGAGTATTCTGAACTTATGCATGGAGTGTTAGTTACTTTGGTGTACTATAAGTAAGGTCTAAACGCATGACTAAATTCCCACGTACACTGGGTAGCTGCGTGAAGTGTGACAAGGATCAGGTATTCAATAAGGAATCTACAGTCTCTTATGAGATATAGATGTCCCTTTAGTTAATTCGCAAATATTTGAATAGTTCGGAAACTTTGGCCAAAGTATTCCAAATGTTTGACATTTGAGATTTATACTATGAATATTTTCAAGTATAAATGGATTTTTCAGTGAATGCTGAGTCGGTAACTAATAGAGAAGCTATAAGAAGAATAATGGTAGTAGTTATTTTTATCCTTTTTCAGGGACATCTGATAGAGGAGTTCTTGTCATCAATACAGTCTATTAGAAAAATATCAAATAAATGGTTTAAGTTTGGAGTGCAGTGTGTTATGATCCGAGAATCCAAGGCATGAGCTGGTGGTGGCTGTGCTACTGTGGTGTTCGCTGCTGCTGGTGCATGCTGTTGTTAGCCTATTGTGGTGGCTGTCTTGCAGCTATTTGATGATCGTTAGTGTAGGAAAGTTGTATTAGGTTGTTGATATTGTAACTAGAATAAGTCTTGATGTAATAATTGGTTAAGGGCTGCGTTTGTAGTAGTGGCTGCGCAATGTAATAAGCTGCAGTAGTAGCTTAGCTTGTGGTAGTTGCTAGTAGTTAGGGTGGTCAAGGCTGTAGGTTAGTTAAGTCAAATGTGGCAGCTCACTTAAGCGGCGGTTAAGTCCTTGTGTCTAGGATCATTGTATCTCTAGATATTTTTAGTGTTAGCCATCCTAAGAGATAGTAGTATAAATATGTAGAGCTTCTCTTGAAGAGCTCATAACAACTTTGATGAATGAAATTGATACCTTTTAATATCTCTCTCTCTACTCCTCATCTCCTTTCCCTTCTTATCTCATATAAACTCTAAATTCTCTTCTCATCTCATACTCTCACTATCCCAACCAAGGTTAAGGTTCAAGAGCAATCTTTGAATCTTAACAATTGGTATCAAAGCCAGGTTTGGCTTCCGAATCAAGCTATAAAACAGGAAAAATATAAAATCTAATTGATTATGTTGCAATTAATCAACAAAAACAGTTTTGATACTGATTTAGTTCAGTTTATGTGATCAAAAATTCAATTCTGAATTCTGAATTTGAAGATTGGCGGTTACTGCCTTATTGATCTGCAAGTGCCTGGGAATTGCTTCGGTTGGGATTAATTTGATTGAGTTACATTGAAGAAAGTTTAATTGATCAGTATTTGTTGATTACAGTCAACATCAAAGTAGACTCAGATTGAATTTAGTAGAATTGATCAAGCATTAGCTGTTGAAGTTGAGTGCTGAAGCAAAGCATTAGTTGCTGAAGTTGAGTGCTAAGTATAATTGTTCTTGATCAAATATTCATTTGATCAGTTGGAGAAGAAGTTAAAAGTGAGCTATTTGATCAACATTACACCTGATCATAATTTAAAGATCAGAAACAAATTCCACTGAGGTGATTTCAGGTCCTGTAATTCAGTTGTTGAGCTTGAGGTAACGGTTTCTGAACTTCAAGTTACAATTCGATCAGAATCTGTGTTTGTTGCTGGTTTGTGATATAATTCATGTTGGTAAGCATAGAAGTGGTGAGAATTCTATTGATTCTTAAGAATTATATGTTATTGAGTTGAGATTTGCTTAGTCAAGAATCTAACATTGAGCTGTGGACCGAAAGTGTTGAAATCCGATTTCGTTCTTGAAGATTGTTTGAGTATTGTGTTGAGGACTTGATTGCGATCTAGAACCGAGTTTAATTCAGAATTGTAACTCTGAATATTCAAGAAAGCATCTCTGTTAGGGTTTGTTCGAGTTCTCTGTGTGGCGAAAAATCTGCGTATTAGGGTTTGGAATCAGTGACGATTGAGGAACCTTTAGCAAGTGATTGTTTGTCCAAGCGAAGGAGTATAATTTCTTTAAGCAATCATCTGTTGAAGTGATTCGAATCGAATTTTGTTCTTCTGCGAACTGAGTTGGTTCTTATCTCTATGAACTGAGTTGGTTTTTTTTGAAACGCTGCTTAATAGTGCAAATGTGGTTGGTATGGTTGATGACAGCTCTTGTCAATTTGTGTTGAGTGATCAGGTGAAGAAAATAAAACAAGAATTGAGACAAGATCTAGAGGAGAATTGGCGGGAAAGCAATGAGATAATGAAACAGGTGGTGAACGAATGGCTGCAGGAAATTAAGGATCGTCAGTTTGCAAACAGCAATCGAGATTGTGCTGGTGTTCTTGATGCAAATGAGCTTTCGGAGCTAGTGGCTAGCGTTAGACAACAAGAGTTCAATGTTGAGCAAAAAGAGAAAGTGGAATCTGTTGCTGTTGAAGATGAATTCGACCACGATAATGCTGAAATTAATGAACACGAGTTAGAAGAACTTGAGTTTGTTCAAGATGATCATTATGAAGACTCTTTACTAGAGTTAGAGTATTTTGAAGATGATGAGCTACAGCAAGATTTGCTTCCGACATGGGAATATGATTCACTTGTCCAGAAAATGATAAAGAAAGCAAACAGTAAAGTAAAGAAAAGCCATCTAAGTGAAGCATTGAAACATTTTTGGGGTAAAAAGAAGTTGACAAAGCCGAAATTGAAGCGCGAGGTTGTGTGTCAGCCTAAGGAGCTTCTAAGTTTGCAAGAACAGAACAACGGACAACCGGTTGTTGCTGTAATTGAACCAATTCAGCTATAGGACATCGGGATGATCCACTGGAAGAAGTTGGGATGCTTGATGATCAACAAGAACTAACTCAAGATCCTGATTTTACCGATGTATATGCTAGGATACATGAGTGGAATGTAGCGGAACCCTTGATTTCAGCTTGGGAAGTTGATGTATCTGCTGTAGTAACAATGATCGCACCACAAAATGTGTTAAGCACTTCTCCAAGGCATCTTGATACTCGAAATCAGTAATTGCTTTGTGCTGGCAGTAATGTAATTGATGCAAAACAAGGTTCATGGAGTGGAGAAATAGTGTATTCGAATACAAACTCTTATGACGAGTTGCCTCCTGATCCGGGAGAATATTCTCAAGACTATGTGAAGTTGAAAAAAGTTGATTTTCTATTGAAAAGAAGTAATCGAGCTGCGGGAGTGCGTTTCAAGGTTAAACAAAGGCGAAACCTTGTGACTGCACAAGCAATTGAGCTGTTGGAGGTGTACAAATTCAGTAATGTGTTGGAACAGATTTCGGTTTAGACCAAAACTAGTACAATCAATGCAGTAACTGAAGTCAATGATGTTGGAAGTCCCTTTGATCCGGGGAAGGTAGATCATGATTGTAACAAGCTGAAACACGAGGCCGAATTGGAGGAAAGGTTCAAGCAAGCTGCTAAAATCATTTCCCGAGTCCAATTTAGGCCAAGTTTAATTTCTGGAAGAATTCTTATCATGTTAGACATTCACAAATTGGGTACTGGTCTGAAAATTGGGTTGGTTCAGTCAAGTTCCAGTAGTATTGAAGGTCTTGGGGTTATGCTTGATATTGGAAGACCCCCTGATGCTTTAGTGGAATCTGATTTCTGCAATTGGACTGGAATGGCAGAGCTGGACAGTAATGAGGCAAGTGTATTGAGCTCCAAATTCAGATTGTGCATTAATCAAGCTATGGGCAGAGAACAAGCTCCATTAATGCAGCCAAATGTGAGTTCTCTTGAAGTTATGGGGCTTGGTGGTTGGGTTGATTTTGGAATACAAAAGCTTTTAGTTGGACATTCAGAATTGTTGCAGTAAGGGATCACATTACAGAATTATGGCTCATTTGTGATCTCCTGTGGGTGTTCTGAATGGAAAAATTATATGCACAAGCTTCAATATATTCTCAATGTTTGGAATGCAACATCAAGGATAAATCCAGCTCAAATTGGAGTGAATACCAGCAAGGTAGTTTGGAACAGAACAATTCTGAGTTTAAAGGAGTTTACAGCTGTCCAAGATTTCTTTTGGTGTCTCCATTTGTTATATTTGTTACTCATGCTTGAGATGGTTGACAAGGAAGCAAAGCTTGATCATTTGAGGCAAGTTTGGTGGCTGGATGAGCACGGGATCCAGGAAAGTCTTGAGAACAGGTTGGAAGGTGTGAGCTGCAGCATTAACATTGTCGATCGGAATGTTTTGGAAGTTCAAGTTAGGACATTGTGTCTTGGGCATTCAACAATGGTTTATGAAAACTTAGTTTGTGTGGTCTATGCAAGAGTTTAGGAGGAAAAGGCAGAGACTTTCAGACTTACAAGTTCACTCTCAAGATTCAAGCAATGGAAGTATTGGAGGCTGCTAAATATTCTTGGAGAATTACAATTCCTTCACTGTCAGCAGTAGATGAGCTGCTCAGATTGAGTGTGGATGGTGCTATTGTGGCTTAGGGAAGATGTATTAACTTGTCAGCAGCAAGTAGCTTCCATAATCAAGCTAAAATTTGTAATATCCGCAGCTGTGAGTTGTCTTGGTTATACACTGCTGAACTCTCGAGCTCTGCAGCACAACATGTGGAATTGGAAAGCAATCAAGAGTTTGTTGGGCTTGGTCTGAGATGGTTTAGTAAGTGGATGTTTAAGCAATACAAATTTTGGATAAGATCCAAAATAAAGTGGTTGCAGCTGCATTCTTATGGGATCTCAATGTGTTTTGTCACCAAGATCAAGATATTGGGTTGTTTTAGCTACAATTGGGAAATTCTTCAAGCAGATTTTGACCCTTGGTTCTCTTGGTTTGAGTTTGGAAGGCCTCCCGAGATGCTTAAGGACTTCATGTGCAGTCATAGGGGTTTAATGACATTCAAACTCTGTTCTGCAGCATGTTACAAGTAGAATTACAGAATTGTTCCTGCGTTTTATGATTCTCAGCATCAAGATAGAGTTTTGAGCTGAGTTAACTACATCATGAGGTGTCGTGGATGTGTTGTTGATGTTTGGTTTGATCAGTGCAGACCTCCTGAAGAGTATTATACATTCAAACGCAAACATTATGTCGAAACAAGATGTCATCCTCATGTATCTGCTGCATTTTAGATTGAGTTGCTTCAAATGTCTTCCAGCTGCATAACTTCAGTAAGAAGTTGATCTTCTTTGTTACAACTCTCTTCTATTCTTGAGGACAAGAAGGTTTTCAAGGGGAAGGGAATGTTATGATCCAAGAATCCAAGGCATGAGCTGGTGGTGGCTGTGCTGCTGTGGTGTTCGCGGCTACTGGTGCACGCTGCTGTTAGCCTGCTATGGTGGCTGTCTTGCAGCTATTTGATGATCGTTACTGTAGGAAAGTTGTATTAGCTTGTTGATATTGTAACTAGAATAAGTCTTGATATAATAATTGGTTAAGGGCTGCGTTTGTAGTAGTGGCTGCTTAATGAAATAAGCTGTAGTAGTAGCTTACCTTGTGGTAGTTGCTAGTAGTTAGGGTGGTCAAGGCCGTTAGGTTAGTTAAGTCAAATGTGGCGGCTCACTTAAGCGGCGGTTAAGTCCTTGTGTTTAGGATCATTGTATCTTTAGATATTTTTAGTGTTAGCCATCCTAAAAGATAGTAGTATAAATTTGCAGAGCTTCTCTTGAAGAGCTCATAGCAATTTTGATGAATGAAATGGATATCTTTTGATATCCCTCTCTCTACTCGTCATCTCCTTTCCCTTCTTATCTCATCTAAACTCTAAATTCTCTTCTCATCTCATACTCTCACTATCCCATCCAAGGTTAAGGTTCAAGAGCAATCTTTGAATCTTAACCCAGTGAAATTTATTTAGTGGATTTAATTCTCATTAAATTGCAATTAAATTATTCCATGAGATGATTAATTCAACCCATTTGGAGCTAGATTCAAATTGTCCCTAAGGTCCCTGCGCAAGCTTTTGTATTTATTGCCATCGGATAAATATTATAGAATTCAAGATATGAATTAATTTATTCATGAGATGAGTAACTTTAAATTTGCCAAAAATTATTCATGAGATGAATAAAATTAAAAATTATAAGATAAAATAATTTTAAAAAATTAAAATTCATAAGATAAATTTTAACATGTCAGAAACAAAGCAAAAAAAAAAAAAAAAAAAAAAAAAAAAAAAAAAAAAAAAAAAATTCGCACAGGGGAACGCAATCCATGCATACCCAAATGTACGAACCAGCGCGTGACATGTGTCACCCGCTAGCTCGCCCCCGAGACGGATCCGAGTGCACTAGCCGTGGCTAATCAGGCCGCGACACATGGCACGTTGTGATAGGTCGAAACACGCGATCTGTGTTGTGAATGAAACGCCGCGTTTTTCCTCATTTTAACATTAAATGCTACGCTTCATTGTTTTTAACTGGGTTGTTTATGCAAATCGCACATCGAAATTCCATCTTTTTTTCTCTCCACATGCTAATACAAATAGAGGTACCTACTCCAAGGGTTTAGCAATCAATTCAAATAAATTATTTTGGTTTTCAGCAATTATTTCGGAGACTTAATTGGAGAGAAAATTTTTCTTTCCTATTTTAATATTTTTCAGAGCCCACCCTCTGGGCAGTTCGAGGGCATTGCACAAAAGATCGCGGGGTCTCGATTTTTGGTATTCTTTTGAAGATTATTATTTCTTTCCTGTTTTCTTTATTTGGAGCAACTCCAGGTATGTTTTCTTTCCTTCTTCTTTTAGTTTTTGCTTTTTTATTTATTTACAATATTTGCTAGTATGTCTGTTTAAGTTTATGTATTATTATGAATGTACTAGAGTAAAAGGCCTGTAGATCTAAATTATGAATTTAGATATGTGGATTTAAATTATGAATTTAGATCTATAGATTTTAAATTAGGAATTAATCCTAGGTTTAGAATTATGAATTCTAAACCCCTTCCACTGCGTAAGTTTTATAAAATTAGGGAGAATTTTTTAAATTCATCCCAACAACCGGTATTAGAGCAAATGGATTTATAGAGATAAACCTAATCCCGAGAGCACTCACACATGAGGTGTCACGATGCGTGACTCGCCGACCAGGGGCTAAGGTAGAGAGAAGAGTCTCCTACTCTTAGGTGCCTTTTGTTGTGACCATAGTTGAGAACTGTGAACCCAACATTCGGCATTAGAGTTACTTTTTCCCAACATGTAGACCCTAAACTTGGTGGAAAAGATTATAAGAGAATCTTCCACAGTAAAACCTGTCACACCTACATTTCCCTACCCACCAAGGAGGAGGATATTGAAAAAGATGTTTCGAACCAAGAACCCTGAGTTTGCATCCATCCGATCTGGAAGACTCCACTGAGAAAGGGCCAAACCATGCAAAGTATCCAAACAAAGACATCCCTATAAACGAAAGATTCCCAAACTTTGGCTACGAACATCTTCATAACGAATTTTCGGTAGAAGGAACAAAAGATTAGCGGAATCCACCCCTATATCCCACGACACTATGTACGGGTAAAAGTGTGAAGAGTCTGAGGTAAGTAACCATAATGCTCAGTTAACAAATGCAACGCCCTGTCATAGAATACCGGGCGAGTAAAATCAATTGTACCCCCACCAGAGTTAATACTCGCCCGATATCGCCAAGTGCCGCGGGAAAAATAAAACACAGAATACCAATCTCATTCATCTGTGGAATCAACTTTGAAACCAACTTCAAGCTTAAGAGCAAACAAAAAAAATATGGTAATTGAATGGATAGCGGGAAATATCTTCGGAGCACACGAACATGGTATTAAGAGTACTACTCAGGTAACGCAACTCTTCAGGTAAAAAAAAAAAAAAAAAAAAAAAAAAGGAAGATACGTTTGGGTAGCCAAATTGCACATGGATAAAATCATAGGCCCATAAAAAGGAATTCCTTGACACTAGATCAGTCCATGACTTACCCCACGATTTCCTTATCCTCAGACAAAAAGCAGAGGGATCCAGGGGCGAGATAGGGTGCAAAGTAAGGCGAGTGTAGCAAATGTATCTCCACATATTCACCATATGGGGGGCCGATGCCCATTTTGGACGAGCACGCCATCTACTGGACGTCGGAAACAATTCATAGATTGTTCTTTAACAAAACTCTCTCATGTAAAGAGCTGACGATAGAATTAGGAAATTACGCGACACCGATTTAGGATTTTAACTGACAACCACTAGAATATTAAAAGCAGAACATCTTCTAAAAATATTTCCATAATTAGGTCTAGGCATACAAGGTAAAAGACTAAGCAAAAATAAAATGAAGGTTGCCACATTTTTAGAGAATATTCATTAAGAAAGAAAAAAGGGGAGATAGCAACAAGATGAGAAACAAAAAAAGGGGAATAACAACAAGTTAACACAATTCGCCCAGTAGGAGAAAAACCAACACAATTCGCCTAGTAAGGCAAAGACCAATACAATTCACCCAGTTGGGGGAAAAACCAACGCAATTCGCTCAGTAAGGGGAAAAACCAACACAATTCGCCCAATAGGGGAAAAAACACAATTCGCCCACTAAAGGGAAAAGCCAACACAATTTTCCCAGTAGAGGAAAACCCAACACAATTCGTCCAGTAAAGGGAAAAACCAACATTATTCATCCAGTAAGGGAAAAACCAACACACTTCACCCAGTAAGGGAGAAATCAATACAATTTGCCCAGTAAGGGGAAAAACCAACATAATTCACCTAGTGGGGGAGAAATCAACACAATTTGCCCAGTCAGGGGAAAAACCAACACAATTTGCCCGGTCAGAGGAAAAACCAACACAATTTGCCCGGTAAGGGGAAAAACCAACTCAATTCGCCCAATAAGGGAAAAATCAACGTAATTCGCCCAGATGATAATACAACAACATAACTCACCCAATTTAATCCCTTTAAAGTACATCCAAAATAAAAATTAAGACAAACTAAAGAAAACTTACCTTACAAGAGAAGAAAGGACACTTGTACCCTTACCCATACATGAACCCCACCACATGAACACTATACAAGAAAAGAAAATAGAAATGAGGATGTAAGGAAAATAAAATAAAAGGGGAAGAAGGATATATTGACAATCCTTAAAGTAGCTTGAGTTTAGCTTCTTCCCAACTACCTGCTAAACACCACAAACACTACCCCCATGGTCTACCTTGGTGCGATCACCCGCAACAGGTGCTATACCTACCACCAGGTTCTGCAATTGTGCAATCATCCGTGATGGGTGCAATACTCAACACCATGGTCTGCCCTTGTGCAATCACCTGTGATGGGTGAATTACTCAACACCATGCTCCGCCTTATTGCAATAATCCACGATGGGTGCAATACTCAATACCATGGTCCGCCCTAGTGCAATCACCAGCGATGGGTGCAATACTCAACACCATGGTCCGCCCTAGTGCAATCACCCGTAATGGGTGCAATGCTCATCACCGAGGTCTGCCCTGGTGCAATCAGCCACAATAGGTGCAGTATCCACCACTATGGTTCTATTTCGGTGATTCACATATGACACTCAATGACTGTCTGGGTGCAACACACGCATCGTTGTGATCTTATCCAAATTATCTACTTATATCTTCGTTTAATACATATAACTTGCAGATTTAAAGGATATAATGTTCGCCACAATATAGTTTTTATCTAACTGACAGTGGCATCATCAAGACTAAAATTCCCTTAACACACCTATACTAACTGAAAGTTTTGTACGAACTACTCTTTTAAAATATAGGATTAATAGCAGGTTGAACACCTTGTTGAGGTTCATATTGAACTAAATGCTTTGGCATGATTAATGGGAAGTTAAAAGCTCTATTGAAATTTATGTTAGGTTAAATATTCTCTTAAGACTCATTACAAGTCAAGCACTGAGTTAAGACCCATAACACGTTAAATACAACCATCAACTAAGCACTGTTGATGTATTTTGAAAATATGTAATGAACAATGTCTTCAATGTTTGTTTAATATGTGTACAAGATGAGTTTAAGATTGTCCCGATTCACATTTAAGTGTTTAAGGCATGAAGGGTGTGTGTGTCAACATCAAGGCCAGTGTGTCGAAACAAAATCCTACAGAACCGCAGGAAGGCTATTGTGTGTCGACACACATGGCCCATGTGTCAACACACAGCCTTTATAGAAACAAAGTGAATTTAGCGGTGCGTCGACACATAGGCTCTGTGTGTCGACACACAGATTTACAATAAGCTGTGTACTGAAGTGTGCGTCAACACACACTTTGACACACAATCTTACAAAGGGTTGTCTGTTGATATGTGTGCCGACACACAGCCCTATGTGTCAACACACCGCTTCGACACACAGGGCAGTTTTAACAGTTTTATGAGCAGTTTATTCTGGTGTTACGTTTTCCTTTAATATTTTGATGTAATAAATCACTTATGTGTAAGCCGGGTTTGAATTAGCCTTTTGGTGCCAAAGTTAGTTAGGGAGGCTCCCGGTAGTTGTTTTGGCGGGAGTTTAGTTTAAGCTTGGAATTTTGAAGGCTTGTTTAGTGATCTTGTGTAATTTTGAGGCATTCAATGAAATTTACCTATCTCTTTAAGATAAACTTCTCTTCTCATCTTATTCTCTCTCTATCTTCTCATCTACCTTCAATTCTTTCTCATCCCTTACTCTCTTCTCCTTAAGTTAAGGTCAAGATTCAATCTCGATCTTAACATCTAGTTTTTTGGCTGCAGTTTGGCAATGACTTGGGATGACTAATGCCTTTAAATACTAATGAATTCCCCCTTTGGTTTTGATATATTAAATCAAAGTTTGAGATAAAAGAGATCATAAAAAGAACTTTTATAGTTTGAGTGCATGTATTTGTGCATCCTTCTGTTCTTGTGAAAGTTTGCAAAACATCAATCTCTTTACACACTCTCACTTCATTTTTGCATCCCCAAGGATATTTCGTACTCCAAAATAAGACTTAAGGAAAGTGATTACACAGCCCTAACACCTGAGCTCATCTGGTTACCCGATTGAAAGGATTTTACAAGTTTTTGAAGGTTTGCACCAATAATCTTAAGGCTTTGTTTTTTATTGCGGAATATGGCTTCATCACTTCGAGAAATGCAGCCAATTTTGTGAAGTTAGGTTGATTTGATGGCTGTAACTTTCGTTGATGGCAAAGCAAGATGCACATCCTCATAACGACCTTGAACGTGGTGTACGTTTTGAATACACCAATTCCTGAGCCCACTTCAAAGGAGGAGGAGACTTTGGCCGAGCAGAGGGCCAAATTGAAGTGGGAAAATGATGACTGAAAATGTAGATGGCACTTCATGAACGGCATGATTGACACCCTGTTTGATATCTACTCAAACGTGTTGACCGCGAGGGAACTGTGGCATGCACTTTAGGCATGCCACATGGCTGAAGATGCGACGAGCAAAATGTTCCTGGTTTGTCAATTTAACAATTATAAAATGGTAAATAAGCGTCCTATCATGGAGCAATTCCATGAAATCGAACGAATCTTGAATAACTTTAAACAACATAATAAGAATATGGACAATACAATAGTTGTTTCATCCTTGATTGATAAACTTCTTCCTTCATGAAGAGACATTAAGAAAAGTCTCAAATATAAGAAGGAAGATATGTCAATTGAGGAATTGGCTAACCATTTGTGTGTTGAGGAAGGCTGTAGGGTATAGGATGACAACAAAGACCATCCCGGTGACGTTGGTAAAATCAATGTCACAGAAGAAGGCTAATCAAGTAAGGGACCCAAGAGAACCAGACACTACCAAAAGAAAAAGGATGACAAGAAGCTAAAACCAATCTGTTGGGAGTGTCAAAAGCCCGGTCACCTACGTAGAGACTGCTACCTACTTAAAAACAAGAAAGGTAAGGGGCTTGATCATTGCACCAAAAAGTCAAACGATAGGTTTGTGGCGATGATATCGAAAGTCAACCAAGTCAAGAGTGATAACTCTTGGTAGGTTCACTTAGGGGCCACGAAGCATGTGTGTAAGGACAAGGGGTTCTTCACGACATTTGAACCCATGGACAATGGAACTGTGCTGTTCATGGGGAATGGGGCGACTATACCGGTTAAAGGGAACGGAAATTTTGATTTGCTTTTCACCTCTGGAAAAACCCTCACGTTAACCAATGTATGTAATGCTGCAGACGTGAAGAAGAACCGTGTATCTGGTCGCCTACTTAATCAGTTTGGGTTCAAGTTGGTCTTCGAGGATGACAAGTTTATTCTTTCAAAAGAGGGGCTTTGTTGGCAAGGGATATCTTTGTAATGGAATGTTTAAGATGAACATTGATAATAAAATTGATAGTTCGGTTTATATGCTTAACTCATCATTTTTGTGGCATCAGAGGTTAGGTCATGTGAATTTTCGTAGGTTGTATGAAATGGTTAATTTATCGTTGACACTTGACATAACTAAGGTTGATGATAAATACAAACGTGCATGTTAACAAAAATAACGAGATTGGCATTTCCTTAAGTGTAAAGAATGACTAATCTACTTGACCTAGTACACAGTGACTTATGTGATTTCAAAAACACTGAGTCTAGGTGGAAAGAGATACTTTATAAAGTTTATAGACAATTGCTCAAGATTTTGTTATGTGTATCTCATAGATCATAAAGACGAGTCACAAGAAAGGTTTGAAGCATATAAAGTGGAAATTGAACTACATTGTGAGACCTTCCTCAAAAGCCTTAGGTCAGACCGTGTTGGGGAAAACTATGATCCAAAGTATTTCGAAACCACCAAAATTATACATGAGGTCACTGCACCTTATATGCCATAGCAGAATGGCGTGGCTAAGAGGGAACACCACACTCTAACTAAAATGGTTAATTCAATGTTATTCTATTTCAGTCTTAGTGATGGATTTTGGGGTGAGGCAATGTTAATGGCTTGTCATATAATTAATCACATTTCAAAGAAGAAAATTAAAATAACCCCGTATGAGTTATGGAACAAACGAGCCCCGAATTTAAACTATCTTAAAGTGTGGGGTTGTATGGCAGTCGTTAAAGTCCCTGAACCTAAAAGTAAGAAGTTAAGTGAAAGAGGCATTGATTGCATTTTTGTTAGATATGTGCCTCATAGTAAGGCATATCAGTTCTATGTAATTGAGTCTAATGATTATATCAGTGTAAATACAATAATAGAATCGAGAGATGCCATCTTTGATGAAAATCAGTCTACCTCTTTTTCTAGACCGGGAGATTATGTACCAGTTGAGAATGACAATCCAATGTCAAATGATGATGATCATCATGAGAGGGAAGAAGTCCGTAAGAGTGCTTTAGAACTTCAAAGGAGTAAGAGAGTAAGGAAAGAGAAATCTTTCAGTTTGGACTTCTACACACTTTTGCTAAAAGGTTGAGGAAAGATATGGACCAAGTAGCTCCATATTGTTGTGTCATGAAAGCTTATCCCATGACGTTTGATGAGGCGATGAGGTCTCATTATGCCTTTTTTGGCAAGAGGCGGTGATCAATGAGATAGATTCCATCATAGGAAACAATACCTAGGTCTTGGTGGATCTTTCGCGAGGCAGTAAGCCCATCAGGTGCAAATGGATCATCAAAAAGAAGATGAAAGTTGATGGAAAGATAAACAACTTCAAGGCCCGATTAGTGGCTAAAGGGTTCACCCAAAAACATGGGTTGGACTACTTTGACATGTATGCCCCGGTGGCAAGAATATCAACTATTAGAGTTTTAATAGCTCCTGTCTTAGTTTACAAGCTAGTGATTCACCAAATGGATGTCAAAACCGCATTCCTGAATGGTGAGCTTGAAGAAGAGATGTACATGGAACGACCGGAAGGTTTTGTTGTTCCGGGCTAAGAGAAAAAAGTATGTAAACTCATAGGCTCTCTGTATAGGCTAAAGCAAGCCTTGAAGCACCTGAAATTTGATTATGTTGTTCTAAATGATGGATTCGGTATAAATAAATCAGACAAATGTGTTTATAGCAAGTTTGACAATGGCAAAGGGTCCATTATATGTTTGTATGTCGATGACATGCTAAAATTTGGTACTGATGTGGAAGAAGTAGAGAAAACAAAATAGTGTCTCTTGAAGAACTTTGTTATGAAGGACATGGGTGAGGCGGAGGTAATCCTGGGTATAAGGATTGTAAGGAATGGTGATGCCATTTCCTCTACACAATCTCACTACATTGAAAGTGTGTTGAATAAGTTCGACTTTGGTGTGTGCGCACCAATGTCCATTCCCATGTATCCAAGTGTGAAGCTAGTACCGAATGAGGGAGCGCCAGTGTCACAATTGGAGTATGCCCGAGTCATTTGTCGTCTTATGTATGCCATGACTAGCATAAAGCCTGATATAGCCTTTGCTACAGGGAAGCTAAGTAGATACACTAACAATCCTCGTAAGCAACATTGGCAGGCGAGGTATCGTCTGCTGAAGTACCTTAAGATGACCATGGAATATGGCATCTCTTAAGTAGGGTATCCTCCTATTTTGAAGGGGTACTCTGATGCGAGTTGGATCTCCGTTGTGGAGGATCATGCATTCACAAGCGGATGGGTATTCCTGCTTGGTGGGGGTGCAATTTCTTAGGGTCCAAGAAACAAATGTGCATATCTGATTCGACTATGATGGCAGAGTTTATAGCTCTTGGATCTACGGCAAAAGAAGCCGAGTGGTTAAAGGATCTCTTGTATGAGATACGTTTGTGGCCTAAGCCAATTTCACCGATATCTATCCAATATGATAGTCAAGCTACGCTTTCTAGAGCATACAGTGAGGTATATAATGGGAAGTCCAGACACATTGGTGTAAGGCATATTTAGGGAGCGAACTTATTTAAGAAGGTGTCATCACTGTGGACTTAGTGAGCACAAGTCAAAATCCAGTGAATCTGCTTACAAAAGGCCTTGTTAGAGACTTAGTTCTGAGAACAAGTGAAGGGAAGGGGTTGAAACCTATCAAATTTTAGTCAGCCATGATAGACCCTCAACTCGAAGCCTAGTATGACGCTGGGTCACGAGTTCAATGAGAGAGACTTGTCATGGGTGACTGCAAGCACTAAATGAGAGTTTGTTATGATTCAAGGTAGATCTTGAATCATAACCTAAGGGGAGAGAGAGTAAGAGATGAGAAACGAAGTGAAAGAGATGAAGAGCAGAGAGAATTAGAGAATGAGAGAGAGAAGTTATCAATCAATATTCATGAATGCCTCAATACATGCTAGATTCTACTACTTATAGCAACTAGATACAATGAATGAACACTTATTAAGCTAATCAACTTATACCAGCCGCCAAACATGACCAAGGTATAACGAACCATTGACCAACTCTAACCGACATTTGAATCATAACCTAACGATAATAATATTTCCCTCCCCTTGAGAACATTCTTGGCCTTAAGAATGAAAGTGGGAAATTTGCTGTGAATGAAGTTCAGATCCTCCTAAGTAGATTGCTAATCATCTAAGTTAGCCCACTGGATGAGTGCTTCAGTCCTGCTTGGAACGCCGTCTGAGGAAGGCCTGATGTCCAGAATTGCTGTTGGGTTTTGAAGTATTATGCCATTGCTCGTTGCCATTAGAGGTGTTAAAGTGCCAGTTAAACCTTCCTTTACCTGATTCTACAGTAAGGACACATGAAAAACTAGGTGAACTGAGCAATCCGGAGGCAATTAAGGCTTGTAATCAACAACCCCCACCCATTGTATGATCTTGAAAGGTCCAAAGTGACGAGCAGAGAGCTTCACATTCATTCGAACTGCCACTAATGACTGCTTGTAAGGCTGCAATCTCAAGTAAACATAGTCACCAACATTAAAAGATTTATCAATTCTATGCCTATCAGCAAAGTATTTCATTCGAGATTGTGCAAGATGCAATTGATTTTTTAGTTGCAGCATCAGCTACCTGTGTTGCTCAAGAAAATTAGAAACCCCCGGCACAACTGATATAACTCCTTGCAAGTCAGTTGGTGAGGGTGGTTCATAGCCATATAATGCCTTAAATGGAGTAGTCTTAAGGGTTGTATGAGAAAGAGTATTATACCAATACTCAGCTAACGAAAGCCAACTATGCCAATGCTTAGGATTAGTGAAAGTCATGCTTCTCAAGTACTGTTCTACACACTAGTTTACACGCTCTGTTTGGCCATCTGTTTGAGGATGGCATGAAGAACTCAAGGAAAGAGTTGTACGCAACAACCCAAACAATTCTGTCCAAAAATAGCTGATAAAAAGCTTATCTGAATCAGAGACAATTGACTGAGGCAGACCATGGAGTCTATAGATGTGATCTAGGAACAACTTTGCCAACCTTGCTATTGTAATGGGATGAGAAAGTCCAACAAAATGTCCAAACTTAGTGAACTGATCAACTACCACCCAAATGACTCCCTGCCCTTTAGACTTAGGAAGGTCCTCTATAAAATCCATACTAATATGTTGCCAAGGCCTCTCTGGTATGGTTAAAGGTCGAAGAAGCCCTTGATATGGAATGTGTTCACTCTTCGTTTGCTGACAAATTTCACAATTATGAACACAATGTACCACCTCATTCTTCATTCCAGTCATTAAAAATATTGCTTTAATCATTGATAAGTCCCTTCTATACCTGAGTGACCACCCCAAGCAGAAGAATGAAATGCTGAGGTCACCTGCTTCCTTAGTTCAGAGCAAGATCCCACATAAATCTTACCTTTGATTCTTATCAATCCATTGCACACAGTCACTCCAGAGGCTGTACTAGCTGTTGGATTAATACTTGCTGCAGCAAGACAGTCTTGAGCAAAGACATCATCCTCATAGGTTTGCAAAGCCTCCTTCATCTTGTTAGGTAGTGTGACTGATAAGGTATTACAAGCAGCTTGATTTTCAACTTTCATGCTCGTAGAAAGGGCATCTGCAATAATATTCTCCATACCACTTCTATAGAAAATCGAGTAATCAAGCCCCAGCATCTTCAAGAGTCCCTTATGTTGAACTCTAGTGGTTATCTTCTATTCCAAGAAATACTTAAGACTTTGGTGATCAGTCTTAGTAACGAAATGTTGTCCTTCCAAATAGTGTCTCCACCTTTGAACTATAAGAAGAATGGCAAGATACTTCTTCTCATAGATTGACAAACACAAATTCCCTAAATTCAAGCATTGACTCAAATATGCAATAGGTCTTTCTACCTAGGAGAGCACTGCCCCTACCCCAATGCTACTTGCATCAGTCTCCAACACAAAAAAAAGCTTGAAATCTGGCATTGCTAACACCAAAGCAGCACACAAAGCAGATTTAAGCTGATGGAAAGCCTTTTGAGCTATCTCATTCCAATTCAAAGCATCTTTCTTGAAGAGATCAGTGAGAGGTTTAGCCATCAAGCTGTAGCCTGATATGAACTTGAGGTAATAACCAGTTAAACCAAGGAAACTCCTCAATCGCTTGATGTTAGCAGGCACAGGCTAGTCTTTCGTTGTCTGGGTTTTGCTAGGATCAGTGGCTACCCTGTCCCTTGAGAAAATGTGGCCCAGATAATCCATACTCGGAGTAGCAAAAGTACATTTTGACAGCTTAGCAAAAAGCTGGTGTTGCCTTATCAATTCAAACAGCAACTGAAGGTGCTTCAAGTGCTTGTCAATTGATGCACTATAAACCAATATATCATCTAAGAAAACCAGTATGAACTATTAAGAATAGTGTCCTGAAATCCAGATTTATTTTAGATATATTATTTTAATTAATAAATAAAATCGAAGTCCCAGCCATTTCCTAGTTAAATTTTTGCAAGCGAGCATTTATACTGCACGTGATTTTCTTTTAGGAGACATCCATGAGATGCATGTAGTCCTCAGACTATAATTTACATGTCTGTTTTAATTGGTTTATGAGACTAAGCAGCAGATAGACATAGAACAAATGGTATGAATTGTTATTTGAAAGGCTCGCAGTCGAAGACAAGTTTGGAGCACTTGTATGCTAAGACTATAACGTGACACTTTAGATGACCTGTCTTGGTCGTATGGATGGAGATCCAAAATTGTTGAGTTGGTGTGTTTAATAAGATTGACAAACTGAGTTGGACCATGTGGGTTACTTATTTCTAGACTACTATTGGAGATGCATGACTTACATTGTACCGTTTGAACGATGACTCTAAATTCTGAGTGCATTCTGGACTTGTGCATGGAGCGTTAGTTACTTTGGTGTACTATAAGTAAGGTCTAAATGTATGACAGAATTCCCACGTACACTGAGTAGCAGCATGAAGTATAACAAGGATCAGGTATTCAAATAGGGAATCTACAGTCTCTTATGAAATCCAGATGTCCCCTTAGTTGATTCACAAATATTTGAATAGTTCGAAAACTTTGGCCAAAGTATTCCAAGTGTTTGACATTTGGAATTTATACTGTGAATATGTTCAAGTATAAATGAATTATTCAGTGAAGGGCGAGTCCGTAACTAATGAAGAAACTATGAGAAGGATAATGAAAGTAGTTTTGTTTATCTTTTGTCATGGACATCTAGTAGAGGGGTTGTTGTTATCAATACACTCTATTAGGGAGATATCGACTAAATGGCTTAAGTTTGGAGTGTAGTGAGACTTATTTAGTAGAATTAAGTATAATTAAATGGTAATTAAATTATTTCATGAGATGATTAATTTAACCCATTTGGAGCTAGATTCAAATTGTCCCTGGGGTCCCTACGCAAGCCTCTGTATTTATTGCCATCAAAAAAATATTAAAGAACTCATGAGATGAATTATTTATCCATGAGATAGGTAAATTAATTTTGCCAAACATTATTCTTGAGATGAATAAAAACTAAAAATTATAAATAAAATAATTTTTAAAAATTAAAATTTATAAGATGAATTTTTACATGTAGGAAACAAAGCAAAGGCCGAAAAAATTAAAGAAAGAAAAATTGAACAGGGCCGAGACCCGTGTATAAACGCAGCAGCCAATCATGGCACGCAATGATAGACCTGAGCACATGTGAGCTGGGTGATGAAACACAGTGTTTTAGTTTCTTTTTAAACAATACGACGCATTTTATTTTAAACTGGCCAATCCCACATCGAAAAATCAAGGTTTTCTCGCTCCGGTAAACCTTTATAAATAGGGTTGCTTATTTGGAGGTTTGGCATTCAACTAAAATTTATATATTTAGGGTTTTTGAAATTATTTCAGATACCTAATTGAAGTGAAAACCAAAGAGGGCACCAACACGCCTTCACCAGATCCCATTAGAACTCTGAAGTTAAGCGTGCTTGGGCGAGAGTAGTACCAAGATGGGTGACCTCTTGGGAAGTCCTCACCCTCATGTTGGGGGCAGTAGGAAATAGCCTCTCTTGAGGTTAACACTCTCAAGGGGGAAGGCTGCGTACATCCATCCCCCCAGACCCTGTGTAGGCGGGAGCCCTTGAGGCACCGGGTATGTTCACCTAATTAAGTGAAAAATTTTCATTAAAACTTTTCTTTCCTAATTTAATATTTTTCGGAGCCCACCCTCCGGGCAGCTCGAGGTTATTGCATAGAAGATTGCGGGGTCTCGATTTTGGTTTTCTTCTGAAGATCACTGTCTTTTTGGTATTCTTATATTGGAGCAATTCTAGGTACATTTTCTTTCCTCACTTTTAGTTTTTGCTTTTCCATTTACTTACAATATTTTTTTATTATGCCTGTTCAAGTTTATGTATTATTATGAATGGATTAGAGTAAAAGGCCTGTAGATCTAAATTAAGAATTTAGATCTATTGGTTTAAATTATGAATTTAAATTTGTCGAATTAAAATTAGGAATTTTAAATCAACCCTTGGTTTAGAATTATGAATTGTAAACCCCTCGGCTACGTAAACTTTAAAATTAGGGAGAATTTTTGAAATTTGTCCTAACAACCGTTATTAGGGCAAAGGGTTTATAGAGATAAACCTAATCCCGAGAACTCTCACACGTGAGGTGTCACAAAGCATGACTCTCCGATTGGAGGCTTAGGTAGAAAGAAGAGTCTCCTACTTTAAATGCTCTAATAGGTACCCTTGTTGTGACCACAGTTGAAAAATTGTGAACCTAATGATCGGTGTCAAAATTTATTTCTCCAACAAAATTTATATTTTCCCAACATGAACCTCCTCAGATAAGCCTTGAAAATGTCATTCATCAATGCTTGAAAAGTTACCGGAGCATTGGACTGTCCGAAAGGCATCACCACAAACTCATAGTGTTCATGGTCAGTGTGAAAAGCAATCTTGTAGATGTCTTCTTCCCTGACTCAAACTTGGTAATACCCTTGCCTCAAATCAAGCTTGGAGAAACAATTGGATCCATGTCTCTCATCGAGCAAATCATCAATAACTGGGATTGGAAATTTGTCTTGGATTGTAAGGAAATTGAGGTGTCTATAATCAATACACATTCGAGAGCTTCCATCCTTCTTCTTCACCAAGATCACTGGTGATGCAAAAGGACTATGACTTTATCTAATAAAATGTGCCTTCAGAAGATCCTCCACATGTTTCTCAATTTCATCCTTTTGAGCATGCGCATATCTATAAGGTCGGAGGTTCACAGGTTGAGCCTTCACTTTCGAGGGTAGGTATGATCCAAAATTCTCTTGGGAGGTAAGGCAATAGGAAAAGCGAACACATCACTGTACTCTTGGAGCAGTTTATGTAGGTCTGCATTAGCCTACTTGTAATCCTCTTTAATTGCAACAGCCTCGATTGAACACAAATGTCTAATCCACTGATAATTTCCGTTTCGAATAACACCTTCCAACCTTTTGCCAGTCATAAAATGTAAATGTCCTTGTTCTCTTATACCTTGAAGCATGATCTTATGTCCTTTCACATCAAAGAGACTGTGAGCTCAGAGATATCAGACATAATGGGACCTATGGTCTTCATCCAGTCCACTCCTCAAACCATATCACAACCTCCCAATGTTATAACTCGAAAAGCATAAGTAAAACTATGCTTCTGCATCAACCAAGAGAACTGGTTGCACTTTGTTTGAGTTAAAATAGAGTTTCCATCAGCTACTTTCACCGTCAGAGGTTGTGTTTTAAACATCTTATGTCCCATAGCTCGAACGACCTTTGGGTCCACAGAACTGTGTGTACTATCCCTATTCACCAAGATCAAAATGGAACTTTGTCCCATTTTTCCCCGGATTCTGATGGTGTTATGATGACCACCCCCAATTAAAGCTTGCACTGATATTCCCAAGTCATCACCCACGAGCTCATGCAAGTCTTCTAGTTCATCCTTTTCAATGTCCACCGAAACTTCATAGTCTTCAGAATCATCCTCCTCATCTACCCTTGTAACAGTCATGAGGAGTTTTGGATTGCATTTATGGTCAAATAAGTACTTTTGATTACATCTAAAGCACAATGGCTGGGCCATCTTCCCTTCTAAGTTGGTGTTCTTGTTAAATGAAGTTCTAGAGGACGTTCCTTGTCCAGATTTGCTTCTGGCATTCTCGGTTGAAGCTAAGATGGTGTTCTTAAATAACCTAGCCTTGGAATAAGTTGGGGACAATGTAGCTGGCTCCAATGCTTTGACTTGATTCTTGATCCGGAGTTTTAGTCCACTAATGAAACTTGAGATGTAATGCGACTCTACAGTTTCAGGAAAGCAATCAACATCCTAGCTCTCAAGTTCTCAAATCTGGTCATATATTCTTTTACTGAGGAGGTTTGTGTTACTTTGTTGAAATGGTCCACGATGTCTCCAATATCTTCATCTCCATATCGATCACAAAGCTCCTTAACAAAATCCAGCCAAGTTATTGAAGTTCTGCCTCGCATTAGCCCAAAATACCATGATTCATGATCTCCTCGAAGGTATACAGCAGCAATATCAACCTTCTCCGCTTCTGATATATGGTAGAATTGAAAACATCTCTCGCACCTCCTTATCCAAGACTAAGGATGAGTACCATTAAAAGCCTCCATATCAATTCGAGGTTGTCTGAAGGTTGTACCTTGGCTAGTACTTGCCAGATCATCACTACTGGCAGATGCATGAGGGTTTGCTGTGGAATTAAGCTGACTAGCTGGCAATAGAATCGAAGCATTGGCTGGTCTTTCCATTGGTTGCACTCTATTAGACACTTGCATACATAAGTTCTACATTTGCTCAATAGCAGCTCCCTGTCTTGCTAGCAACTGCTACATCTCGCTGAATTGTCCACTCAAACTTTGTGATTCTTGTCTAGCATGCTGCATTGCCATAAACATGCTACTCGTCTGACGTGAAATGTTAGCAATCAACTTAGCTTGATCATTTGTAGGCGTGGTTCCGGCATTGCCTTCTCCATTAACAGCTGCACCAGCAGCAACTGCGACTACATAAGAAGTTGCTCCTGCTCGAGTTGTTACACCACCTGGCATATTTAGAAGAAACATACAAGTGAATGCTAAGCAATGCACTCAGCTGAATTAAGATCCTTGAGTAAGGATCATATCAAACTTGATTAGTGCAAGTCAATTCAATCAATCTTCCAGCTCAGCTTCAACTTCAGTGCATGATCGTGCTTGACATTGATTATTTCAGCTCATTCCTTCAACAATCGTCCTTGTTACAGAGCTGACCAAGCCGATCACACTTAACTCAATCATGTTCAATCGATTAGCTCAATCGGTGGACAATTCACTCAATACTTGCTTCAGATTATTTGTGCATCAACAATCATCAACTATTCCCGATCAAACCTCAAGAAATTAGGCCTTGGAGGCTCTGATACCAAATGTTATGATTCAAGGTAGATCTTGAATCATAACCTAAGGGGAGAAAAAGTAAGGGATGAGAAATGGAGTGAAAGAGATGAGGAATAGAGAGAATTAGGGGATGAGAGAGAGAAGTTATCAATTAATATTCATGAATGCCTCAATAAAAGCTAGATTCTAATACTTATAGCAACTAGATACAATGAATGAAGACTTATTAAGCTAGCTGACTTAAACCAGCCGCCAAACAAGACCAAGGACTAACCAACCATTGACCAACTTCAACCGATATTTCAATCATAACCAAATGATCATAACAAAATTTTTCCATCCCGAGTGTGAAATTCTTGGTACTTGCGCTAGAGATGCTAAAAGGATGAGCTATGCTCTTAATGGACCTATGTTTAAATTTTTATTGAATTTCGTGTCGCAGGGACATGATCAATGAGGTCCACCTTAGTGAGTATTGAAGTTTGGCAGCTTCAAATGGGTGATTTTTGACTAAGGGCTTGGCCTTGAAACACTCACGAAAGGTACAGGACCCAAGGTCATAAATATGTCGATCGGGGAGTTGTAGGGTGCCCAAGGAGTATGTCTTGTGCATGATTAGATAGTTGGTTAGTCAAATGGGTTATATGGTTCAAAGCTTGGTCTACAATTTTTTATCTAATTAACTGTATGGTCTCTTCACTAGCCGGAGTTCAATCGAAATACACCCTCGTTGATGCACAATGAGGCCTCCTTTAACTGAGATGTTATTATTTGAGATTGATTGTGTTTTGAAAATCATGGGGGAATGCTGATGTATTTTCAAAATATGTAATGATTAATGTGTTAAATGTTTGTTTAATGTGTGTATAAGGCGAGTTTAAGATTGTGCGGATTCACATTTAAGTGTTCAAGGCATGGTGGGGGGTATGTGTCAACACAAAGGGCCAGTGCATCGACACACAATCCTACAAAATAGTAGGAAGGTTGCTGTATGTCGACACACATGACCCGTGTGTTGACTCATAGCCATTATAGAAGCACAGTGAATGTAGTTGTGTATCAACACACAGGTTTACAGTAAGATGTGTGCTGAAATGTTTGCACACTTTGACACATAGACTTACAGAGAGCTGTATGTCGATCTGTTTGTCGAACGGTTTTGACAATTTTTTGCGTGGTTTATTCCCTTTTTTGGTGATTGTTTAGCAATGACTTCAGACGTCTAATGCCTTTAAATAATAATGAATTCCCCCTTTGGTTTTGATATATTAATTGAATCAAAGTTAGAGAGAAGAGAGATTGCAAAAAGAACTTTGATAGTTTGTGTACATGCATTCATGTGTCCTTGGGTTCTTGTGAAAGTTTGCAAAACATCAATCTCTCTACATCTCACTCAATCTCTCCTCTTACACACTCTCACTTTATTCTTGGTTATTGTTGTATTCCCAAGGATATTTCGTTCTCCGAAATAAGCCACAAGGAAACTGATTGCACGGCCTCAACACCCGAAATTATTTGGTTACTCGATTGGAAGGATTTTGCAAGTTTTTGAAGGTTTTCACCAACAAGCACCCTGTGGCGATTTGTAATGAATTATACACCATACTCTCTAGAAAACATTGTACAGTAGCAAATTGGGAGTAAAACAGGCTTACTACTTCGTGACCAAACCTGGAATGACAGAAGTTCACTCACAAAGTAGGGGGACTAGTATGTTGGTAACTTACAATTGAGCTGCTAGCTACTGTAGAGGGGCAAGTAGGTTATACAGGAAATTATTCAAATAACAACTGTTTGTAACTATATCTCCAAAGTGTACAAAAAGGCTCACTTGCACAATTCGCTTACTTGCAATTCGCCCACTTGTACTTCGCCCACATGCAATTCACCCACTTACAATTCGCCCACTTGTAACCACTATAATTTGCCCACTTATAACCACTTGTATAATACTTCCATAAAAGACCTACTTGTACATAACACCCAAAACTTATAAAACGCTACCTTGTATAACACCTAGTATATATAAAACGCCCTATACATGCAAAATGCCTACTTTACCTAAAACGCCCACTTTACATACCGTCTGGTACTATACAATAAGTAACTAAATGAGAGCAACAAACATGCTTATCCTAAAAATCATACTCTTCCACCTACCCCTTCTTCTATAAAAAAAAGGGAAGGGAGAGAGAAGGAGAAACGAAGGAAAAGAGAGAAAATAAAGGGAAGGCATGAAGGCTACCCGCCTCCTTCTTCTTCTTCCACTTCTGCGATCACCTCTTCGAAGCGATAATCTTTCAAGTTTCCTACTCCTCTCAGGCTAAGTATTTTATATCTATTATGTTTATTTATTACCTGCCCTAATTTACTATTTTACGATATTGATACTAACATGATCATCGGAGGAGTCTCCTGTAGGTTACTCCACGAACCCCTCTAACCATTTGTTTGATCTCGCAGGGCATATCAAGTCAGGCGTGTAGCTAGAGCTTGAGTTCAACTCATCCTCACGAGCTCCACCTCAAACATAACTCGAATATGATGAATAAGCACACTGACCAAATTCATCGCAAACATTAGGCTCGGGATCCAAAGTGTTGTAACTGGTCCTTTTGTATGTAGACTCAAGACTCAATGTCTTACCATCATTCTTTTGTAATATAGGTTCAGATTCAACCTTTACACGAAAATAAATTCAAGCAATAAAACTCCAACTACTAAATGATTGATTTGACAATCAATTAAGCTTAGCGAAAGCTATAGATACGTTAATTCAACTCAAAAAACTCCATAACAAAGAGAACAAGTAGTGGAAAAAAAAAAAAAGAGACAAAAATACGTATCAATCTTGACTTTTCTTGCATTCTTATAAGTCACTTTTGACAAGATTAGAATAATCAAAATATAATGATTTACTAAATGATTATTATCATCAAATTAAAATGTCAATGGCTTTTAGGGCCTACAATATTGATGGTCCCAGGCTCTATTAGAAAACTCCATAAACCCATGTGAATCTAGAATGATCATCCACAATAGTCAAGAAGAAACGATATTTATTTATTGACAGTACATCAAGAGGTCCCCACATATCCATGTGAATGATATCAAAACATGAATCAACAAGATGATAACCAATAGGAAAAGGCAATTTTATGAATTTGGCTAAAGAACAAACAAAACACGGTCCATAGGAACAATGCAAATTTTTATTTGGTAAATCTAACTCTTGAATTCGTTGAGCTGCTGGATGCCTGAGACAAATGTGCCACAACCCTCTGGTATTATTTGCTTTCAATAAGGATGGTGTAGGTATATCTATGTAAGTATGGCGGGATGGAACTAGATATAGTATTGAACTATCAGCAGGTAAAGTTGCCACATTAGAATAATAGGCACTTATAACAGGGGCCAAAACAAAAAGGTGGCCTCACCTAATATCCATTCCTATCACTTGCGAGTGAGTGCAGCCCTGAATCACACAAGAAAAGGGAGTAAAAATACAGGTTAGCTTATCATTTTGTAGCAATTTGGGAATGGATATGTTAAGGTTTCGAAGATTTCTCTTAAGCCTTAACCTTGGTTGGGATAGAGAGAGTATGAGATGAGAAAATAATATAGAGTTTAGATGAGAAAGAAGGGAAAGGAGATGAGAAGTAGAGAGAAATATCAAAAGCTATTAATTCATTCATCAAAGTTATGGATTACAAACTAGAGCCTCCTATTTACACTACTTACAAGATAGGATCTTAAGCAATGAAAATATCTAAATCAACAAAAAATATCTAACTAACATAACACTAACTAACTCTAAGATATTTTGGCGCCAAGGCCAACTTAAACTCACTTGTTGCATGACACAACCAAGCTTACTACTAATTACAATACCAACACACTAATACAACTATCAACTACACCAAAAGACCACAATGCAGCAGCAACGGCAGCCTGACAACCAGTAACAACACACGCAGCAGTAGCCAACAGCAGCTAACAGGCCCAAATCAGACCAAAGCAACAGCTACGGCAGCAGGACAACAAATCAGCCACCATGAGTTCATGCCTCGGATTCTCGGATCATAACATTCCCTTCCCCTTGAAAACATTCTTGTCCTCAAGAATAAAAGAGCGTTGTAACAATGAAGAACCCAATTGCATATGAAGAGTTAGCTGTTGAGAGGAATTCTTGCTAAATCCGCAGCTGGGAGGACCTTTGAACACTTCAATCTGAACGTTCTGCAGAGCACATTGTATGTCATTTATCTCCATGCAATGTCTACGTTTGAGTACATAATATTCTTCAAGAGGTCTGCTATGATCAAACCAAACATCACAACCCCTCATGAAGCAGTTAACACAGCCCAAACTTCTAACTTGCTGCTGAGAATCCCCAAATGCAGTAACAATTCTGTTTTTCTGCATGTAGTAAGCAGCATAAGTGATTTTGTATATCTTTAGCCCCATTAAACTGCATATGAAGTCCTTGAGCATCTGGGGAGGCCCTCCAAACTCAAACCAAAAGAACCAATTATCGAATTCAGCTTGAAGACATTCCCAAACGCAGCTCCAACAACCACTTATCTTGATCATGGAAGCAACACACCAACTAAATTCTTTCATCTTGGATCTTATCCAAAATTTGTATTGCTCACACAACCACATAGTAAACCAACTCATGACATGCTTAACAAATTCTTGATTGCTTTCCAATTGCACCAAAGTTGCTGCAGAACTCAGAAATCTAGCAATGCAATCCCGATGCAAATCACATTGACAGATTTCAGCTTGTTTCTTGTTCGTGAGCTTGCAAGATCTGAAATTTTTAGCCACTTCTTACCAAACTCTTGCATCGAACACACAAATTAGGAGTTCATAACCATTCTTGAATGCCAAGTGCACACTGTCATAACTTGAACACCCAAAACATGCCCATCAACTCTGTTAAGGCTGCAGCTCACCAATTCTAATATGCACACCCGACTTCTTTGGACCCCAAGCTCATCCAGCCACCAAATATGCATCAAATAATCAAGCTTTGCTTCCTTGTCTACCAATTCAAGCAGGAGTAACAAATATAGTAATTGGAGACACCAAAAGAACTCAGGAATAGCTGTAACCGTCTTCAAATTCTGAGATGTTTTGCTCCCAACTTTACTGCTGATATGTACTCCAATTTCAGCTAGAATTATACTTGGTGTTGCATTGATCTTTTCCATCCACACATTGAGAAGATATTGAAGCTTATGCATATGATTTTTCCACTCCGAAACCCCACTGCAGATCACCCAAAACTCACCCGGATTCTGCACCAGAACAGCAGCTTCCAGTTGCATTTTGTCCTGATTTTCAAATGCTACCACCGTTGGCTTTACTTGGCCTTGAGCATCAGTTTTGAGGTCATACCAAAGGTCCAACACCTCCTCAAACCATCCACAGCTCTTCAAACCACTAGCAACAACTACCAACCTTCCAAGTAAGTGCTTTTGTATGAACCGAAACCACACCAATTCCGGGACAACAATGGATTTCCCGGCAAAATGACATTGCTCAGCTATGACGGTGCTTTGAGTCTGCACATAAGATTGCCCTGGAGTAATAACAGGTTTGGAGATGTTTTAATTGATATCTCAGCAGTGGCATCAAATTTTTTAGTTGGAATCACAGATTCTGTTGCAACCAATCCATGTATACCAACATACATATCCGGATCTTACATTCCAGCATATACATCAGCAAGAGCATGATCTTGAGTTAGTTCTTGTTGATCATCAAACCTCATAGTCTGCAACACAACTTTATGCTTCAATTTCTTCTTGGTAATCTTCTTTGTTTCCCAAAAGTCTTTCAATGTGTCATTAAGATGATTCCTCTTCACTTTACTCTTTGCACTCTTTAACAACCCTTTGACATGAAAATCGTATTCCCATTCCAGATGCATGTCATATTGTGCCTCAACATCCGCAAGATACTCTGACTCAAGCAAAGAGTCTTCATAAGGATCATCTTGCTCAAACTCAGGTACTTCTAACTTGTGTTCATCAATTTCGGCATTGTCGTGGTCGAATTCATCTTCAACAACAACAGATTGCACCTTCTTTTTTTGCTCATCAAAGAACTCTTGCGGTAGAACCACTTTAGTAGGTGGAATAATCTCAATGCAATCGTTCCTCCTTATTCGCATCTTTATCCAACATCAACTTCAACATTTGCTGAATGCTGTCATTCTGTTGTTTAATCTCGAAGCTATGCTGATCAAACTTCGCATCCTGCTGATCAAACCTTGCATTTTACTGATCAAGCTTAGCATTCAGCTGTTCGAACTTGTCATTCAACTCCCGGTGGTGATCAATTGATGCATCAGCACCAGAACCTGTCACCGCAGCTGATACATTTACTCCTGATCTGGTTCTTACTCCATCAGCCATGTTCGTAATGAACAACAAAACTTCGTTCGAAACTCGCAAAAGTGTGAAACTCGTTTCGCAACTCTTCAACAATCGATTGCTTAATGAAGTTCTACTCCTTTGTTCGCACCAACAATCACTTGCTAACCGTTCTACAATCAACATTGATTATAATTCCTAACTTGCAAAATTGCGAACAAACCCTAACTTCAAACAGGCTTCTGACAGTGATGCTTTCTTGAATAATTCGGACTAAGACTCTGAAATTGGTTCAATTTCTATCTATAGTGATGATTTAAACACACGAAACACAACAATCTTCAAGAATAATAGCGAAATTCAACACCTTCGATGCTAAGTTCGTTGTCAGAAATTCGCCTTCGCTGTCAGATTTTTTTCGCCTAAGCAAATCTCGACTCAACAACATATAATTCTCCAAAATCACCGCAGATTCTGATGAGTTCTCACCACTTCTAACCTTATCAACACAATTTCATCACAATTCAAGAACAACCACAGTTTCTCAACAAATTGCAACTTGAAGATCAGAAAACCATTACCTCAATCTCAACTTCTGAATGGTAAAATCTGTAATCACCTCAATTCAGATGATTTCTGATCTCTTGATGATGATCAAGTGTAATGTTGATCAATGAGTTCACCTTATCTTCTTCTCCAGCCGATCAAATGAATGATTGATCAAGAACAATTCCGCTCAACTTCAACAACTAAAGCTTTGCTCAACACTCAACGAGCAGCTGAAGCTTGATCGATCCTACTGAATTTCAATCTGAATCAGCTTAATGTTGAATGTACTCAACAAATACTGATCAATTGAACTTTCTTCAATGAAATTTGATCACTTTAATTCCCAACCGAAAGCAACTTCCCAGGCCTTGTTGATCACTAGTGCAGTAACCGCCAAAAATAATTTCAAAATTCAGATTTGAATTCTGATCACAAAATCTGAATTAAATCAGTATCAAACCTTCTTTTGTTGATTAATTGCAACACAATTAATCATATTTTATAATTTTTCGGATATGAGCTTGATTCGGAAGCCAAATCAAGGCTCTGATACCAGTTGTTAAGGTTTCGAAGATTTCTCTTAAGCCTTAACCTTAGTTGGGACAGAGAGAGTATGAGATGAGAAAAGAATATAGAGTTTAGATGAGAAAGAAGGGAAAGGAGATGAGAAGTAGAGAGAAATATCAAAAGATATCAATTCATTCATCAAAGTTATGGATTAAAAACTAGAGCCTCCTATTTATACTACTTACAAGATAGGATCTTAAGCAATGAAAATATCTGAATCAACTAAGAATATCTAACTAACATAACACTAACTAACTCTAAGATATTTTGGCGCCAAGGCCAACTTAAACTCACTTATTACATGACACAACCAAGCTTACTAGTAATTACAATACCAACACACTAATACAAATATCAACTACACCAAAAGACCACAATGCAGCAGCAACGGCAGCCTGATAACCGCTAACAACACACGCAGCAGCAGCCAACAGCAGCTAACAGGCCCAAACCAGACCAAAGTAACAGCTACGGCAGCAAGACAACAAATCAGCCACCATGAGTTCATGCCTCGGATTCTCGGATCATAACAGGATATTAGGTTGAAGATAAAGCGTACCACATATAAGACACTAAACAAATAGATGAGTTAAGATACACCGCTCCTTTAAGTTCAATGTTTACACTCATCCCAATGGGAGGAGCAAAGAAAATAGGCTCATAAGACCGTATATCGGTAAAGAAACTTTGTTGGGCACAAATGTGACTCGTCACTCAAGAATCAAATAACTAGCTAGACTGCTAAGATCGTGGGAAATTATCTATCGTGCTACAAAAACAGTATGTAGAGAGTTTATGGAGAGTCCAACTATTTCCTGAGAATAGGCAACGTCAGCTAGTGCTTGCGAACCTCAAGCGGGGCTAAATTGTGCAACAAGTTGAAAACTCAAGTAGGCAAGGAGCTGTTGACACTGAGTTGTAGATATTGAAACCTGATTTTGGAAGGATGAGACTCCTCCTTGTTCTTGCCTTCTAACCTCAGCTGACACCTGATCATTATCCTTTTAGGCTATTTTGTCTTATTCTGCCCATTCTGCTTCCCTTTATGCCCATTCTGCTTCCCTTTACCTTTGCAACTCGAGGGATACCCATAGAGCTTGAAGCATTTATCTACCACATGTCCTACTTGTCCATAGTGTGTACATATAGGTGTCTCTTTCCTTACATTCCTTCCTCCTTCTTTATTGTTGAACAAAATTTTCATCCGACTATTCAGTTGCAATGGCAGGGTTCATTTACGAGGCACTAATGCACCGGATTCCATTAGAACTCCGAAGTTAAGCGTGCTTGGGCGAGAGTAGTACAGGATGGGTGACCTCCTTAGAAATCCTCGTGTTTCCAACCCTATAAGGTTGGGGATCCTCGAAAACAACCTCTCCGCAGGGTTACACCCTGAAGGGATAAGGCTGCATACATCCACCCCCCCCCCCCCCTCCCCCCCCGAACCCGCTTAGGCAGGAACCCTTGAGGCACTGGGTCTTCTGTTGTTGTTGTTGTTGTTGTTCAGTTGCAGTGGCAATAGGATTTGTGATTTCTTGTTGTTTTTCTTGCTGAAAAATCTTGCTGAAAATAACACTAATCAAAAGAGAAGGATCCATATGTAGAATATTATCATGAATTGGTGTGTATTAGTCATTAAGGCCCATGAAAAAGGCCATGATACAGTCTCTCTTTCTCTCTCTCCTTGCAACCATTTGCTTCGTTAATTTACAACCACAATCCTTGAATTCACCACAATTGCAGTAAGGGAGTGGATCATATCCCTGATATTCCTCCCAGAAACACGAATAATAGATAGTTACGGACATATACCTTGCTTGAGCATATAATCGGCATTCTTGTTGACTTGGTAGATTCTCGGACCGTTGGATTGCACAAAATGTGTTTTCAATTTATTCCACATCTCCTGTGACAACTTACAGTAGAGTGTGCTCGCTCTAATATCTTTGGAAACAGAGTTGATTATCCATCCCATTACCATCCTATCACACTTCATGCACTTCATATATGCAGGATCATCCTTTGTTGGTTTTGGTACCTCTACATTCATAAATCCTATTTTGCTCTTCCTATACAACGCAATTTCCATCGATTAAAACCAGCTATTAAAGTTTTCACTACCACTCTGAACTTAAGTAGCATTCTCTACCTTATTGTTTGAAATGGTATGTGAATCAGCCATTAAGGAACACGACTTTCACCAATTTCTTGATCAACGCATGGAGAAACCTTCTTCGATGAAAAACAAAGAAAAAAAGTAGGGCAACACTTCAATTTGGAACTGAGAAAACAAACCTCCGAATAATTAGGGTTCTTTGAAATCAGAAAACGTGGAAAATTTGCTCTGATACCATAACAAAGTATGAAGAAATGTGTGAAATGCAAACAATCATCAAGAATCAGAGAAGGAAGATGAGCGTTGCATTTAGTGTGCTTGAGAAATCTCTCAAAGCACTAGAAGGAGAAAGATATTTTGTTACTTTGCAAAATGCAAAGAATCGTTGAAGGTCCTCCGCTGGCGGTTTCCTTCGCTTGGTTCTCTCTCTCATTGACTCTGGTGGTTCCTATGGTAGCACACAGACCTCCTTTTCCCCTGCCCAATTGACCCCATCTTCTCTCACACCTGTAACCCAACCATCAACCACAATAATCCCAAATCTGGGACACCTAACTCCAACAAAGCTCCCATAAATACCATCCTTTAGATCCTTATCAATGGGCTCTCAGTCAAGTCTACCATTAACATCAACCTCTCCCTACCCTAATCTCGGTATCAGCCTTGGTCCCTACCCTAACATTAGCATTGGCAATAGCAGCGCCATTCGTGTTGGTGTTGGTCAACCCCTACCCTCCCTTTATCCATCCCTATCCCCTTCTCTACCTACTTGCATAATAACTAGCCTTATTACCAATAAACTTGCGTCCCTCACAGACTATACTACCCGACGTGTACAAAACTCAATGATTCTCTAGGCCCATCATGTCATGGGATTTGTTGACGGTACAATACCTGCCCTCTCACACACATACGATATTAATGATACTCTCATCCCCAATCCTGAACACCTAGCCCAATCCTTCACTGATCAAAGTATCTATTCCTGTATCTCTGTTTCCTTTGCCTGATATGTTCTCAATGATGTGATTCATCATCCTACATCTAAGGATATGTGTTCTAAACACTTTTGAGATCATTCCTTAGCGAAGGAATTCGACCTCTGCTCTCAATCAATGAACCTTTGCAAGGAAAATAAAACCATGGATACCTGTCTAACTGAACTCAAAACAATAGCCGATAACCTAGCCGCCATAGACTCACTAGTCTCTAACTGGGAGTTGACGCACTATGCCCTCTTTGGGCTACCATAGGAGTGTGGTCCTTTTAACACCTTTAAGCGCAACGTCTCACGAAACCTCACGTTCGAACAACTCGAGACTTTTCTAATTGATGAAGAAGCTACATTTGCTCGACTCTAGGGGCGCTCCACTATAGATCATGGTCACGCCTTGGCCTCTTCTAGTCAATCTCAGGATTCCTCTGGTTTTGGGCGTGGTCATGGTGGTCGTAGGCATAGGGGCCGAGGACACAACTATAAAGGTAATGGTGGACGTGGAGGTCGACAAGGTAACCGCGGTTATCAGCAATAACAACACCAATGGCCGCCCACGAGTGGCCTTCCACCCCATGGTTCGGTTATGGATGGAACTAGGGACAAACTTCCCACTTCCCATCTTGGTCACAATTTGTAGGTACATCTACTTATGAGTCTATTAATGGTATACTTGATTCTAGGCCTCTTGTTTTTCATATTGCTATCAAGCAGGTCATGCTTTGTCACATTGCCATCATTGCTATGTTTCAACGAATCTTTCTCACTCCTTGTCAGCCATGCCGGTCTCCGATCCCGTTGAAAATACACGGTACCTTGATTTTGAAGCATCCAACCATATGACTTCCAACTTGGGTATTTTAAAAATTTTGCATTTTTATAATGCTGTTAAATCTATTCGAGTTAGAAATGGTTCACAATTACCTGTTACATATGTTAGTTCTACTTCCACCTTCACTAAGCCTTGACCTCTTTCATTGTCTAATATCTTACTTGTCCCTGGTTTTACTTACAACATGTTGTCTATCAAAAAATGTGCCGTGATAATATTTGAGTTTTACCCTAATTCCTTTTGTGTGAAGGACAAGGTTACAGGGATGCTGCTCGTCAGGATACACAGTGATGGACCGCTCTATGGTTTTTCACCACATCTGAATAGTCTTGTGGCACGGGTAGTCGCTATTGACCTTTGGCATGTGTGTTTAGGACATTCAGGATAGATACTTTACGCCATTGCAATTTCATGTTTTCTAGTTCTACTGTTAGTTCGATAAAACATTGCAATGTATGCTGCTTTGGAAAATCTCATGGATTACCATTTTCTCATGTTTGACATACTACTATTGTACTTTTACAGTTAATACATTATGATGTTTGGCAAGATCCACTTGCATCTAATTCTGAATTTCAATATTACGTTATTTTTATTGATGATTTTTCTTGTTTTTCATTGCTTTACCCGATGCGTAGGAAAGATTAAATATATTCTATATTTTTTTAATTTTAGAATATTTGTGGAAAACCAATTCGATACTAAAATTAAATGTTTTCAAAGTGATGGTGGTTGTGAGTTTGACAATCGTCATATGGGCGCCCTTTGTTGACCTCATGGTATTCACTTTTGTCTTTCATGTCCTGATACCCCACAACAAAATGGGGTGGCGGAATATAAGTATCAACATTTAAGCAAAATTGTACAAACACTACTTTTTCAAGCTCGTTTACCACCTAAATTTTGGGCGGATGCTGCATGCATATCTTGTTCTATAGTAAACCGTTTATCAATGCCAGATTTGCAAAATATTTCCCCCTTCTAGAAACTTTTTCATCATGCAGTTGACTATATTTCTTTTCATGTCTTTTGGTGTGCTTGTTACCCTAACATCACATCCCGTACCGCTCATACATTAGCCCCGCTCCGTGCCTTGTGTCTTTCTTAGGTATGTGAAGGGTTATAAGGGCTATCGTTGTTTTGATCCTATGGATGGTCAGGTGCATATTAGTCATCATGTGCATTTTGTAGAGACCAATTTCCATATCCTGATCTTGTGGCCATTTTAGTGGTGATCTTTGGTGCTCATTTAGTTGAATTTCCTTTTCAAATTCCCTTATGTGGCAAACCATGTCCTTCCCTAAACCCCATGACCCAATCCATTATCGACACTGTTACCTCAACACCTGCTGCTTCTACTATTATGATTGATGCCACAACCACCAGACTCGATGTTGAGCTTGACTGCTCTCCTCTGCATGCCACATCTTTGGTACTGGACAGTTCACCCAGTTCAGACCCACAGATTATTAGTGTTGCTCCATCGGACTTACAGGTGGGGACCTTTCATCCCTACGACCCAATCCTCAAACGAGTGGTGATGGCATTGTACCCTCTTTTGAAGATGTGGTTGAACCATCACATAACACACATCCCATGCTCACCAGACCTAAAGATGGCATATGTAAATCCAAGCATATACTATCTCTCTCTTCTGTCACTGTCGTTCAGGAACCCACTTATTTCTCACAGATTGTTAAAAACCCACAATGGCAGGAAGCCGTGGCTGAGGAATTTAATGCCCTCATTCAGAATCAGACTTGGGACTTAGTTCCCCTATCACCACAACAAAATGTCGTAGGAAGTACATGGAAATATAGGGTTAAGTATAAAGATGATGGGTCTATTGATCGTTTTAAAGCTCATCTTGTAGCTCAAGGCTTTCATTAGTGTGAAGGCCTTGACTACTTTTACACATTTAGTACGGCTGTCAAACCAACTACCATCAGATTTATTCTTGCTTTGGTTGTACCAAACAAGTGTTGTATTCACCAACTTGATGTCAAAAATGCAAGTCCACATAGTTCAATGAAGAAGTTTACATGAAACAACCTCAGGGGTTCATATATCCTAAATTTCTAACCATGTTTGGCATCTTCGTAAGGCTCTGAATGGACGCAAACAAGCACCTTGGGCTTGGTTTCATAAGTTTAGCACATTTCTATACAGTCTCTGGTTTCATTGTAGCAAAGCTGACCCTTCCCTATTTATTCATAGTTCTTCGACTAGTATCATTTGCTTATTACTCTATGCTGATGACATTATACTTACTAGATCACTCCTTGCTTTTTAATCACCTAATTAATCAATTGTCATCTCAGTTTGCAATGAAAGACCTTGGGCCTCTTCACTACTTTCTTGGCATAGAGGTTATATTCACCGGCATCGCTTATTTCTCGCCCAACATAGTACGTACTTAGTCTCCTTAGCAAGCATGATATACTCGAGGCCAAACCTATTCAAACTTCTTTACCTGCCTGGGTCCAATCGCCAATTACTGATGGTGAGCCCCTATCACATCCGACTAAGTTTTGAAGTGCGGTAGGTGTTGTTTAGTACTTAACCATGACTCGCCTTAATATATGTTATGTTGTTAATCGAGTGTCCTAATTTATGCATGCCCCCAGGTCCTCTCATCGGCAAATTTTAAAGCGCATCCTCAAGTACCTCAAGCACACTCTTGATCATAGCCTCACCATCAATCCAAGCTCTTCCACGACCCAAACAGCCTATGCTAATGCTGATTGGGACGGTTGTCCAGATACTTGTCGTTCCACTATTGGGTATGTCTTATTTCTGGGCTCCAACCTTATCTCATGGCATACTAAAAAGCAACCTACGGGCTATAGTTGCTAAGTCCACTACAAAGTCTGAATACCGTGGTGTGGCCAAAGTCTTTGCCAAATGTGATAGGACTAGGTACCTCGTGCGTGATCTCGGGTTACGTCGTTCTGTTCTAGTAAAGATCTTTTGTGATAATGTCTCCGCCATATACCTTGTAGCCAATCCCATCTCCAATTATGATAGCAAACATGTTGATATTGATTTTCACTGTGTTAGGGAAAAGGTAGTCACGGGTGATATCAAGGTTTCATTCACTCCAACTACTAAACAAGTTGTTGACATCTTCGCCGAAGGATTGTCAACAAATTGCTTTTGCTATCATAAATCCAATATGCGCGTCAGTCCCCTGCTTAGATTGAGGGGTGTGTGAGTATATTAGTCTAGGATATAAATTATTATCTTTTGCTATATCCCTCAGGGACTATATTTTAATTTCCTCTATTATCATTTTTACATATAATGCTATGTCAGCAACTCTATTGGGTATACTTTTCGTTCTTACTCTCTCACAATAAAAACTAAAGTCCCCATATCTTCTCAACAATGGAATGGAATGCTTGTTTCTCAACAAAATCCTTCATTAGGAATGGTAATAAATGAACTTCTATACAAATTGATATTTTTTTTACCGCAAATTGGAAATTTTTTTTTTTTTTTTTTTGTTGGGTTGTGTCTTAAAGTATGGATCTTATCTGTTGGTCTAGTCATTATAACCATGTACTCAGGATTTCCATATTTTGGTCTTCTATTTGTACTCTTGTAGGGCTTTCACCCAGTTTCAAAGCAAAAATAGAGCAGAGTCTATAATCCTCTACTCCGGATGTAGTTAAACTTTCATTTTTTCCGCCCCTAATTTTTTTTTCTCATTTGAGGGTTTTTCACGTAAATTCTGATGTCTTTATTATTACTATTTTTTCCTCCTTGTATCTTAGCACTTGATGTTGAAATTTGCTTTTAGTGTTTAATTCAAACCCAACACCCAAGGTATTTTGCCTAACATTTTTCTAGTATTTTCTTGGTTTTTAAGGCTCTCATCAACCTAAGTTAACAATTAAACGCCTAAATAAGTTACTCATATGATAACTAATAAAGGTTATCAAAATTGAGTGTATCCTAAAATAACAAATTTATTATTTTCTTATTTGAGGTTCTTCTCCAATTTGCATCTCACCTAATTATCTTAAAACCACAGAATATCAGTAAATATATTAACAAATTTTAGAATACTTAAATTAAATTTGTAAAAGAAACTTTAACTCTACAAATTTTTAAAATAATTAATGAATTAATAATCAAATTGGGTCAGCTATTTTGTAATTGACACGGAAATTGCGTAATCTTACACAAGTATACACGGATGCGCCACTGACATGCTTCATAAAATATGGCAGCAAATTCTGATTTGGGGCATAAAAAGTTGACTTTGACATTAGAATTGAAATTTCAACAATAACAACCGTTTCAGTGTCACAAGGGTTCCGCCATAGCAAGATTGGAACGTGAGATATACACTACTTAATCCCTTTAGGGTGGCACACTAAGGAAGGTTGTATATCCTCGGTTAGGTTCTCTTAGGTTTGGATACTTCAAAAACAATTTTTGTTGTAGGATAACATTCTGTAATAATAAGACCATATACTACGAAAATATGTGCAACAAGAGTTTAAAAATTATGCCAGAAAGCTTTTCTATATATTTGGAATTGAGTTACCGTAAGTTTTGAATATAATATATATGGAACATGATACATAGAGTTGCTCCATAAAAATCTACCATATTTACTGTACGTGATGCACAAAGTCTACAATATTTAATGCACAAAATGGCATGAGAGGGAAAAGTTTTTTTTGAGCTGTCTGTTAACAGCACGCACAGAAGATGAAGGTGGCGGAGATGCGAATGCTGAGGTGGATGTGCGGACACACAAGAAAGGATAGGATCAGAAACGACATCGTAAGAGGCAAATTGGGCGTACCCTCCATTGAAGATAAATTGAGGGAGCAACGGCTGAGGTGGTTCAGACATGTCAGAAGGAGACTGGACAACGCCCCAGTCTGGAGATGTGAACAGCTACTTACTACACTAGGCAGAAGAGGAAGAGGCAGGCCAAAGAAGAGATGGCTTGAGACGATCCGACAAGACCTCACCCACCTAAACCTTCAGGAGGAGATGGCCTTAGATAGGGCCAACATAGGGGTTTTAGATGTTCCGGTTGGAGTAGGGTAGTCCAGCTTACTAATGCTAGGTCCTCTTGGCGAACGTAGGCTATTTCTGGATCTCACGAGGTTGTACGCTGCTACTTGCCTTCTTATCTTTTTCTTCCTCTCTATATATCCCTACCCCTATCCCTATTTCCTTCCTTTTCTCTTCCCTTCTATCTGTATCTCTATCTCTATCCTTTCCCTATCATATATTTTTCTTCATCTTATATGTTGATCTGCGCTTGATGTGGCATGGCTTTGAGCCTGTTGCTTTGCTTGCAGTGTGCCTGCCATGAGTTTGCTATACTCATGCATTTGATGACTCTTCTGTTTTTGCCAGGTCTTTGGCTCCTTGATGCGGACTAGCTTTTCAGGCTGGGGGTCCTCGAAAATAGGCTCTCTTCGGGGTAGCCCCCTGAAGGGGGAAGGCTGCGTACATGTACGCCCCCCCCCCCCCCCCCCCCCCCCCCCAACCGATCCTGCTTTTGCGGGAGCCCTTGGAGGCACTGGGTTTGTTGTTGTTGCTGTTGTTGTTGCTGCTGCTTTTATCTGTAAACACATGCAGTTTACCTTCTCTAAGCCCTGTCTTAATAGAACCTATTTAAGATATTGGGTTGTTCTTGTTCTACTAATTATTCCTCGGTTCCATCGATTATTTCTAGGGTTGGACTTAGAAATTTACAGATAGAAAAATTTTAGAGTTATTTACACAAAAAGTCCCTATGCTTTTTCTCATTGTGTCAATTTAGTCCTTGTACTTTTAATTATGTCAATTCAACTCGAAGTTAAGCGTGCTTGGGCGAGAATAGTATCAGGATGGGTGACCTCCTGAGAAGTCCTCACCCTCAGGTTTGGAGCACTCGGAAACAGCCTCTCTTAAGATTGACACCCTGAAGGGGGAAAGGTGCGTACATCCGCCCCCCCAGACCCTACGTAGGTGGGAGCCCTTGAGCCACTGGGTATGTTCTTTTTTATCTAGTCCCTCTACAATTCAACTTGTGTCAATTGAGTCCTTCACTAAAATTCAAGTTAAGTTATTTACATATTTTTTTGTGGTACAATCACATTAGATGCAAGTAATTTACTAAAAATCCACCCCTTGACTCAATTTAACCCAGCCAATGGCCGAACCATTAAAAATTTTATTAAAAACTTAACAATAAATTTTGCTCTGGGGACTAAATTGACACGACTAAATTAACATAGCGGACAAAGTATAGGGACTATTGGGTAAATTGTTTATGTATTTTCAAATTATGTAATGAAATTTGTGAATGAAGTGTTTTGAAGTTGGTCCCAAATGTGTGTTCTAAGTGTTTGATATGTTTTGAAGTGTGTTGGGATGTGTGCCGACACACAGGGTTGGTGTGTCAACACACATTCTTACAGAACAAGGATGCAGAAATATGTGTCGACACACAGGGCCCGTGTGTCGACACACAGATCAACAGAACCATGTCTGCAGAACTGTGTGTCGACACATAGGGACAGTTTTTACCAAATTTCGAGCGTTAACTTCCCGGGTTTTGCACCCCTTTTTTGGGGTATGTTTTGGGACGTCTTCTTTCACTTGAATTATTATATATACCCCACTAGTTTGATTGTTTATGATGATGAAAAAAGATCTTTGCATTTGAAAAACAGTCGTTCTCTTACATCTCCTTATATCTCCCTTTACATACTTTCACTCCACTTTATTTGGTTATCGTTCTATCCCCAAGACTATTTCATACGCTGAAATAAGTCCTAAGGAAAGTGACTTCACGCCTCGAAACCTGTAGATCGGAAAGTTACCCGTTATCTTGATTTAACAAGTGTTTACACCAACAATCTTAAGACTTAATTTTCACGCTTCGGATCTTGGATTTGATATGGCTTCGTTACTGAGAGAGATGACCGCGAATTTCGTAAAGTTGGACCGATTTGATGGCGGGAATTTCCGCCGTTGGTAGAGGAAGATGCGCTTCCTAATAATGATGCTCAACGTGGTGTATGTCCTGAATACACCATACCCTGCACCCCCCGCTGCTGAGGAGGAGGGGACACTGGCCGAGCAACGAGCCCGGTTGAAGTGGGAGAATGATGACTACATATGTCGAGGGCACATACTCAATGGGATGACTGACGCCCTCTTCGACATCTACTCCAACGTCCCGACAGCTAAGGAACTGTGGGACGCGCTCGAGGCACGGTACATGGCAGAAGACGCCACAAGTAAGAAATTTTTGATTAGTCAGTTTAATAATTATAAAATGGTGGATGGTTGTTCGGTCATGGAGCAATTCCATGAAATTGAACGAATTTGAATAATTTTAAACAACATAATATGAACATGGACGACACCATTGTTGTTTCATCTTTGATTGACAAACTTCCCCCTTCTTGGAGAGATAATAAGAAGTCTCTCTAGCACAAGAAGGAAAACGTGTCAATCGAAGAATTGGCTAACCATTTGAGAATCGAGGAAGGATACAGGTTACAGGTTACAGGATGACAACAAGGCTCGCCCCAGTGACATTGGAAAGATAAATGTCAAAAAAGAAGGCCAGACGAGTAAGAGGACCAAGCGAACCAGACACTTTCACAAGGAACGCAATGAAAAGAAAACAAAGTTGGTTTGTTGGGAGTGTCATGTGCCCGGTCACCTAAGGAGGGACTGCATCCACCTAAAAAACAATAAGGGGAAGGGGCTAGATCATCGCAACAAAAATTCGAACGATAAGTTCATGGCGCTGATCTCGAAGATCAACCTAGTCGAGAGTGATGACTCTTGGTGGGTTGACTCGAGGGCCACAAAACACGTATGTAAAGACAAAGGGTTTTTTACAGAATTGGAACCCGTGAACAACGGTACTGTATTGTTCATGGGAAATGAAGCGATTATACCGGTGAAGAAGAAGGGAAAAGTTGACTTACTTTTCACTTCTTGAAAAACCCTTATCCTAACCGATGTATACTATGCTCCGGATGTAAAGAAGAACCTTGTGTCAGGTGGCCTACTGAATAGGTTCGGGTTTAAACTGGCATTTGAGTCTGACAAGGTTGTACTGTCTAAGGGGGCCGTGTTTGTTGGAAAGGGGTATCTTTGTAACTGTATGTTTAAATTAAATATTGCTAATAAAAGTGCTAGTTCTATTTATTTGCTTGACTCTACTTATTTATGGCATCATAGATTAGGACATGTGAATTATCGTACATGTGAATTATCGTAAAATGCGTGAAATGACTACTTCGATGTTGATTCCACATGTTGAAAAAGTAGATGATAAGTGCAAGACGCGCATGCTAACGAAAAGAACTAAGTTACCGTTTCCATTGGTACAAAGAGAAACGAATTTACTTGACTTAATACATAGCGACTTGTGTGACTTCAAAAATACTCCTACCATAGGGGGAAAATGATATTTTATCACTTTCATTGATGACTGCTCGAGATATTGCTATGAATATCAGATTAATTATAAAGATGAATCGTTATGAAGATTTAAAGCATATAAAGCCGAAACAGAACTACATTGTGAAACCTTCCTGAAACGACTTAGGTCGGACCGTGGTGGAGATTACAATGACCCCAAGTATTTTGAATCCACCAGTATAGTGCATGAAATTACCGCACCGTATACGCCACAACAGAATGGCGTGGCTGAGAGGAAAAACCGGACTCTTACTGAAATGGTTAATTCCATGTTGTCATACTCCGATCTCAGCGATGGTTTTTGGGGTGCGGCTATGGTAACAGCCTGTCACATTTTGAACCATGTTCCGAATAAGAAAAGCAAAATGACCCCATATGAACACTGGAACGATAGACCCCCTAAGTTGAGTTATCTTAAAGTGCGTGGGTGTAGGGCCGTAGTTAGAGTTCCTGATCATAAACGTAAAGAGTTAGGTGAAAGAGGCATTGATAGCATATTTGTTGGGTATGCACCGCATAATAAGGCGTACCGATTCTATATAATTGAGCTAAATGATTTTGTTGGGATTAATGCAATAATAGAGTCGAGAGATGCCATCTTTGATGAGAATTGGTTCACCTTTATCCCTAGACCGAGGGATTATGTACCGGTCGATAACGACACACCGGTGTCGTATGGTGATGATGATGTTCACCATAAGAGGGAACAAACCTCTGATTCTACTGCAAAACTCCAAAGGAGTAAGAGAGTAAGGAAAGAGAAATCTTTCAGATCGGACTTCTATACCTTTTTGGTAGAAGGTTCGAGAAATGATGTGGTCTTTGTTGTACCACGTTGTCACCTCATGGAGGCTGACCCTATGACATTTGATGAGGCAATGAGGTCTCATGACGTCGCCTTTTGGAAAGAGGCAATTAATAATGAGATGGATTCTATCATGGGCAATAATACCTGGATATTAGTGGATCTTCCATGAGGTAGTAAGCCGATTGGGTGTAAATGGATCTTCAAGAAGAAGATGAAAGCCGATGGGACTATTGATAAGTTCAAGGCCCGATTGGTGGCCAAAGGGTTTACCCAGAAACATGGGTTAGACTACTTTGACACTAATGCCCCCGTGGCAAGGATATCGACTATAAGAGTGTTGATTGCTCTTGCTTCTATCTATAAACTCGTAATTCACCAAATGGATGTGAAAACGGCCTTTCTGAATGGTGAATTGGAAGAGGAAGTGTACATGAAACAACCTGAAGGGTTTGTTGTACCGGGTCAAGAGAGGAAGGTATGTAAACTTATACGCTCTCTGTATGGGCTGAAGCAAGCCCCGAAACAATGGCATTAAAATTTTGACGAGGTTGTTCTGAACAACAGGTTCATGATAAATGAATCGGATAAGTATGTATATAGCAAGTTCGAGAATGGAAAAGGTGTCATAATTTGCTTGTATGCGGATGACATGCTGATATTCGGTACGGATCTAGAGCAAGTAGAGAGGACTAAAAGATTTATCTCTGAGAACTTTGCTATGAAAGACATGGGTGATGCTGAGGTAATCCTTGATATAAGGATTGTAAGGAATGGGGACTCCATATCCTTGGCTCAATCCCGCTACTTGGAAAGTGTGTTGAAGAGATTCAACTGTGGTGCATGTGCACCGGTGCTCACACCCATGGACCCAAGTATGAAATTAGTACCGAATAGGGGCCCACCTGTTCATCAGTTGGATTATGCCCGAGTCATTGGGTTTCTAATGTACGCCATGACGAGCACTAGGCCTAACATAGCCTATGCTGTTGGAAAGCTTAGTAGATATACTAGCAATCCGAGTAAGATACATTGGCAAGTGATCTGTAGAGTACTAAAGTACCTGAAGAGTACCATAGACTATGGTACTTCGTATGTGGGGTATCCCCTGATTTTGGAGGCATACTCGGACGCCAGTTAGATCTCCCATGGGGAGGATCATGCATCAACGAGTGGATGGGTTTTCTTACTCGGTGGAGGTGTAGTTTCTTGGGGTTCCAAGAAACAGACCTGTATATCTTATTCTACGATGGCAGCGGAGTTTATAGCTCTTGCTTCCGGGCTAAAGAAGCCGAATGGTTAAAGGATCTCTTGTACGAGATACCTTTGTGGCCTAAGCCGATCTCACCGATCTCTATCCATTGTGATAGTCAAGCTACGCTTTCTAAAGCGTATAGTGAGGTGTACAATGGGAAGTCTCGACACATTGGTATGAGACACAGTATAGTGAGGCATCTGATTCGAGAAGGTGTCATCACTGTGGATTTTGTGAGGACAAGTGACAAGCTAACGGATCCGTTTACAAAAATCCTTGCTAGAGACTTAGTCCTGAAAACGTGCACAGGGATGGGATTGAAACCTGTCACTTTTAGTCACCCATGATTGGCCCTCAACTCGACGCCTAGTCAGACGCTAGGTCTCCGGTTCAACGAGTGAGTTTTATCATCTGTGTGGCTGCAAGCACAAAAGAATTTTGCCACCCTGTGTGTGAAGTGCTTGGTACTGAGTCAGAGATTTAAAGGATGAGCGTATGCTCTTAATGGACCCAGCTTTGATAATCTTGTAACAGAATGTCGGTCGCAGGATATGATCTGTTGGGGTCCACCTTAGTGAGTGCGAAGTTAGGCCACTTCAAGGGGTGATTTTTGACAAAGGGTTTGGCCCTGATACACTCGCGGAGGGTACATGACACACGGCATCATATGTGTCGATCTGGGAGGTGTAAGGTATGTACGGGGAGTAGATTGCCTAGTGCGTGGTGATGTGTTCAGTTAGTCAAAAGGGTTGAGTGGTTCAAAGCTTAGTCTACCATCTTCGATCTGATTAATTGCAAACATGTCATCACTAGCTGAGGGTTCAATCGATAGACACCCTCATTGATGCGGGACATGGCCTTCTTTAACTTAGAGATGTTGTTTGTGAGAATGACTGTACTTTGAAAATAGTGGGGGAATGTTGATGTATTTTCAAATTATGTAATGAAATTTGTGAATGAAGTGTTTTAAAGTTGGTCCCAAATGTGTGTTCTAAGTGTTTGATATGTTTTGAAGTGTGTTGGGATGTGTGTCGACACACATTCTTACAGAATAGGGATGCAGAGGTGTGTATCGACACACAGGGCCCATGTGCCGACACACATATCAACAGAACCGTGTCTGCAGAACTGTGTGTCGACACACAAGGACAATTTTTACCAGATTTTGCACGTTAACTTCCCGGGTTTTGCACCCCTTTTTTTGGGGTATGTTTTGGGATATCTTCTTTCACTTGAATTATTATATATACCCTACTGGTTTGATTGTTTATGATGATGAAAAAAGATCTTTGCATTTGAAAAACGGTCATTCTCTTACATCTCCATAAATCTCCCTTTACATACTTTCACTCCACTTTATTTGGTTATCGTTGTATCCCCGAAACTATTTTATACGCTGAAATAAGTCTTAAGGAAAGTGACTTCAGGCCTCGAAACCTGTAGATCGGAAAGTTACCCGTCATCTTGATTTAACAAGTGTTTACACCAACATAAATAACCCGAAATTTTATGTTAAAATTAAACATTTTCAAACACAAAGCAAGAGTAGTAATTAAGCCAAACAATTGGATGGGTTCGGTCAAGTTACATCACAAGCTACCAATAAATCAATAGTTAAAACCCATTTAGAAGGCTCATTACTCCAAGCTCGAACCGAACTGAATACATTGGACCAATGACCAAACCGAACAGCAACCCGCTTGGACAAGTCTTGAACAAATGCTTCGTCCGATTTGGGTTTCCAGACCGGATCAAATAAAAATGGATCGAATGATTCGATTGAACTTTGGTTTGGATTCTAGCTGAGTATATGAGCTTTAAACCCAAAACCTCTTGTTTGAATAGAAAGGAGTCAAACTACTACAGCAACACCACCAGCTCAAGCATTGGCTCAAACATAGGACATAAGACAAAAGCGAATAACGACTAGTCCGTCTTCAACCGAATGACCTATTTTGATCCAAGTTCTCAAACCCGATCAATATTCGAACAGCTTATAGAATTTGTGCAGTTATCCTTGTGCCAGGGGCATGCTAATCTTCTTTAAATTATTCCAATTTTATTGGATGTGCCCCGAAGAAACCAATATTTGGACATCCCCAAACAAGCACCAAGTTGCTCCAATTAACTTGAACTTAAAGGGAAATCTAAAAATGTTAGGCACAAGCCGATTGCCTCTAAGACTAGCATACCATTTAACACATTTTTTACAAGTTTCTCCAATCTCTCCCTTCATTTGCATTTCAAGTTTCATATTCGTCTTATCTGTTTGCCTTTTGCTTCAATAATAAACCTTTTACCTCCCTTTATATACCTAAATTATGATCACTATATTTTTGTATTGACTACCTTGAACATTCTCTCTCTTTCCCTCACCTTATTCATTCTCGTTCTCGTGTATCGGTCTATCTCGATTCTCTGAGACGTCGAGAGGAGAACAGTGTCGTAGAGGCCGGCAATGGAAGGGAAGCGGAAATACCTGCATGGAACGTTGGAAGTTACTATCTTTCATGCAACATCTTTGACATACGTACCATTTCCCATCAATGTAAGTATCAATTCCGTACGAGTTTTGTTTAAATAAAGGTACAAAAACGTTATAGTGTTCACCATATACACCAGGGAAATATATTTTGGAAAAAAAAAAAACATATATATATATATATATATATATTTAATAGAAAACCACTTTCAAGACTAGACGTTTTTTACTTAAGCACCAATGTTTTAATTTTTCAAAAAACTGCTTTTAAAAGTTTGAATTTTTCTCAATCAACCACCTATATTAACACTATTAGTTTCTCATTGAAGCTACATGTGCAATTTTACATTTTCTAATAAATAAATAAATAAAAGCAAAGATAAGCATACTTGTTGGCATCAGCCCACCTGGTTAGGCAATATACCCTTAAATGGTCTCTATGTGCATGTTCAAATCCTATCATCTGCTTATGCGTGTAGGGATCCGTAGATGCGCATAGAGTCGCCTTAATAATATAATATTTTACCAATCAAGTTATAGCTGACATGTGTTATGGTTTTCTTAATTGCATGTATACCCTAAGAAAAATCACACATGTAAGCCAAACGGGACACTAACGAAGTTAATGTATGTGTCTGACTGAAAATATTACAATTTTTTATGAAGGTTTTCTAAAACAATCCCAAAGAAAACATTAGTAGCTTCATTTTTTTTTTAATTTTTTTGGCACTCCCCTAGCATTTTCAAATCTCCTAAAAAATATTTGGTAAAAACATTGAAAAAGTAAGAAAATTTTTACAAACTGAACGTAAGAAAATTTTTACAAACTGAACATACCTTGGCAGTGGGCGCAATGTTTATCGGCAAACGGAAGGCCCACGTACGTCACCATCAAGATCGAAGATGACACAATGGCAAAGACAACGGCCGAGAGAGACCGAGTTTGGAACCAGACCTTCCAAATCCCATGTGCTCACCCACTAAACTCAACCATCACGATCACAATGAAAACAAAGTGCCGCTCTCTAGGAAAAATACAGTTTCCAGCACACCAGGTCGCAAACCAAGCAAGTTTGATAAGTGGACTCTTCCCACTTCTCTTAGAAGATGGAAAATCGAACCCAAGATTGCGGCTTCAACTAATCTTATGGTTCAAGCCTGCTGAGCTCGAGCCTGGCTGGGGAAGGGTGCTAGCCAATGGTGAGTACCAGGGTGTACGAAGCACAACGTTCCCACAACGTTCGAGTTGTGGGGTGGTGCTTTACCATGATGCTCATCATCTAAACGGGTTTCGTCCCCCGGGTTTTGGAGATGATAGTGGTCCAAGAAGGCTTTGGGAGGATGTGTACAAAGCAATTGAAGGAGCTAAGCATTTGATTTACATTGCTGGGTGGTCTTTGAACCCCAAAATGGTCCCGGTAATTGATCTTTTTTCCCTTCAACTCCTAAGCTTTTAATCCAAATAATTGCATAGGTAACTAGTGGTGTAAATTACCTGAGTTGGCTTATGAGCCTTCACGAGCTCGTAAGCCGCCTTGCTAGAGAATCGAGCCCGACCATAGTAAAGCTAGGCTTGATGATTTACGAGCCAAATTTAGCACGACTCCAAACTGAACTATAAGATTCTCGGGTTTACACAAGTTGAGTTCTAGCCTCAATGAGCCGAGTGAAGCTTACACGTATGACAAGTTGAGCTCTAGGTCACATTTTCATGGCTCGGGGAGTTTCAACTGAAGCTCAAGCTAAACAAAATTTTGGAAAATTGAGCTTTAAGCTTGACAAGTTCGAGCCAAGCTGGGTTCAATCTGAGCAATATTGAGCCAAGCTTAGAGTTTGTAGGTGCTAAGAGATTTGAGCCAAACTCGAGTAGAGACTAACGTCGGTAAGCCAACACTTAGAGGGGAAGGAAAACAAGGGCTACATACCATCACAATGCGCACTCATGCCAAATGAAATGAGAAAATACTCAAGATCTGAATTTGATTTATATACTAAACGAAATCTAAAAACCAAATAAGAAGGTAAAGGAGAACGAGCAACAAAGACAACCATATTCACGGAAAACCCTCAAAGAGAGGGAAAAACCACATGCAGAGTTAGAGAACTTTTATTGATCAAAATTGTGGAGTATTACATGAGAATTTTTCATACACACTCTCTCTGTGTGTGAAAACGGCTCAAAACCTAGAAAAATTAAGAAGAAAGTATAAATATGCACTACATAAGAGGAACCCTAAAAAATGAGAAACTGGGTACAATCCGACCATAAGGCCTAGTCCCTCCACTCCGCCATAAACCTCTGTTTGAAATCCGAACAAAAAATTTGAGACACAGCCCTACACCAAACAAAGTGTAGACTTGCTAATGTATGTCTCATCTCTTTTTATGTATGTACGTAATACCCTTGAGCAGGTTCGTGATCCCTGTACAAGTATCCCTCATGCAAAAGGAGTAAAACTTGGCGAACTGCTGAAGCGTAAAGCTAAGGAGGGTGTAGCTGTGAGAATAATGCTTTGGGACGACGAGACATCAATCCCCATCATCAAAAACAAAGGCCTAATGAGAACCCACGACGAGGACGCCATGTCATACTTCAAGAACACCAAAGTAATATGCAAATTATGCCTTAGGCTACACAACAAATTCCCCACATTCTTTAGCCACCATCAAAAAACCATAATTGTAGACACCCGAACGAAAAACTCTCCTAGTAATAGAGAAATCCTCAGTTTTATTGGGGGTGTAGATCTCTGTGATGGTCGTTACGATACAGAACAACATTCCCTTTTCAAGACACTAAACACCGAATCACATTCTAAGGATTTCTACCAGACTAATGTCTCTGGGGCCCGCCTCGAAAGAGGGGGGCCTAGGGTGCCATGGCATGACGCGCATGCCTCCATTACTGGGGAAGCAGCTTGGGACGTGTTACTCAATTTCGAGCAAAGATGGACTAAACAATGTGACCCGTCACTCTTGATCCCTGCACGCACCATACCCACCCTCCTCGACCAATCTCCAAAAACCTCTCCCTTTGAAAAAAACTGGAAAGTACAGGTCTTCCGATCAATCGATCATTTCTCTGCAAGTTCACTATCAAACAAAATCAGTGTCGAGCACAGCATTCATGACGCATATGTAGAGGCAATCAGGAAAGCTGATAAGTTCATATACATAGAAAACCAATACTTCATTGGTGGGTGTAAGTTGTGGGAAAAGGACCAGCACTCTGGGTGCAGGAACTTGATCCCAGTCGAGGTCGCGCTCAAAGTGTCTAATAAGATTCGAGCAAGGGAGAGATTCTCGGTATATATTGTAATACCAATGTGGCCAGAAGGCGATCCAGAGAGCGAATCTGTGAATGATATGTTGCATTGGACGAGGGCGACGATGTTGATGATGTATAGATTGATAGGAGAAACAATGAAGGAAACCGGGCAGGTGGGGCACCCTAGAGATTACCTTAACTTCTTTTGTCTTGCTAATAGAGAAGAGAAACAAGCAGGGGAGTTTGTGGCTCCATTGTCTCCTCATCCTTCAACTTTGTATTGGAATGCGCAGATGAAGAGGAGATTCATGGTTTATGTACACTCCAAGCTTATGATAGGTATGCAAAGTAGTACGTGCCTTTAAGTTTGAATATTTCTTTTGGTTTGTTTTTGTCAATGAACCGACTAAGCTTTAATATTGGAAAGGCTAATACCTTTGTGCTTTGATTATGTTAATATTGAAAGGAGGGCTCTGGAGATTTGAACTTGTGACCTCGTAATCAACAAAGCTCTAATATCATGTCAAAGAACCAACCATCTCAAAAGTTTAAACTGACAGGTGAAGGCCTGTGATTAATCCTTTGGTACTCTAACAGTTGTGATAAGATTTCCAGCATGTCACAAAGATCCATCACAAATTCAAGATCGCTGGTAGGGGTAGTTGCAATATTGCAAAAGCAGGGTGTCACGGATAGTAGGTAGCAGACACATTCATCACAATGGGTGTTTTCTTAAAGGAATATGGATGTAACACAACTTGTTAATCAAAAAACTCGACCTGAGATAAATATGGAATTGACCAAGAAACTATGTCTCCAAAATAAAAACAACTAAATAATTCAATTAATCAATATAAAGATAACTAAATACCTTATTGGATAAAAGAATACATTATATTCTAATCATATAAAATAACCTGAAGAATCTAAAAAAACATTATGTCTTTTACAATAATTATTGACATATTCTTCTTCAACAGTGGATGACAGGTACATGTTAATTGGCTCAGCAAACGTGAACCAAAGGTCCATGGATGGATCACGAGACACTGAGATCGCCATCGGTTGCTACCAAGCCAACCCTGACAACAACAACAACAAAAACTTCCAAAACGACATCCGGACATACCGGATGTCATTATGGTACGAGCACACAGGAAGGGTAGCAGAGTTATTTAACGACCCCGAAAGCCTCGAATGTCTGCAGACAATACGGTCGATATCTGAGCATATGTGGGATGTTTATAGCGGAGACGAAGTCGTGGACATGAAAGGGGTTCATTTGGTAAGTTACCCAGTTAGTGTCAAGGAGGATGGTACAGTTGAGGATCTTGAAAAAGGAAGTAACTTTCCTGATACAAATGTAAGTGTGAAGGGCAAGAGATCAAAGATAATTCCTGCTATTATTACCACTTAAAGAAGAAAGATGAATGAATAGGAGGTAGATTGAGTAATGCAAAGATTGATGTACAAATTAATAGTTTATGTTAAGCGTTTGTTTCACAATGTTAATGGAGTAAATGACGAAGCTGAATCAATAGAATGAATATCATGGGTGGCTTGGTTCAAGCATTTACCAATCAAATGAATCAATAGAATGAATCATTTACCAGGCACTAATGCAACCGGATCCCATTAGAACTCGAAAGTTAAGCGTGCTTGGACGAGACTAGTATCAGGATGGGTGACCTCCTGGGAAGTCCTCGTGTTGCCAACCCTATAAGGTTGGGGGCCCTCGGAAACAACATCTCGGTAGGGTTACGGCCTAAAGGGGTAAGGCTGCGTACATACATCCTTCCCAGACCCCGCTTATGCGGGAGTCCTTAAGGCATTGGGTCTGTTTGTTTGTTTTTTTGGGTCGGCTCAAGCATGTGGGAACAATATTCTAATATACATGAATTTACCATATAATTTATACGAACTAAATGCAGAAGAATGCATACTGGTTTGATCCATAATGATAGAAAAATTTTTTTTTTTTTTTTTGAATGAGAATTCCTGTTATATCTTCCTTCCCTTGCTTTCTACGAAATTTTAATCATCTATGGGAATGATTTATGCTTAATCGGAGAAGAGAGGGGACCTAGCTTATTATTTATAAAATAATCTAACGGATCTATCCAATCCATGGGCCTACACTAAGTAACATGTAGTAATAGTGATATGAACCTAATCCAATATGATCGCATCGCTTGTTTGTGGACCAGATATTCAACCTATCAATTATTTTGTAAAATTTAAATATAATTACAAGAAGTCCATATTATGAGAAATATTCCAACAAAGTTTACTTACCTTCAAACTCAATTCTGTCAAAAAATACCTATATTGGGTAAAGGGTGTTTGGATATCGGAATATCACTTAGGCAATTTGAATTAGGAAAAAAAAATATAGAAAAATCTTGAAAATACTTGAGTAAGACCTTTGGACATGGACTTGTGCCCAACTCTTATTGCCAAGTCTGAGGGAGTAACATAGGTTAATTCGGGAAGTTGATACAATAGTAAATCTAAAAAAGAACGGACAAAAAACAAAGGTACAATAGCCATTTGTTGAACTTCTGCCATCAATATTTCCTACCCAATCTGCATCCATGTAAGCCTCAGCTGCATTAGGTAATTGCTTTATAAACAAAACACCCTTGTGTTAGCTTCCAATTCGCAATTTAAAGTCTAACCTTGTAGAAGAAAGAGTTAAGATGAGAAGAGAAGTGAAAAGGGATGAGAAATAGAGAAAGAGATGAGAAAAGAGAGAGAAATTCCAAAAGGAATTCTGATTTCTATTCATTGGATGATGAGATTACGAGCTAGGAGCTTATTTACACAAAAATTAGAACATTGAATCTAACCAACTCAAATAACCTACTCAACTAAGCTTTTGGCACCAAAGTTAAGCACAGCTGCCAGATTTGACCTAGCTGGACCAACCGAACTTCCTATGGCGCCAAACCGACCCCTAACCAACTTTTGAAACATTACAACTCGACAATGGAAACCAAAAGCGAAGATACAACCAGAAATTGCAATTAAAATTCATCGATTCATAACATTCCCTCCCTCTTGAGAAGCTTCTTGTCCACATGAAGTAAAATTTGGGAATTGGCTCCTCAAGATCTTGCAATTTTCCCACATCGCAAAGCTCTTGTTCAAGTTGCTCCAAGTCACCAACACTTCTTGCACAGCCCCTTGATCTCCCTGCAGCGACCTCTGGGCCTTAACAACCACAGGTTGCAGCAACAACATGCCATTAGACTCAGCTTCAGGTGGCTTTCGAGCAACGCCAGCTCCTTTCTTGACCTGCTTTTTAAGTAGGGAAACATGGAACACCGGGTGAATGTATGAATGCGAAGGTAAGTCAAGCTTATATGCAACATTGCCAACTTTCTCCAAGATTTTGTATGGGCCAAAGAAACGAGCACTTAGCTTGACATTTCGCCTGACAGCCAAGGAAGACTGTCTCTACGGTTGTAATTTAAGGTAGACCATGTCTCCAACTTCATAGCTTTTGTCTACCCTCTTTTTGTCGGCATAAAATTTCATTCGTGCCCGAGCTTGTTGGAGATTATCTTTAAGCACTTTCACAAAATGTCTCCTCTGCTGCACTAAATCCACTGTTGTAGAATCAGTAGCCCGCAGTTGTTGCAGCAGCATTGGTGAAGGAGGAGGATAACCATACGAACCTTGGAAAGGTGAAGTGCCAATTGATGTATGGAAGTGAGTGTTGAACCAAAACTCTGCCAAAGAAAGCCAATGATTCCACTCCTTGGGCCTTAAGAAAACCATACTCCAAAGGTATTGTTCTACACATTGGTTGACTCATTCGGTTTGGCCATCCGTTTGAGGATGATAAGAGGAACTAAGTGCCAATGTGGTACCCATCAACTTGAACAATTCCCTCCAAAATGTGCTTGTGAAAATCTTGTCTTGATCTGACACAATGGATTGAGGCAATCCATGTAATTTGTAAATGTTGTCAAGGAAGATCCTTGCCAATCTTTCAGCGGTAACGGGTCGAGCAAGAGTAATGAAATGGCTATACTTGGTGAAACGATCCACCACTACCCATATAATCTCCTTGCCTTCAGACCTCGGTAATCCCTCGATGAAATCCGTGCTAATATTAATCCATGCTCCATCCAGAATAGGAAGTGGTTGAATTAGTCCCTTGTAACGATGATCTCCCAACTTCGTTTGTTGACATACTTCACAAGCCTTCACATACTCACTCACTTCTTTTTTCATGCTTGGCCAAGTAAAGTATGCCTTAACCCTTTGATACGTGCCTTCAACACCGGCATGGCCTCCCCAAGATGCATCATGAGAGGCTTGTATTATCTGATTCCTCAATTCAGTAGCTGAACCAATGTATAGCTTGCCACTGCATCTGATCAGACCTCTCTGCATGGTTATATCAGCAATCGAACTGCATTTTTCTGCACCATTTACAAGAGCATTAGCAACGCAATCTTGGGCAAAAGAATCACCCTCATAAGTCTTATATACCTCTTCCATCCAAGAAGGAACCACCACGGAAAAAGCACTACACTGGCCACTGTCAGCATCTTCAAATTTCCGGGATAGAACATCGGCAGCCACATTCTCTTTGCCTCTTCTATACTCAATGTCATAATCAAGGCCAAGCATCTTCATAAGGCCTTTCTTTTGAATCCTCGTCACAATATTTTTCCCAAGGAGATGCTTGAGGCTTTGGTGATCCGTTCGAATGATGAACTTGTGACCCTCCAAGTAATGCCTCCATTTTTCCACGGCTAAGAGAATTGCTAGATATTCCTTCTCATAGGTCGACATAGCTTGATGCTTAGGACTAAGGGCTTAGCTCAAGTAAGCTATAGGCCTTCCACCTTGAGAAAGAACAGCCCCAATACCAGTCCCACTTGCATCGGCCTCCAAAACAAAGCTTTCGGTGAAGTTTGGCATGGCCAACACCGGTGCAGCACACATTGCGGCTTTAAGAGCTTCAAATGCAGCTTGAGATCTCTCATTCCATGTAAAAGCCTTCTTCAAGAGTTCGGTTAAGGGTTTGGCAATAGAACCAAAACCCTTAATGAATTTCCTATAATACCCGGTCAATCCCAAAAAACCTCTCAATTGCTTCAAGGTGATCGGAATTGGCCAATCTTGCATTGCTAGGATCTTATTAGGATCGGTGGAAACTCCCTCTTGAGATATGACATGACCCAAATACTCAAGCTTATTTTGAGCAAACGAACATTTGGACAACTTTGCAAAAAACTTGTGTTGCCGCATCACCACAAAGACTTGTCTGAGATGAGTGAGATGTGCTTCATAAGTTGAGCTGTAAATCAGTATGTCATCGAAGAAAACGAGCACTGAATTCCTTAGAAAATGCTTGAAAATGTCATTCATGGCTGCTTGGAAAGTGGCCGGAGCATTTGTTAAGCCGAAAGGCATAACAACAAACTCGAAATGTCCATGATGAGTCTGAAAGGCTGTCTTGTAGATATCCGGCCCGAGGACCCTGATTTGATGATATCCTTGCCTCAAATCAAGCTTTGAAAAGAAACATGCTCCATGTAACTCGTCAAGCAAATCATCTATGACCGGGATGGGAAACTTATCCTTCACTGTTAGAGCATTCAACCGACGGTAATCAATGCACATTCTAGCCGAGCCATCTTTCTTCTTCACAAGGATCACAGGTGAAGTAAAAGGACTATGGCTTGGTCTAATGAAGCTTATGTGAAGAAGCTCCTCAACTTGCCTCTCAATTTCTGCCTTTTGGCCATGAGCATACCGATATGGCCTGATCTTGACCGGCTCAGCATTTGCACGCAAGGGAATGGCATAGTCCACACTCCTTTGAGGAGGAAGACTCTTAGGCTGCTCAAAAATGTCCTCAAATTCTTCCACTAAGGCATGAACTTCAGGTTGAATAGCCTGCTGCAACTCTATCGCAGATACCATGAGCAAATTCCCATTCCATTGTATTGCCTTCTTCTTGATTCCATCTTGCACACGTTTGCCATCAATCAACTTGAGTTGAGCTTCCTCTGATATTCCTTTCAAGGATACTTTGGTGCCATGAACCTCAAATGCCACGGTCATCTTATCAAAATCAAACACAACCGGGTTGAAGGTTCTCATCCAATCCACCCCAAGCACCATATCGCAACCTCCCAAAGGAAGAACTCTGAAATCAAAGGTGAATTGATGATCTTGCATAGACCATGGAAATGCTAAGCACTTGTTTTGGGTTGTTAAGGAGTTGCCATCAGCCACCATCACCGCCAAGGGATGAGTCTTTGTCACCTCATGCTTAATCTTCTTAATCAACTTTGGATCAACGAAACTATGAGTACTCCCACTATCAATAAGGACAATGATAGAGTGTTTTCCAGCCCTGCCTCTGATTTTGATGGTATTATGAGCTCCACTACCTGTCAAAGCCTTCATTGATATCTCCACTTCATCATCACTCAATTCCTCTTGCGAAGTATAGCCTGCACTGTCAATTTCTGCAGCAGAATGTTCACTGCCAGATTCAGCTTCAGCACGAGACCCTTTTGCATACATTAGTGCTTGAGACTTGCACCTATGTCCAGGCTGATATGGTTGATTACAACGAAAGAATAACCTGAATGAACTCTTGTCAATAGCTCGCTTAAAACCAGAACTGGAACTACTTCTCTGCTGCGGTCTGAACTTGCTGATTTGCTGCTTATTTCTGTCACTTGATTGAACTTGAGTGGCTTCAATCAACTTTGCCTTGTTGTAAGCACTTGACAAAGTCTTAGGACCAATGGCTTTCACCATATTCTTGATCCTTGGCTTCAATCCACTCACAAAGCATGAAACATTATATGATTCAGCATCCTCGGGAGCTATGGACAAAACTGACAGCAAGTTGGCTCTTAAGTTCTCAAATCTGAGCATATACTATCTCACGGTTGAAGTTTGAGAAAACTTGTTAAAGCTATCCACAACATCCGTTGATTCACCTTCTCCATATCGTTCACACATTTCTTCTACGAATTAGCCCCAAGAAAGACTCGGTTTGCTCTTCAACAAACTATAATACCAAACGTCATGGTCACCAAGTAAATGAACTACAGCCAGCCAGAGTTTTTCCTCATCAGGAATGTTATAATACAAAAAATACTGATCACATCTCCTTAGCCATGATTCCGGTTGTCTACCATCAAAAGGATCAATTTCAACTCTTGGTTGCCTGTAATTACCGCTCCTACCACCAGATATAGTGTCATTACTCACTGATCTATGCTGGTACTATCGATCAGGAGGTCTGTCAAGATGATCGAGCTCATCAAATTCAACTCTGCGCTGCAAAACTGAATTCTGTGGCCTGACATTGCAGTCTGTGTTCAAAGCTTTAGGTCTGCAATGTAGTTGTCCAGAGGCTCGATCCTGATTGTCTACATCAATTTCAGGGTGCAAAGGTTGATTCTCAGCTGATCTAATGTTAATTGAAGGTCCTACATGCAGCTGCATTATCGGAGACTTTCCTCGGTTCCTCACCAAACCTTCAGGTCTGTCTGCATTATCTTGCTGCTGATCTGCTTCAACCGAATGAAAGATCTGACTCGCAGGCTTCAAGATTGTATTAACACTTGATTCTCCTTGTTTATTAACCTGATCTTCCAATTTTACAATTTACTCTTCAATTTGTTGCAATCGCTTCTCATTTTTGGAGTCTTTTTCGAACAACATTTGCCTCAAATTCAACATCAGCTGTTCCATCATTTGCTCCATCTTTTGATCAATGCTTTCAAGCTTTTGGTCAAATGTTGTCTGTAATTCTCGAAGATCCTCTTTAGTAACATTCTGAGGTCCGATCGTTGCATTGCTAGCAACTGCAGCAGCATGTTCCACATTCTGACCAGTTGCATTCGCTCTTACACCATCGGTCAAGAGTTTCCTCGATTTTTCCAGACTCAATCAATCAATTGATTGCTTGAACCAGCTCTGATACCAATTGTTAGCTTCCAATTCGAAATTGAAAGTCTAACCTTGTAGAAGAAAGAGTTAAGATGAGAGGAGAAGTGAAAGGGGATGAGAAATAGAGAAAGAGATGAGAAAAGAGAGAGAAATTCCAAAAGGAATTCTAATTTCTATTCATTGGATGATGAGATTACAAGCTAGGAGCTTATTTATACAAAAATTAGAACATTGAATCTAACAAACTAAAATAACCGACTCAACTAAGCTTTTGGCGCCAAAGTTAAGCACAGCCGCCAGATTTGACCAAGCTGGACCAACCGAACTTCCTATGATGCCAAACCAACCCCTAACCAACTTTTGAAACATTACAACTCGACAATGGAAAACAAAAGCGAAGATACAACCAGAAATTACAATTAAAATTCATCGATTCATAACACCTTGCTTGGACATGACTTCAAATATCTTAATATTTGCTGAACGACTTGCATGTGATTGACCTTAGGTCAATGCATGAATTGGCTCACCAAGCTAGCTGCATGAGCAATATCAAGTCAAGTGAGGGAGAGAGAAATGAATTTTCCAATCTTAGGTAGCTCTCAATACCAAGAAAATCATCTCTTCACTCCTATTGAGTTTGCAGTTAACATCAATGTGTGTCATAGTAGGTCTATACCTCATCGTACCTATCTCCTGAAGAAAGTCTAAGGTACACTTCCCTTGCCATATGAAGATGCCTTCTTGAGATCTACTAACTCCAATTCCCAATAAATTTTTGAGTGGGCCTAAGTCTTTAGTCTCAAACTCCTTTGACAAGCAAGATTTAACTTTGCTAATACCAGATGGTTGGTTTCCTATAATAACAACATCATCTAATATACAAAATCAAACCATATAATGCCTTTCTCAATTTACACACCTTTCTTCCTATGGAGCATTGAAACCAGGTGGTGTATCCATATATGCTTCCTCTTGGAGAAGTCCATCTAGAAAGAATATTTTACATCAACTTGACGGAAGTCCCAAGAATATGTGACAACAAGAGATAATAGGATGTGAATGGAATCCAGTTTCAGCCCAAGCAAAAGTCTCCTTATAGTCTACTCCATATTTTTGTGTAAAACCTTTCGCAAGCAATTAGGCCTTATACCTGTATCAACCATCTAATTTGTGCTTTATAGTATACACCCATTTGCAGTTGACTGTATTCTTTCTTCCAGGTAAATTGACTAGTTCCCATGTCCCTTTTTTAAAGATCCATCTCTTCTTTCATAGCATCCCTCGACTTTGGATTGGCCAAAGCATCTGAAAACTTAGAAGGAATCGACAGGCAAGAGAGAGCAGAAACAAAGACACGATATCATGGAGAAAGATTAAAGCGAGAGAGATAATTAGAGATTGGATTAGGGGTACACTTTCGATTACCTTTCTGAAGGTCAGACATAGTATCAACAAGGGTAGGAAGAGGAGCGTTGCCATCTAAACTTGTCTCAGAAGCATCAGATTGGTTTTGATCTGATGTTGGAGCTGACTCATATATGTTCTTGCACTTGCAATAGGTATTCAATACCTTTTCACCCCTTTTTTCACTACTCTAAAGGATTCTCTTTCAATCCAACCACTCTCCCTGTGAAAAGAAACTTAAGGGGACACAAAACAAGGAGTGATTTTTAAGAATGCGACATCTTTATGACATATTGTTTATGGGTGAAAGGTTCATAACACTTCTACCCTTTCTTAGTGGAAGAGTATCCTAGAAGCACTCCCGAATAGCACGAGGGTCCAATTTTGTGTAGTCCTTCAAATGAATATGTATAAAACAAAGACAACCAAAAACATGAGAAGGTAAAGGAAAGAAGAATTGATATGGATGTAAAAGAGTAAACGATATTCGAACTTTTAGTTTCCAGGAAGGCATTCTATTAATAAGATAACAAACTATAAGGACAGCATCAACCCAAAAATGCTTAGGGTAAATGATGATAAAGAACAAAGCTCTCCCAACTTCCAAAAGGTGTTTATTTTTTCTCTCAATTACCTCATTTTGTTGTGGAGTAATGACATAAGATGATTGGTAGATGCAACCACGACTCTCAAGAAAAAAGATAACTGATTTTTCAAAATATTCTATAGCATTATTAGATCTAAGAACTTTAACGTGTTTATCAAATTATATTTCAACCATATTCATGAAGGTTTGAATAACTTGTGGAACCTAGCTTTGGTTTTTATCATGTATAACCAAGTGTATCGACTAAAGTCATCCACAAAGGTAATAAAATAATGAAAACCACACATAGAAGGCATGGGGCGTGGCCCCTGCTCATCGATATGAACTAGATCAAAAGTGGAGTAACTTGTGGAACCTAGCTCTGGTTTTTATCATGTATAACCAAGTGTATCGACTAAAGTCATCCACAAAGGTAATAAAATAATGAAAACCACACATAGAAGGCATGGGGCCTGGCCCCTGCACATCGATATGAACTAGATCAAAAGTGGAGTAACTTTTAGTTGATCTTGAAGGATAAGTGGTTCTATAATGTTTTGCAAATTAACAGACTTCACATTATAAAGACTCTAACAAGATAGACTCAAACAACTGAGGAAACAACATTTTTAGAGATTGGAAAGAAAAATGACCACACCTAACATG